>JADLZN010003349.1:0-535000 GCA_018155175.1 Sinocyclocheilus anophthalmus
TTGTTGACAGGAAAAGGTGTTACCTTTGAGTCCTCATCCTAAAGATAACCTAATTCAATTAATTCTGCTTTATTGCACTGGTGCCAAAAATAAACTAGTGCTTGATTTAAAAAAAAAAATGTCTGAACTTCACAGTGATGCTTAATTGGTAAAATTAGAGTATACAATAAAATAAATTTATAATAAATAATAAAAGTATACAAAAATACTACTACTACTATGACTACTAATATTTTATTCATGTATTTATTTATTTGAAGCCATATCATCATGCCTAAGCTAAACGACTACCATCTGCTAGTGCTAAGGTTAGATACATTAATTAGCGCTGGTGTTGATGCTATGCCTAAATATACATTAAAAGCACTTTGGGATGTTTGGGGTCATGACAAGGGAAGAGCTGAAATCGGGTGATGGATATTCTCGTCTCTCCAGCACAGCAGCAATCTTGTCCGTGCATTGTGTTCCCTTCCCTTCACCCTCGACCCTGTGACATCCCACCTAAGGGGATTAAACTCCACGGCTAGTGGCCACCTAAAGCATACTTTGTCTGTTTTGGACAATGGATACTTGTGAACATGGAGATTGGCACGTCTAAATCAACATTTTTTTTTTCTTTCTTTCTTGGTATTGATTCAAATTAATGGGAATTCAGTTCAACATCAACACTCAGGGAACATGTAGGGTAGAGTATCCATTTTAGAGTATGTCTACGACAACAAAAATACAAGGATAAAGCTTCCAGGCTAAAAAATCATGCATAATTGAACAGGATGAGAGTGATTGGTGTAAATATCCTTACAGTAGATAATTGCACAGTTGCTCTGGGCTAATGGGCGACCATTGGACATATGCTTTAAACACGCTTCATGAGTGACGTTGAGATAAACATACACAGCAAGATATAGAAAACGTATTTGATAAAAAAGTGTTTGAGACTCTTAAAATGGCACATATCCCAGTGCAAGCTGAAGTATGTGGTGTAAATACTAATACTGTAGTCCGATAAATATTCATGTGTGATATCTTAAGTCAGGTAAAGTGGTTTGCTTTGAAGGCGAGTGCTATATTACACATCTATCTTCTCCACATCCACACACACACGTGCTCACACAGGCGTACATCCTCTCCTGCTGCTGCCTGGATAGTTGCTCACACACACCCCCTCTTGAGTAATTAATTTTCACTCTGGCTGTCGATGCGTGGTGCGTGTGTGAGAGGGATAGGGGCTGCTGCCTGTCTGCCTACTTGCCCGCCTGCCTCCTTGCCTGTGTCAATACTCATTTCTCGAGGAGGAAAACAAATGTATTTAATCCTGGCTTGTCTTGTCCGCTGTTTGTATCCCATTCCTTCCTGTTCAAATCCCCCCATCCCCCCCAACTGGGATGCTCAAAATTTAGCGCAGCTGCCTGGACGATTGAATCCGAAGTCCCCTGTGCCTTCTTTTTTGGACTGAATGAATGAAATTTGTCACTGATTAATGAGGTAAAGTGTCAAGAAGCTGTTTGTTGTACTTGTTGGGAAGTTTCCGAGATGTAAGGTAGAATTCAGGCAAGTATAGACACACTGAGTATGCGCACAAGTTAAATAAATTGCAGAATAAATAGTGACAGAGCAGAGGGTGAAGAAAAGCGCTAGAGAGAGTTTATGCCATCAATAGGACCCTGTGTTGTCAAGCAATTTATTTTTCTGCATTGTTCTGGTGACTTTTTTATGTTTGAAGAGGGTACATCCCTGAGGTAGCACAATAAAGGTGAGGGAAACCTTCCTTGGCAAGCTTGAAAACCTTTTAGTGAACGCCTAGCTGTCACGATCCGTACCAAATCTCAGCACAGCGCACGACTTCTGTACTCAGTTTTCATTTAAAGAGGAGTCAAAGGGGTGTCAACTGTTGTTCATTCTTCTTTTTTCTTTTTTTAAATTCTTCATGTGGCTGACTGCCTCCGTTTAGCTTTTTCTCACGCTTGCACGCTCTGTCTCTTTACAGTGAGGCAAACCATCTGCATTTTTTTTTTTTTGTGCCATACCTGTTCTTATTGCCACTGTGCCAGTCTAAAACAACACTATTTCACCTTAAAGGTGCAATATTCCTTCTATTACTTCTCTCTTTCTCTTTAACATGTTTGGGCTAGGTTTTAAGAGGTTGTGGGCATTTGTAAACTTGGCAAGGCTGGGAAACTATGCTAGAACATTTTAAAACACCAAAGACCAGCTTAGGTTTTAGAAAGGCTATGAACACTTGTTTGTCTTAAAGCCCAGCTTGACTATAAACTAGCTTTGGCTGGTTTAAGATAATTTTAGCACAGTTTATGGAATTATCTGGTCTCCTCACCTTATCAAGGTCAAGGTGTAGGTAATTATAAGCTTAGCCAGACTGGGAGACCAGCTATACCATCTTAAATCAGTTGTCATCCTTGTCAGCCAGGAAAACCAGATTCTGGCCATATCTGGTCTCGCAGCATCATTAGGCGTGTTTAAGTTGCTGGGTTTTGGTGGGAATGTGGGAACTCATCAAGCCAGGCTGGGAGACCAGCCTAAACCAGCAAAGACCAGCTTTTCTTTTTTTTTTTAAGTCTGAGGGGTTAGCATGGTGGCAATCATCAGACAAAATTAATTAGGTACCTGTCATGCCAAACCATAAAAATGCCATCAAATTATACATTTCACTCCGCTAGGGATTATGAAATGTGAAGGGTGAAAAAAAGTGATAAATAAAAAAAAAAAAGAACAGTAGAAATAAAGAACACGACAGGTGAGAAAGTTCTAATAGAAGTCACCACCTCTTCTGAATAAAGGATGAATGGTTGGGCTTCTGCTGTTTTTAAAACACACGGGTCCCTCAATTGCATAACAGTAAACATGTCGTAAAAGACGACCCGGTTCATGCTAATTACATAATGTGCCGTGTGCTACTAAACCAGACAGTAATCATCTACTAAAAAAAAAAAAATATATATATATATATATATATATATATACGATATATTGACAATCAATTGCTAAGCGCGATCAGTCTCATGAGGGAACTATGAAGATGAATGCATAACTAGTTATAATTAAATATTCCTATTTTAGATCTGCTGTAGATATTTAGCTGACCACTCAGGGTCAAGCGTCTTGTCAATTCTAAGAACGTTAATTACCTGGTTAAAGGAAATAACCTTCTTAATGTACAATTCTATAAGTTTGTAACGTAAAACTGCATGATTATTGACTCCGGTTATGAATAAACAATGAACACGTCAAGTGTGATAAAAGTAAGGTTTTATTAACTACATAAACACTAAACTAGTCTAACATACTACATAAACACATAAAGGCCGGTCTAACATACACATATACATACACATACACACACACACAAATACAGTTGGTATAGGAAAGGGTTAAAGATTAACACTAAAGAAAGAGACATAAGGAATGAAATTTATGGAACAATTTGCATGTATAGTCAATCAGAATTCAAAGCCTTCAGGGATACGTCAGATTCTGAGTTCGAACACACCTTTGTAAAAAGGTGTAAATTATACTTAATGTATCAATTAATAAGAATAAGTTTGAATACTTGCACGTCTCGTCTGTCTGAAAGAGATTCCTGATGCAAATCTTAAAGCTTCCCGTAGATCTTTGCTGAATTCGGTGCGATGAGAAGAACCAGTTTGAGTCAGAATCACTTGATGAAAGAAAAGGACTAGGCCGGAGCCTGGCAAGAGCTTTGGTATCCTGGAGCGTTTCTCACATATTCATCTTAGCATCTGACCGAACCACCGACCGGGGGCGGAGGGTCCCTGGAGCCGGGGCTTTAAGGTCGGAGAAGATCTCCGCCTTTCGAGATGGGCTTGTCCAATGAGCAAAATTGAATTTCCGAGCGGGAGGTGGCAATTTGCTGGAGGGTTTACGACCCTTTGTGCTCTAAGCATGGTAATTTGCAAATGGACTTTAAAATTACTAACGATTCTCAGGGCCCTAAAATATATTGCCTATGTACCAACATATAAAATACACGCTCGTTTAGATCATCAGAAAGCGAATTCATAGATACTAAACAAAGGTAAGAGTACATATAGTGAAAAATGGGCTTGTGCGCTGGATCAGGAATGGGTCCCCTCACACAGCATATAAAATAGGTCTAAGAATATCAGACAAAAATACCACAATGACAATAAATTACTCAATAGGCCTGAAGGAAGAAATATGTGATGTTCATTCAAAAACGGTTTTCTCGGAATTAGCTAACTAGAATCTACAGTCCCATTTCTACTCTGCTTTTTCACTTGGTGAAATAGGATTTTCGTGGGCCTACCATCCGTCTCACATTCTGGGGCGCAGTCATTAAAACCAGTGCTTATCATGATAGTTGTCATGTGACCATAGCCGCCTGGGATGGTTTTCAGCAGAAATCCTGGCATCCAGTTTGAGTGAGGGGACTGTGATTTGTTAATCTAATGAATAATTGATTTTTTAAATCAAATAAAAATTAGTGTGTCAGTTTGGTCGAGACGCTACATATATCCCCCCTTCGCATCGAGTTGTTGTAACCGAACTAGAATAGAAACAGAGCGGAGCGGACAGTTCAAGTAGCCGAACATTACAACACACAATTGTCACTCACGGTGGGAGCCAAGTGGCGCGCGCTTTCTGGCTGTTGGTGCCTCCCAGAGTGGTTGTGTTGCCGTGGTGGATGCTGTCAGGTGGTGTTCTGTGGTGATGTAGGCTGTAGCAAGGCGTGGGTCCTCGAGCTTATGCAGCAGGTGTCGTGGCTGTGTCACCTGTCATCCTGAAGTTAGTTAGTCCGGGTAGGATGTTTTTTTTTTGTTGATGTTGTTAGCCAGTAGGCTATATGTGGTACTCGTGGTGTGGGACAGCTGGGTTAGACTTTCACTGGTGAGAGTGCAGGTGGTTCCATGGATTGCAGGTAATTGTTATGGAGATTTAGTAGTGTGCAGAGAGTTTCAGACTGAACTAGTGATGATGGCAGGAGAGCAGCACGTGGTTGTTAGCTCTCTGTTCTGCCCGAACGTCACTAGAAATCGGATGTTTGCGGTGTGTTGGTCGCTCTGAGCTCTTGTGGCAGGCACCGACTCTGACTTGCCGAGTTGTTGTTGTTAGATCTTTCGCTTAGTTGCAGATGTGGGACCGCTGCCTCATATCCAACGTTTGTCTGGCCTGCCTGTAGGGGGTGTATCGACCGGTTCAGGATTTGCGTCTCCTGGAGGCGCTGAATGCTGTGTTGCAGCAGGCAAGCGAGTCAGAGTTTGTCCTTCTCACTACTCTTAGTTGCGTTTTAGCCTTCAAAGCGAGCTCTTTTGACGAGTGTCAGGCATGCTCTGATAAACCCAGAGGTAGGCGTGGACAGCTGTCCTTGCTGTAGCCTCCGTCAGCACCGTGTGGAGGCAAGGAGTTGTAGGGTGGAGTGCTGTTGGAAATACCGTGCGTGTTTGCAGGAGGAGGACGCCGCTTTTCCAGTAGGTGCGTCTAGGAAACCTGGGTCCGTTGCAATGAAGAGATGGCTAGTCCTCTCTTTTAATGGCTAAAGGGGCTGTCTGCTAGATGGGTTTATGCAGTTGATGGCAATGCTGCGTGGTGCTTTATGGTGCCCGCTTTGGAATTCTGAGTTGTGATAAGTACAGAATCACATGCGGGTCTGACAAACACCTTTAGTCGGAGGCCTGTGCTTAGTTAAAGGCCTTTGTGTCAGCGATTCCGGCAGCTGTGTTAGCGCTCATTGTAGCGCGATATAGGTCCATATGCCTAGATGACTTTTTGCAGCTGGTGTCCTCCGCCATCCCATGGTAATTGTGAGCTTTGGAGTAAGTTGGTCAAAGTCTGTGGTAGTAAGCATGGAGAGTTTCACGCCGGCCCTGCTTGGTGACTGGGGCAGCGATCAGTCCGTGTTCAAACTCTGGGTCTGAGCAGTATGTAAGGTTGCTCAGATGTGTTGTACCCTCTAAGCCAGCTCGTTGGGGATTGTGGGGTCAAACGAGCTGTGTGTGTCTGCAAGCTGCATACCTCTGGACAAGTCCATGACACTACCCATTGTGGCTGAATATTGTTGGTGAAGTTAAAAGTGAACATCGGCTCTCGCCCCCCCCGAACAGGTCAGGCACTCTTGGCTGGCAGGGGAGTGGGCCTGCTGCAAGTGCGGAAAGTTCTTTTCGCTGTTTCCCTATCTGTTCGACCCTGTGGTCTGCAAAGCATATTTAGTTCATTGGGGACATAATTCACCGTTGCAGTTAGCTTCGCGTTCGCCTGAATTATATTTTGTTGCAGCGATGCAGAGGTGTTTCAAGGGAGCTGACTATGTGAAGTGTCAAAGCCAGGAATTACACCTCGGGCGTGCTTCGGTTCGCCTGAAGTTTTGTGTTGCTAATTGCAGGGGTTTTCAGGGAGCTGACTTTTGAAGTTTCAAGCAGAAGGCTTTGGCTCCCTTTTCCCCCTTTCGTAGCTGTGCACAGGTGTGGAGGGGATTGCACTGCTGGTGATGTGATGTTCAGCCGGCTGTCTTTTGTTTAAGTCTATGCGCAGTCGGTAGGACTTTTTAAATTCTTTCTGAACCAAGTCAAGATCCTTTCTAATTGCTGAGTCAGGGCTTGGACCTCAGCTCTGTCTGTATGCAAGTGGCCTTGTAAGGCCTAAGATGTGGAGTCTCTCTCATTTAGTTCCACATATGATGTTTTAAGAGTGACTTTGTGTGAAAAAGTTCTCTTTTCAAGTCCTGTGTGATAGCTTTTTCCAGCGGCGCTTGGTGTCTAACAGCTGTTAGAGCCTCCTGAAGATTGGTGATTTCCTTCTGTCGCACCAATCTGTGAGGTTCTTTGCATCCGTTCTATGCTTTCTCTCATTGAGCAGGTGTCAGATCTCTGCAGAATTCTGTGACTTGCAGATTCAGCTCATATACCTCCTGTCTGAGACCCTTGAGGGTGTGGGCCGAGGAGAGGATGATGCTGATCAAGTGTTCGCTTATGTCGCAGTCTCGCTGTTCCTTTCTATGCCATTGCAGGTCGTTGGCTGCTTTAAGCTGAATGATGTCCATTACAGTGCTCTACTGAGCGTCCAGGTGGTCCTGGTGAGCTGCCAGGGCTGGATGTCTGTGGAATGTCTGCGACATCCTGGCACACTTGTGAGAACACCAGAGAGAGAAAGGGACAAGACAAATACAAGTATGTACAGAGGTGTTAAGTTATCTCTATGGGGAACGGCTGTGTAGACCATGTAAGGTATGAAATAGCTGGTGAGAGGCAGCTAGTGAGGCAGGGTGCCATGTTTTTGTGTTCGTGAACACAAAGAGAGAGTTTGAATAACATTGTAGTTGATGGGGCCGTAAGCAGGGGTCAGCTGATGACCGGGCTATACTACTGATGTTTCACGGGTTTGGTCACTATGACGAAATTGAAATAAAATAAGATGAACTAAAAAAAAAAAAAAAGGAACATTTTTTTACCTATTTTAGTTTTTTTTCTAAGTGATATGGCTAAGCAGGTTTCACTTGTTTGTGATGCTGCAATAGACTTCATAACCGTAGGGTTAGGCTGTTAGCTAAACTAGCAGGGCCCCACCAAATACCTCGTCAAAAGAAAAAGAAACAGTGGGAATTGTTTCTAGTTTATGTTAGCCTACATTGTGTTGCAAAATGGTAGCTGCCCTTCAACGTATTAAGCCTGGCACTGAGGCGTGAGGAGAAGAAGAGAGGAAACAGGGATTATGCTACTAAAAACCTGTATAACTCGCTAAGGAAACAAAAGTTGCTCGAACTACTGTAATCCTAACAAAAAACGACGATGGTGATGGTAAAAAAAATAAAAAAAGGTAAAAATAAAACACAACAAAAAAAAAAAAAAAAAAAAAAAAAGAGGGTCCTAGCAGATGTAGAATTCAAAGGGGATAAGTAAATAAACAATAATAAGCAAATAAAAATAAATTAGGCGAATAACAAAATAATAATAAAATACAAAAAAATAAAAAATTGATATAATTAAATCTCAAATTTGTAATACAAAATCAATTTAGCTGACTTGTACATTTGTGCTAAAACAAATGTAAAGTAAATGCAATATAAAGTAAAAGATTGTAGAATAAAGTCTAAAACAAAAATGAAACAATTAACACAAGTAAAACCCAGTAGTATGTGAGGTAAGAGTGGCGTCCCACAGGCGACCTGATTGATGGCATCAAACAGGAAGTGACACCAGGAAGACTAGTGAAGGGATGTGATGGATGAGAGCAGGAGCGGAGGGCAGACAAGAGAGGTGTGGTTAGAAAGTTAAACTTTACACGCCTATCTAAGCGTTAGCCAGATGCTAACAGCTAGCAGATGAGGTAAAGGGCTTAGCTTAAGAGTAAGCGTTAGTTACACGCAATTCTTTGTTTACGCACGGGTCTGTGAAGTGGATGCTGTTGTCAAATTAACCGGAAGAGTCTGCTCACACTACCGGGGTCACGTGTTGCTAGGAGACCAATGCAAGCTCCCAACAGGTGCAGGTGGAGCAGACTTGAACTGCTGTGAGCATGCATGGGAAACTAATGCATGTCCCATACAAATTCATTCATTACTCAAAACAGCACATCACTTCACAGGCAATGGTGGATTCGAAGTTATCTACGCTAGAATAACACCATTAATTTACGTAAAGGTTTCACCTGAAGAGGAAAGTCACCTGATAATACAATCGTGATAGTAAACACATAATAAGGGCTTAAATTAATGAAATGAGGAGTATCAGATCACCTACACAGTGCTGAAAAAAAGGATTTCTTCGCCCAAGATCAGACCGAATCATTCTGGTACCATTTATATGAGCTACTAATCCCGAGATTTCGTCGTCAGAAAATATACTTATGCTCCACTAACAACAGAGATAAGGATTTCTTCGCTAAAATCAGGTTAATTTCTTATCGTACGATTTAAAAACATAATAGCACTGAAAACTTTCTACTGCTTTTAGGAAGGCACAGTCAAGCTATAGGTTTATCTGATTTTGATCAGAAACTGGAATGCGCATGTATAAGAAGTTACTAAATGTTATCACATGAGTGGGTCGCTATGAATACCAATGATAACATAACACCTAATAAGCGCCTTAAATCGTGAAATGAGGAGCATCCCTCCTCCCCCGCTCGAGATCACCTACACAGTACATGAAGAGAAAGCGGGATTTCTTACGCCCCAAAATCAGAACGTTTATTTCTGGTATCCATTATATGAGCTGCCCTACCGATAGATTTCGTCAGTCAGAAATGACTTGTGCACCCTACTAACAACAGAAATTAGGATTTTTTCGCTAAAGTCAGGTTAGTTTCTTATAGTACGATTTAAACACATTATAGCACTGAAAATTTCTTACTGTTTGTAGGAAGGCGCATTCAAACTATAGTTTTATCTGTTTTTGATCAGGAACTGGTATGGGCATGGAGAAGAAGTTACTAATTTATGAAACAGACACATAAGGTTGATTAATGGGTCTGCTTGCAAGCAATGTGTAAAACGACTCCACCGTTCTAAATTAATGCTCGTACTGCATAAAGTAGGAAACAATTATTTTCCTGGCCATGTGAATGCTAGGATTTTTCTTGCTAGCTTGTCAAGGTCTCTGGGGGTAACATCATGCGCTGCTGCAGGGATGCTTGGAAGTATTACAGTTCTGTCCTGTCAGTTGTTAAGCAGGAAGTGTTGGCTCTCCCCTTCGTAGCTTGTTGCATATGAGGGAGTTTGCACTGCTGAGTGAGGATGCATTAGTAGGGTGTCTCTCCCACTGCGTTTTTTTTTGCAGCCTATAGGAGTCCCTGAGTTATCTTCGGAACATGTCAAGCTTGTCTTGAGTTTTGTTCAGCTGCTGGATCAGAGTCTCATTTCTGGCAACTTTGTCTAAGAGCTCAGTATTTGCTGCTTTAATAGTAATTTTGTTTGGGAAAGTTTCCTTTCCAGGTCCTTTCGGGCTACCTTTTCCAGGTGCTCTTGCTGTTCAGCAGCTGTCAGAGCCTTTTTACATCTATTGATTTCCTCCTGTAACTCCATTTTGCTGGGGTCCTTGTGGGCTACCGCTGTGATCTGTTGCCTGAGATCATTTACCTCCTGTTTCAGACCCCTGAGGTTGTGGGCCAGGAAGATGATGACATTGGTGAGCTTTTTGTAGCCATAACTCACGCTTGAGTCCTGAGTCTGAGGTACACCTCTCTCTCTGTGTCCAGTTGCTTTCGGATCAGTAGGTGGTCGTCGGGCCTGGGTAAGGGGGGTGTTCCTCACGACGCCTGGCCGGCCCTCTCTGTTCTGCATTCTGGGCAGTTTGTCTGAGCATCTGCAACGTTTTGACACACTGGTGTTGAGAGTAAGGGCTAGAGACTACTACAAGATCAAAACAGAGTGTGAATGCTAAAATAGTTTTGGGTCAGCATATGTTTTGCTTAAAAGGACGTAAACAGGATTTTGATTTATGATTTAAGACTACTGTCAAATTATTGTTAAATTATCACTCAGAATTTGCTGACGTTTCCCCAACAGGCTTAATCTCTGAGGTAAGAAGGAGAAAAGGGAAAAGCAGAAGGAAAAAGAGAGCATTTCTATACAGATTATGCTTATTATTTTTTTTTTAAAATAAACAAATCAAAAATAGAAAATGTCTCTGGTTCATTTTGAGGTTCAGAAAGAACATCAAAACAAAAGGGGGCATAACATATAAATGGATTTAAAATTAGCTGACTGCTATTAACAAAACAAGGTAATCATTCTGTTATTAGGAACAAATAGCAGCACTAGTGTTTAGTGTGTTACTAAAAGCACCCAATAACTTGATTCTTTTCTCGATAGACAGTTAATATTTAATTAAATTTAGATTTAATTAACTTGTAACTGAGCAATAGCATTCAGGAAGTATACATCTAGATAGTTAAATTCGCTGTGACGAATTGAAGATTGAGAAACATAGTAAAAGAAGAAAAAGAAGGAAGAGAAAGGGAAAAATCAGAAACGAGGGATTAGGTTAAATTCAAATTGCTTCACACGGCACACACACATCTGTATTTAAAAGCTTAAAATAAAGAGTGTTAACCCCTAATTGTTAAAACTATTTGGTAGCTTAGCCTAAAATGAAACAATGCTAAGTCGTGTTAGCTTAGCTGCTTCATGGTTTGTTTACAAACATGGTGTTTGGTGTAGCTATGTGAAAGTAGACACTTCCCGTGACAAGGTGTTGATCACGGTAACCAAGCCATGCCAGTGCAGTGTAATTAACGCGAAGTTTAATGATCTGTCTATGTTAAACCAGTCATAGTTTTAGAACTGTGCCGGGCTTTCAACCTTCAAGATTGTTGATTGACATTAGCACATTCGGTGAGTGTGTCTCTAATGCAAACATAAACTTATCTTAGCACTTGTTTAAAGAAGAATTATCCAAACGTGTTACTGATATAAGTTTTAAAACGTAGTTAAACATATAGCTAATTTATGTTTGCCTCACATAGCAGTAACTAAAGTACAGTAGTACACCTTTTCCATTTCACTCAGGACTCTGTAGGTGGAAGGGAAACACAGTAATGGCCACCAGGTTGCTAGGCTTGTATATACTGTATATGCAGTCAAAGTTTAGATGAATTGCTTCAATCTAATTATATACTATAAGGCCTTTATGCTGTAGAAATTGGAGCATCACTCAAATCTACCTTGATATTACTGTACTGAGATTTCTTCTTCAAAGGAACTATTTAAACAATATTGCAATTTTGTGATTTCTTCACTAAATCATATTACATTATGGTACAGTTTGGATATGCCGCTGAGCTGAGATTCAGACTTGCGCTTTGTCAGGACAGATTTATGCTTAATACTGAAATTAGGGTCTTGCTAAAATTCAGATTAACCTTACACTGATACCATTTTAAGACGATCCCACAAATAATACAAGACTCCTCCACAACTTAGAAATCAGCCCGGCGTACAAATGGTACCCAATTCAAACCCCACTTTATCTAGACATCCATCAACAGCAGCAAATAGGAGACACCACCTGGGCATCTGAAAGTCACCAGTCCTATTTAACCTGCAGGCTATCAGCACACACTTTAAGTGCCAGTGTTTAAAGTCATAACTTCGTTTTATCACGCCGATATTCTCCACCCCAAAATACTGTATAGCGGCATCAGCTCAGGGGAAATATGAATTAATTAACCACTAACTAGTTAGAATTAACTATTCCTATTTAGATCCACATGTAGTTATATTTAGGCTGACCACTAAGGAGTTCCAACCGTCTTGTAATTCTAAGAAACGTTTTCATGCGTAAAGGACAACTAACCATACTTACGATACAATTCTATAGAGTTTGTCAAACGTCAAATCTGCATGATTATCTGAATCTGGTTATTGGTAAACAATAGAACAGGCAAGTGGTGGATACAAGTATAGTTTTATATAACTACATAAACAACTCTAATATAGTCTAACATACTACATAACCATTAAGCCGCCGTCTAACTATACACATAAACATAACACCACACAACAAACATACAGTTGTATTAGCGCAAGCTATTAGTTTGTTCTTAAAGTTTAAATCAGGCATAGAAAGAGCGCATTAAAAGGAATGACATTTATGGAATCATTTTGCATATTCAGCAGATCTAAACCTTTAGGGATACGTCAGATTCTTATTTCAAACACACCTTGTAAAAAGGTGTTACTGATACTTAATGCATCAATTAAATTGACTAAGTTTGATACTTGCGAGTCTCTTATGTCTGAAAGAGATTCCTGATGCAAATTTTAAAGCTTCCCGTAGATCTTTGCTGATTTCGGGTCGATGAGAAGAACCAGTTTGCGTCAGTGTCACTTGATGAATGGAAAGGAATAGGCCGAAGAAAAGGCCTGGCACAGATGCTTTGGTATCCTGAAGCGTTCTCTCACATCTTCATCTTAGCATCTCACCGAACCACCGACTGGGGCGGGTCCCTGAAGCCGGGCCTTTAAGGTCGGAGAAGATCCTCCGCCTTTCAAGATGGCGCTTGCTCCATGAGCAGAATGGAATTCCGAGCGGGATGGGCTGTTTCCTTGAGAAGGTGCGCCAATTGGAATGGAGAGGTGTTACGAACCCCCTTTGCTCTCTAAGCATTCGGTAATTTGCAAAATGCGACTTAAATCGAAAGTATTAACGATTATCCAGGGCCTAATAATATATTAGCTAGTACCCCCATATAATATAACCCGCTGGTTCGGCTCCTACGCATAGGCAAATTCATCGATCACTAACAAGCTAATGATTAACATATAGTGAAAAGCGGTAGGATCAGGATAGAAGGGGTCGGTTTCCCCCTCCACAACCTACTAAAATAGTCTAGCAAATCAATAGACAACATACAACAATGCCAAATAATATACTCACTGCGCCTGAGCGAAATATGTGTGTTCAGTAAAGATAACGGTTTTTTTACTATGAGATTAACTATGAACACAGTCATTTCTACTCTGCTTTCCTTGCGGACAAAGAGTGGGCTACCCGTCTCACAGTCTGGGGAAGGTCATAAAACCGCTGATATAATGATTGAGGGGTCATGGCTGGACCATAAGCGCTTGGTGTTCAGCAGGACATACCTAGCATCCAGTTATTTTGGCAGTGTCAGGCAGGCGGACTGTGGACGATTGTTAATCTAATGAATAATTGATTTGTTAAATCAAATTAAAATTAGTGTGTCAGATTGGTCGAGACGCTACACAATGCATTGAAGCATTGATTGAATAGTGCAGGCATGAGTGGTCGGATATTTGAACAGGCCAAGGTAGAGGGTCGTTCCACATTCAATTCTCTAGTAGGACATTTAAAGTGCAGTGTCCTCTGGAGGAAAGCTGCCACAGTGCATGGTTTTTAATATATAATCCAGACCTTGCTCGTATATTACAGCACTCTCTGTAACTAGTAACTAGGCATCGGCACTACGCAGACCGATCTGCGTATGACATCAAAGTACCGCAAAGGCGATTCAAAAGCTTAAATAGTCGTCAGCTCTCCAATCACTCTTGCGGGACTTTGATGTCATAAGCCAATCGGTCTGCGCTGCGCAGATACATCATATTACATAATTTTAATACTTTAACTTGAAAATTAGAAATGCTGCCCTGGCAACTAACTAATAAAAGTTAGGGTTAAGTTTTTTTAATCTAATATTTATAATTGATCATATTTCAAATACACACAAGTACACTCTTATTGCTTACCCTCAATCACTCTCTTATTGTTAGGTAGGGTTGTTGTCTGTGGGGGCACGTCTTGCTCCGGTTGTCATAGTGACATACTTTTCATGTCCACTTGAAGCCTTTGGAATTTTTTAGGAAGAAGGTCAGAATTGCTGGCACTCTGGAGTGAATATTGTCAATTCTTGCAAAAAAAAAGAAGACTTTCTCACTCCTGTTGCGGAGAACATTACTATAAAAGATGCTGGCAAATTAAGCTGCCTATTTGCTTTATGTTTTTCATGGACAAATTAAACAGGCTCATTAAAAGGCTGCTTTTTTCCCAACCACCTCTTCCAGTTATGGAAGAACTTTCATTGAGCCTTTACAGCCCACATAAAACATCATCTCTGTTCACAGCAGGATTCGCTGACTCTGGGATTTTCTATAACGGCCTGCGATATGAGGTGCCCTACATTCAAAATAAACCAGCGAGTATCGTGCTCACAGTTCCCTCTCTTTCTTTCAGCACTACTTATAGCGCACCACAGTTAACTGCACGCTCCATAAGGCCCTTCACTCTTATAATCACCTGCTATTTCCTTGTGCACTTTTAACCGATTTCCCTCTTTTTTTTCTCTCTCTCTCTCTTTTGCACACCCCCTACGCCAAATCGTACAAACACAAAGATTCGGTCCCATCTATCTATCTTGTATTGTATGTGAGGAGATTTCATATCTCTTGCCTGGCCCCCGTTCAAAACATCCATCTCTCTGTCGGGCACAGGGGACGGCGAGGTCCATTCAGCCCAAAAATGTTCTTTCTCGCCACTCACACACGAGTGAACACAGATAACATCTTGTAACACACACATTTACACATACACACAGCAACTTTAGAATTTACCTCAGGTTAAAAGCTCCGGAAACACACACCTGTACTCGCATACACGCACATACACACACTAATGTTGTCATGCAGCAGCATATACACTCTGTTCTCCGGCCTTTCATCTGTGCATTTTTAGAATAAATGAGAGGGAAAATCTCTCTCTCTGTATCTCGCTCTCATACACACACACACACACACACACACACACACACACGTACTGTAGAGAGGTCCTCGCGGGACAAGAATATGTGTATTTGTGCACTCACAGCTTTCATAGCACTTTGAAGAGTTTTTGTAACTACAAGTCCCTCAGGCTAGACATGTAAATCATCATGGTGGATGTGAGGGTGTCACCTTCCCTGTGTTTGCAAGAGCAAAATGACTATTTTAGTCACTGATTATAAAATAACCTCAAATCACCTCTGGAGTCAGATGTGCAGATCTTTTGAAGGAGATTTTTTTTTTCTCCCCATATACTTTCCTCCCATATGTTTTAAGCTCCATACAGGCCTGTTGTAAGGGAAGGACAATCAAGAACGTGAAATCCTCTAAGGTATAGACTATACTTATTAGAAATAGTTATTAAAGGAATAGTTCACACAAAATGTTTTCTGTGGGAGTGAGGCTTTCAAGATTTAAAAAGGATGCAAAATATAAAAAAAAAACTATTGTAAAAGTGGTTCTTATGACTTTTGTCACATATTCCAAATCTTTTGAAGTCAAACAATAGCTTTGTGTGAAGAACATATGTTGCATGCGGGTTTGGTGATTGGTGGTATCCTGAATGAATCATTTAAACTTTGGAGTCAGATCTTGTCAAGGTTCACAAGACTGGTCTGAATGATTCATTCATGAATCCGACTGATCTGTTTCTCAAGATTAACCCTCTGATTCAGTTATCCAGTTGCAGTGGTTAACAACTAACTAAAGGTGATTTTCAGTGATATAATTTTGGCCTTTTTCTCAAACAAAACTATCATGAATTCAGAAGATTTACACTACCATTGAAAAGCGGGGTCGGTAAGATTGAGTCAAATTTGAGAATTTGTTATATTTAATTAATTCATATATTTAATGCATATTTACATTATGTTGTATAATTATACACACATATTTATTTATGTTAAAATTTCAGCAGCTATTGCTCCAGTCTTCAGCGTCACATGAACCTTCAGAAATCATTCAAATATACTGATCTGGTGCTCAAGAAACAGTTCTTATCATTATCAATGTTGAAAACAGTTGTACTGTTTTGTGAAAACTCTTCCAATAATGATTTGTGTATTCAAAAAGCAAAAACATAAAACAAGGCTCTCCCACCTCATGCAAAAACAAAAAGAAAAAGAAAAAAATGCATCCGTTTATCATGAGCATAATATACAATGAATTTAAGTTTTTTTTCCACCTGCTTTACATGAGGGGGCTTTTAGAACGTTTCACCATGTGATCTCCTACGCTGACACTGTAGGCTCATTTATAACTCTCCACATAGAACTGTTATCACTGACCTTGTAAAACAGGAGGCAGACGCTTTCCTTCTCTTCTCCCAACAATACGTTAGTTTATGCAATTTTTTTTTTTAAAGAAAGTACTGTAAAGAGTTCATTACATACTGCTAGTGTCAGTGACCAGCCACCTCATAAAATCTTTATACAGGACAGACTGCCGCTTCAAGCATTATTCATGGGATGTCCCTGATGCCTTCCTCTGATTGACACAAGCCGTGATACCACAGCTACGAGCCTCTAGAGCTGCTCAAAGGCCTCTGAGCTTTTGTCTCTCAAATAGGGCGCTGACCATTGGTCTGGTTTAAATTGGTTCAAAGGCAATCAGACACAAAATGAGACTTTGTTGTATTGATCCCATCTGCAGATGTTCTTGAAAGGCTCTGCCGGCTGTGTCATCATCACACTCTGGAGATTTTTTTTTTTTTTTGCTTTTCTTTTTTTAGGCAGAAATGATCAGAGAAAATAGGTTGAAAATTAAGAGATGGAAATTAGCCAAAGTAGACAGACTTTTCATTTAAGCACAAAAAAAAAAATCTTGGCTTTTCCCATTAGAGACTGTGCTCTAAAATAAATGTAAATGCCCAGAGGATGTGAGCACACCATTTCCGTTTTGTAATCTTCCCGCAAATATGCCCACACAAGCTGGATTTGTATCTCGGTGTTATTTAAAGTTTGGTAACTGAATCTTTGGGGAAGTATCTCGTGGAAGTGTCTACTTTCCTGTCCGGTAAGGTGACTCTTTGACTCTATCCTTTTTTACTGCTTTTTTTTTTATGTGGGTCTTTGAACAGCAAATGTTGAGTCATCTTATGCTATTCTTGAGATATATTCCTTTCGGGCCTGTGTGTGTATATGTGTGTGTTTGCATGAAGAAACAACCAGAGCGTACCAAATATGACTTGTCCGCAGGCACTATGAATGTGTATGTGTCCGTCTTGGATTTGTGTGAAAGCTAAGACTGGTGAAACACAAGTGTTTTGTCCCTTCTTTGTGTGACGTCACCACAGGAAATGAGGTTGTGGCCTCATTACTGAGGGCTGCCCTGTAAGCAAAGTAGCATGGCGCTGCACTAATTAAGCTAACGAGTGTCCAGCACACTACCTGAAACAAAGACTACCTGTTTCTTAACCAGCTGTACAATATCACACTCACTCACACCTCACTGGACCAGACGAAGTCTGGAGGGTTTCATTCGCTGGCCTCTCACCTCTCTCTCATGAATTAACACTGACACATGCAAATGCATTCTCTGCTAAATTAAATGCTTTCTGGTGTTTATTGATTATATCAAAAATAGATTTAAAGGGATACTTCACCCAAAAATGAAAATCAATGTCATCATGTATGCACTGTCATGTCATTCTAAACATGTATGAACTACTTTCTTCTGTGGAGTACAAGATAAGTTATTTTGAATAATGTATTTGGTTGCTTTTTTCCATGTAATTACAATGAATGGGGACTGAAACTTTCAATCTTCAAAAAATACCTATTTTAAATATATTATGTAATATTTTTTGTAACATTTGACATGTCTTTACTACTACTGTCACTTTTGATCAATTTAATGTGTGCTAGAATAAAAGTATTCATTTATTTGAAAAACAAATACTGAACTGTAGTGTACATCAGAGTAAACAAAGACTTTTCAAAAAAAAAAAATCTTTTTCTTTTTGTGATACTCTCTTAAGACAGGATTTGGAGTTATAAATAAAGCTACATTTTCTTGTTCTTTTGACATTGTGTGATAGGATTTATACTGTGGACTAGTCAGGAGATTCGCTGTTATCTCAAAGTTCTCAGAACAGGCTCAGTAAACTAAAAGAACGGTCTGATCAGAACACAGACGTGCCGATGATCTAGTCCAAAGGGGTTTGATTTATAAATGCCGTATCTTTTCTTGTAAGTCCAGGTGAAGGCAGATGTAAGACCTTAGTTCGAAGGCATTTGGCATCAAGTAGGCCTAAGAGTAATACATTATCTTGAGATCTGACCATTTATAGTGTGAGAGAGAAGCTACACAGGGAAATTAACAGTAGAAAAACATTCCGCACAAGTTGCTCTGGTAGTTTTAGAGTTTGTGCACATGGTCGGGGTTTATGGGAAAAGTGGGTGGGTGTGTATATATTTAGTAGAGGCAGACTGCACTTTACTTCCATGTGAAATATGTGAACCATTACAGCCCAATTCACCCATGGCATGACTATATAACCAACAAAATGAAATGAGTGTGTGTTTGAGGTCGAAAATGTGGACCAGGTGTATGATATCACCACTGTTTGCTCTCTTCAAGTCCTTTCATACTATTTAGCTTTTTTTGGAAGCTGATCAGATTTTCATGTGCTTGGACAAACACACACTCTTGCACAAAAACACACATTACCCACTAACTTATTGTTTAACTTCCCTCCTCTCTTTCCCTTTTCACTCGTCTACTCTCCTCCATCATTCCAGGCCCGTGAGTTCACAGTGCTGTCACTGATGAATAATATTGATAAAGTAGGTTTGCTTAAACAAACAAAAACACAATGGCAGCCCTCATACTTGGAAATATTGATTATAGAATACAGCACAGTCTTAGAGTTGATCTTTGTCCGTGATTCAAAGATAAAATGGGCCTTCAACAGACAGCGAGAAGACTTGTATGCTTTATAGAAGCGTATCACATGATAATGGATGTATACTTACAACATCGCTGCTTTATTCTATATTTAAAAACTATAGACAGATGTGATAATTTATGCATGCTATTATAAACACAGAGACCCCCCCGCCTATGCTTATGTGAATAAACACACACAAATATATTCCCACCAGTGCTGAGGAAGCTGTTTTGAAATTATATCTTGTCAAGCTAAAAGGCTAATCATAATTTAAATAGATGAACTATGTTTTGAAAAGGTAATTTTCAGGTTTTGTGTTTCAGGTTACTTTACTAAATAGCCAATTATATTGATGCTATAATGAGGCAGTATCTTTTTGAATATAGGTCTAAATGCCAGGTTGTCATTCATTTTTAAATTAAAGTATTTAACCGGAAAGGAGTTGCAACAAACCCTTTAAGAAAAGTTCTTACCCAGGTAAAAAAGAAATACACTTAAGTTGTAATAATATTCATGCACGTATTTTATATATTTATTATACTATACTAAGTGCATAATAAAAGTGTTATTTTGGAACACCTTTAAGTATGCTAAGTGCTCTTTAAGATATGATTAAGATCAATTTTAATCTAAATGCAGTATATTTCATATAGTTATTGTTAAAATGGAACAACTTCAAGTATCTTTAGTGTAATTTAATTGTACTTCTTTACATTATTTAAAATATAATTTTATACTTCTTGAAGTACAGTTAGATTATATTTTAAGCTCCACTTTAATGTGCTTCTAGAACATTTTCAATAGCATTTCAGCTCATTAGAAATGTTTTACCAGTACACACTATTAGTTTGTTATAAAACTATTTTTCAGCATTCTGATATGGTATATTAAAAATTACAAAAATCATTAAATTAAAATGATACACATTTGCACACGCTTTCAAATCTAGAAAACTTTAATGTACTATACAGTATCCTGTGTACATTACAACAATACATTCCTTGAGTACATTTACAAAGTACAGCAGCATATACAAACTCTTGACCAAAATAATTCTAATAAATTATAAATTAAAATAAAGATCAGTGAAATGCTATAAAATAACTACTTCAATCAATATGTAGAACATTTCGGTTATACCTGTATTACTGTAAAGTACACTATGAGTATTCCATCATTGAATAAAAATGCATAATGCAAAACACAAATAAAGAAGTTGCTGAAAAACAATAAAGCACAGAAGTGAATTAAGTGCGTTTTTTACAAACTCAGGAGCAGCAAAAGGTGACCAAAGCAAGAGGGAGATCAGAAAAAAAGTAGCGGTGTTGCATTGGTCTGCAAGTCTTGAGGTGCAGTGCAAAAAAATTCAGACACTGTGGTATTTGCAAACTGCTTCATCACAGGGTCTGTGAAAGGGAAAATAATTAATCAGTGGTTTTAGAATATCATATGTATTATAATTTGCATGCATGTGCATTCTAATTTATTTAACTGTTTTCAGTTTACCTTCCAAAGCTTGGACTAAATCCTCATCAAGCTTGACATGAGTGTCCATTTTTATCCTCTTGTCTTTAAGTATGAGTAAACCACTGAACTGAATTAACCAATTGACTATAATTATTCAGACTTCCCAGCACCTCATAACAAAACAGACAAATAGTGTGTTGCCACATGCCTACTGCCACATCACTTTCCACATATATTGTAGCATTCCACAGAGACTAGTTTCCACAACAATGTAAACGTTTTGTAACACGCTAGTTAATAATTTGATGAAGGTCCAGCAATGAAATGTTGTCATTTTGTTTGTGTCTGGAACTCTCCCATCCTCCCACTGCATTCAGAAAGCAGGCCTAAAGCAAGTTAATGTCCTACCCTGCTAAACCTAATGTTTAATCTCAACCAAACACACATCTTTTTATAGCAGGAGCCAGTACACAACACACACACACACACACACACACAGAGAGAGAGAGACACTCCACCTGCTGGCTGTTTGTGTGGGCTTGTGCATGGCACAGTCTCTCCCCTCTTTTGTTACAGAATTTAATTTAATCGATTTACAGATTGGGAAATTTAATTAAGGATAATTCTTTGCCTCTTTGTTTTTTCCTTCTTCGTCTTTGTTCCTAGTATAAAGGCAGCTGGAATGTGTGAGTGTAACTTTGTGAGGAAAAAATCCCTTTGTTTCTGTGTTAGGATGTGTGTGGAAGGGTGGGTGCTTCGGCAATCATCAACCAGCTAAATTCCCGCTAAATAATGAGGCAATGCACAGCTATGTAAAGTTAAGTCAAGTTCAACTTTAACTACTTGGCCCACGTAAATGTAACTTACACATACACTCTGCAAATATGATCAATATTCCAGTCTGCTCCTGTTGCCATCCTGATTGTAGATAAGTTCCTCCTTTTTTATGTAAAGGTAGCCATCATGTATGTTTAATGCTGACATTTGATTAGCTTATTTTGTCTGCTCTGTTTCAATTCCACCGCAGCACACAGCAAGATAAAAGAGCGAGAAAGAGTTAGAGAGGCCACATCACATTTCTGTCCTGAATAATGATTTCGACCTGCTCCTGACGACTCTAAGACCAGAATGCTAAAGACAGACATACTGAAGTGTCATCGAGAGGGAGAGAGAAAGAAAGACAGAGATAAAATGAAAATGAGAGGAACAGAGAAGCAGATTGCTATTTTAGATTCAGAGCCACTCTGTGCTGCCTTGCGTCTAAATCTAGGGAGTAAATGGGAGTAATCTAGAGGAGGCAATATGATATAATTAAAAGTGTTTTTGATGAAAAGGAGAGAGAATCCCCCAGTCTCTCTGTCCCTCAGTCCCTCTTTCGCTGCTTTCATGATCTCTCCTCTCTGTCTTGCTCTCAGAGTTATACGTGGCTGAGAGCTGGAATGGGAGCTCTCTCTCTCCTTTTCTCTCCAGCACAGAGCCCAGTCACATTAATCAGAGCACTGAGCTGTCAATCACCACTGCAGGCACAAACTCTTACGCACACACATATACATACTCATGGCATCTTAACTCGCTTTAGCATAGTTTAAAGACTGAACATTATACAAGGCAGAATAGCATGGTGAAACATGGGAAACAGCTGCACTTTTCACAGACAGCGTTTGAAAGTGATTACTGCAAAGTGAATCATGAAATAAAATTTTACATTTCCTTTTCAAAATAAAATAAAGTAATTCTATATATATGCTATATATATATTAATATATATATATATATATTATATATATATCTATATATATATTATCTATATATATATATTCTAAAAAAAACAAAAATGTGAATCAAGACAGTTATGTGAAAAGATAATTACAAAAAACTCACAAGCATCCAGAACGCATAATGGTTAATGACAATTTGGGAGAAAGAAAGAAAGGTGCTTAATGTATTATTAAATAGGCTCATTGATTGATGCTTTATTTAATTTATCTATTTAATTGAGGGTGAAATGTGACCTGGACTGAGGTGCTGTGTGCTATCCTGCTAAACTGCTAAGCTAAGTGCATTCAGGTGCATTCACAGCATGCCATAGATACTGTCCATAAACAGTCCATAATTTCTATATAAACTATAATATTCGTTTAAATGATAAAAGGCAATAGAATCCGAGAGACAGAGTACTGGCTGGCCTTATAGCCACTGTGTCTCTGTCTAATATTATTAAACGTGCAAGGCCTCCACCCTCATTCTTTCTTCTGCGTTTACTGGCAGCGTTCATCAGAGAGCCTTACTGAACAGTGGGGGAGTTGAGTTCTCATTAATTGTTTTTCTCAGAAATCTCTTTCACTTAAAGTGAGTATTAGTATTTTCTTTTTTGCAGAACTTCTAAGTTCTATTGTTGTTCTGGTAAAGCTGGCTGAACAAAGAATTCTGACCACCTTTGCTGGTCTTTGCACCAGGTTAATATCTCATTCAACTGTCTAATGTGCTGTGGAATTCTATGCAGAATGTGTCTTATGTCAAGAATCAAGCATAATCAGCTTGGAAACAACAGTGAGATGAAATTCACTCTTTCACACTCTGTCATCAATAACAGACACAGATTACAAATTGACCCACTGTCACCCAACGCCAAGGTAACCATCTCCTCCAGAAACAAGCCCTATTTGAGCCAACAATACAACAGCCCCTGAAACAATTGTGGGTGTGTGGTTGTCTCCTTTGATTTTCTCAGGGAGCACATTAGGGATGTATGTTTGTTAGCATGTGTGACTTACTGTATTGCACACAATTTATGGTGAAAGAAATATCTCCCTGTAAAAGATGCAAGTGTGTATGTGCGTGTTGAAAGTGGATAAACAGTGTTCACTGGAACTCAACCTGATCTATCTCCGGTGAGTGTGTGTGTGTGTGTGTGTGTGTATCTTTGCTGTTACTGATGGAACAGCTCTGTCAACTCTACTGCCCCGTGTCCAACTGATGATGAACGAGATGATGTCCGCAATGCATCCTCTCTCCCTGACTGCTGGCCACTGGTGCCTGACAAAGTGTGTGTGTATGTGTATGGAAGAGATAAAATCAAGGAGACAAATATAAAAGCCTCAAAGTGAATTTAATCTAACTATGACAAATGTGAAAGTGGCATGTTTTAATCAAGCTGATATCCGTATTAACAATGCAGCGCTGGCCACTTTGTTCCACCCTACAAATAGTGTATGTGTGCTTGTGCAAATTGACTAAACAGTTGCACTTTTGCGAAAGCAGGAGGTAAACAGAGCTGTGACATAGTGGTTAGAGCATTGGTGCTTAAATAAGAAATTTAAGTTTGAAATCAGCTTGTCCTCATCCCATCTTACAAATTATTTTAATTTAATAATTTCCCTATTGGTAAAAAGCCTCTAAAAAAATGTTTGTCATTGCAATTCATATTCCAATTCAACTTCCTGTGGGGTGTGGCCATTTTAATTCAAATTCCACTATCCTGATAGGATTTAAATTAATTTTAATTTAAAAATGAAATAAATTCATTTTAGGGAATTTCTAATGATTTTGTTCTTTCTCTCTGCTCCACCCATCCAATCCTAGACTCTCCTCCCTCCCTTCTCATCCAATCCCGGCTATCAGAGCAGGCAGCGGGCAAGCTTAATGAAATATCCTCAACATTACGACCTCGATCGGACGCATATTTACATTTCCACCTGCAAACCCTCCCTCTTATCTGACTCTCTTATTTCACACTTTACTTGATCGTTTTACAAAGCCCAAATGAAGGTAATTGGAGATAACACCTCACGGCGTCCAAAGACATTACCATGTCTCTGTTAATAACAAATTAGTCATGTAATTATGCCTAAATTGTCACGCCACATTTAAGAGATGTATTGAGATTGAACGGCCCATTTAGCGAAGGCCAGACTTCAACAAGAAAATATTCAGGCTGACAAGGGATTTGTGTTTGTTCACACAAGTATGTTATTCTTATTCTTAAACACATTTGATATGCAAACTGAATAATAATGACAAGGTAAACGACTGATCCACTCAGAAATACTGATGTTTCTCTCTATCTCTTTTTTTTTTTTTGGTCCTCCGATATGGAAAATACAGACTATATTGTCAGTTGAATGTGCCAGATTGGCCACAGTGGAATTATCAATTTGCGAATTCGCATTAAGTAAATACAATAGAAAATACTTTATGCAGACATATTCGTCCTGCTCAGAGAGAGAAGCTGCCTTGAGAAATAGAATAAATGCACTCTTAAATGACTGCTTTGATATGGAGGAGCCCCTGGGTATCGTAAAGTAGTGGTAGCCAAAGTTTGTCAATGCTTCTGAAAGCATCTTAAAGAGACTGTGGTCTCCATCCTGTTTGATTAAGTCTGAAACAAGCAAATGGTTGCATCAATCCTAAAGGTTGTTTCCTGATCTGGCAGTTGTTTGATTGTAAGTGACCCTGGGTTGGTCCCCTCTCTTCATTCCCAGACCAGTGAGGTCACAAATGGAGCACAAATGGCTCTCCGGTAGGGTGCTTGTTAGCAGACAGATGCGTAGTGAACTCTGTCCCTTTAACGCTTGAAAGCAACGCAATAACCATAATCAACCAACAAGAACAACTCTTCTTCATTTGGGTCATTTGTTTGGAGTTCCTGGTGTTTTGGTGTCTCTGCCCTTGCTGCTGTTTACACACAAACAAACAGGGACAAAGACAGGGGTTGCACTTGTCAACATGCTCCTCTCCGACAGGCTGACAGGAGCCTGGGAGAGGAAGAAATACACTCCCACACTGTTGATTTTGCTTTGCGGCTTTTTGCTGTTTGTTTGAATCAGGGTTGTGCAAAATTCTGAATTGAGTCCATTTGAATTGGCTCCCTTTCATGAGAATGAATTTGAACTGAATTGCCCACAAACACAGGAAGTTGAATCGGAATTACAGGAAAAGGAATTTCCTGATTTGTAATTCAAATAAATGTTATCTGTCTGTCTGTCTGATAGTTAGATAGATAGTGCACGCTTTATGTAATTTCATATTAAATGAAAATAAACAAAATAAACTATGAGCATGCAGTGTTATAGTTATGTTGTCAGTTATCAAAAGTTACCAAAAAATATGGTTAAAGCTGCCTTAAAACTGTGCATGTAAGTTTTTGTTATATATGAGTCACATTTAAGAACATGTCTCTGAAATGCAGTGGTTTTAAAACTGTCCTGGAGCACCCCATTCAACTCGTCAGCTCATTAGTAGACACTTTAAGGCCTGAAATGGGTCGGAAAAGGTAAAGAGTTGTGAGAAAATATGATGTGTGTCAAATGCCCAGGGTCATGTTCAGCAGCAGCTCTTAAAGCAGCCAAAGTAACCTAATAACCTAAGAGGAAATCATAAAAAAAACATTTGTAGCTTTAAGGATTCTTCTGTATTTAATTTAGAATTTAGTGTTTGATAACTTTCTGTATTTCTGTATATTTTCTACTTATTAGGCACAGGTAAATATGACATTTAATATAATGGGTTCATGTGAAGATTGTTTTAAGTTCACTTAAATTATTAAAGTCTAATAAATGTTCAAATTGATAGCTCTCAATTATACTGTTGAATGGCTATAGTCAATGGTTAAATATTAGGAAAAGAAAACTATTTCTTAGAGACATCAGTAGTATTGATATCAGTTATATTCGCCTTCAGTCATAAAATAGATGATATTAAACAAATATTCAAACTGTCTGTTGTTTCTACATTAATTTGAAGATTGAATATGAAATTACTGCAATATAAATGTATATTTAAAAACTTTAATGTCACGTGGGATTAATCGAAATTAATTTCAGAAAAAATGTGCGATTAAATTATTATTTTTTAATCGATTGACAGCAATGATTAAAATACAAATAGCAATACTGCAGCCTCTTTGCTACTTCATTTCAAATTTAATTTGAATTTAAAGGGCCTTTTCTATTAAATTCCGAATGGTGCACAAACCTGGTTTGAATAGTTGATTTGATTGACATTTGTAATGGACCGTGGCATGTAAGAAACTGGTGCTAAACACATAGGCACACCCTCTCACTGTTTAACCCATTAACCCAGTGTGTTTTCAGCTTATTGTCATTTAAAAGCCATGACAACCAGTATTGACAATATCATTCTTTTCCGACACTAACCTCTCTGAAACCATCTCCATGCATGTTGTAACATGCCCGCCACAGGGGTCACCCAGAGCCTGCGCTGCAGGAAACAGCCGAGGTATCAGTGCTGGCACGGGTCCAGAGCTTGAATCATTCCAGTTTGACTTCACTCTCAGCATGCATCGTGAAAAGAATGGCTGGTTGAACTTGTCTCGTGCAAGACACGACTGTTGTTTTACTTACTCAGAAAACATTCGAAGTGTAAATTTGTGGCTCTCCATCACGACCTGCTTCCCTTGGGGGCATCATGCAGCAAATGGCAGCCGTTGCGCACATAGTGTCTTTATCTCCCCATATCTCATTTTGGCTCTTTAATTCCCGTCTTTCCAGAGGCTGTATCAGGCTGATAAATGCTGCCCTAGAGTTGTTTTATGATTGTAAAGAAATGCAGATGGGTTCTAGAGAGAAGCCAAGTTTGCCCCTGCCAGTTCTGCTTGCTTTCCATTTCCAGCATTCTTATTTGTTTGTCTTTATTTATTATGTTATTATTTTTTGTACATTTTTTTCAGCCCTGCCACAGCATGATAATGGGCTTTCACTGCTGTTAAGTCTCCAATTTCCCCTGCCCCATCCCTCTTATGTTTCCATCTCCTCTGGCCTTCGTGCCAGAAACATAACGCTTGCTTGAAGAGATAGAGCCGCGGTGCTCCATTTTGATTGGCGGTCATCACTCACTCAGTTTTATTCTGTCTCTCCCTCTTTTTGTGTCCTTTCTCTCTCTCTCCCTCTATCTCTTTGGATGAGTTTTGTTTATACAGCACAGCCCTCGGCCCCTAAACTCCATCCCGCTCTGCATGCCATGTGTTGTGACCATTAACATTGCTGTTGTAGCACTCACACTCAAAATGGGCCAGTGGCCTAATGCAAACAATCAAACGCTCACAAACAAACATAAAATAGGACAGAAATGGATTGCTGCTATGATCTTGCTTATTTGTCCTCTGTTGTTTCTGGCAAGCTGATCAGAGTCTCTTATTTGTGAAGAAACGTTTTAGCAGGACGTAAGAAAAGTGACCAGTCGACTGTGTGCTGCGATTGACTGAAAGAGCCAAAATAAAGACCCTTCCATCTGGGCTGACCACAGAGAACTAGGCCAAACGATGAGCCCAGGAGGAAGACTCGGGTACCAAGCCAAATGTGATGTTGGACTCGCTCAATAGCAACTACGGCCACTTTAACACTTTACCGTTTAGTCATAGTTACGGAAATTTTAAATATATATGCACAACTAGTCGAGTCCCAGGGGAACGTGCAGTAATGCACAAGTCCGATATGAGAACTCAGGCTTTGAAGTGGACTACAATGCAGCCTTTCCATATCTTCAGTCAACCAGCGCTGCAAGCACAGTTAGAAGCCACACCTCACTCAACTTCCTCTTATCAACAATAAAATGCACGCATGTACATAAAAAAAAAGACATATGCAAGCACACAAACACATGCACACACACAAACACATGCACACACACATTTGTGTCTTCCTCCCAGGATGCTCAATGGTACAACTCACCCATTGTTACTAGGGCCAGTTCCTGGTTTTCTTTTTGAAGTTGATGTTCCTCTAGTGAACATTTACAAGCTGCAGACATTGCCTGGCTGCTGACGTCAACTATAAACAATTAGGGTTAGGGTCAATGACATGACGATCTTATTTTTTTCCCCTTGTATCTATTAATTCATTCAGACACATTAATCATCACTTGAATACAGTAAAATTATTAATATAAACATTTTAAAATAAATTAAAATGAATTAATTAATTAAAAGTAATATACCATATTTTTATATAAAATATAAAATTAAAACATTTTTAGACATAAAATCATTTGTGTCCATTAAAAGAAAAAGATCTTAAGTAATCAGCTTTTATCAAGTTTATATATATATCGTCATAATATATATATATATATATAATTTATAAATATATATAATAAAATTTCATTTTTTAGAGTTTCTTTATTATGAACCTCTCTTATGTCATTGACTCATCGTAGGTGTACATGTGTGTTATAATGTAATTTGGAATAAAAGGCTCATGTGATGTGCTCGTTTGCGTAGACACTGTGTATTTGCATTATTTTGTCTTTGCATGCCGGAGCTCGCTGTGTGAACTCTGAGCGTTTGCGTGTGTGTATGTGATAGCCAGCGCACACAGAGTGTGTAAACACAAATCATGTACAAACCCATAAGCAAACATCAGACATCTCCTCTACAAGTTCACCCAGTCGTGAACTGTTCTTCGGCCGACCTGAGTCATTTATGTGTAACAGCCTCCATGGTTGGCAGAAAAATAGCGTCCGACAGTAAGACATGGAAATGACGGAGAGACTCTGTCATTTGTTTAAGTCGGAGAGCTTGCCTGAACACCACACTTGAATCCTAATGGGCAGCGCCAGTATGAAAGAGCTTGCTGTTCAATGAAAAACGACGAGAGGCTGGGAAGAAGGGATGCAGGGAGGACGGAATAGGAAGAGAGGGGTATTGATCCGCACCCCAGAGGTGTATAGACCTTTACATGCATATTCAAGATCAAAGATCTTTCCAACAGTACCAATAACTTGGCCATCTTTGTTAGAACAAGACAAGCTTTTGGATCTGGCAAACACTCATAAATGCTAATCCATAGCTGAAATATTATTCCAGAAACCCTGAAATTTGACTGTTGAAAGTGAACATCCAAAAAGCTCACATTAAAGGCAAAATGTAGTGTCTTTTTAAGTGGTTTCCTATTTAAGCATTAGTTGAAGTGGTGAAAATGCATTTCTGAATAGGATAAAAATTTTCATTGTGTACTGTGGAACTTTGTACTTACCTTTCTAGAGAAAAGGGATGTAGCAAACAAGTAAGATTCGTGTGAGCTTCACTGTTAAAGCAACACAAGGCATGCAGTGCTATAAACAAAGAAAGAGTGAATTAAACATGCGAATGAATAAGTAATAAATAAACATGTAGGGAGAAGAAAAATCACATTATGATAAAATAGCAGTTAAAAAAGATCAGAGATGCTCCATGTTTACACTGTTGCATCTAAATGAACATGGACAGCATTCATCTGAACGATTGCACAAATAGCTGTCATCACCGGCAGCTAATATCAAGGGTTCTTTCACAATTAACTGATTTGTATCGCTAATTAAGATAGCTATGAGAAGGTTGTGACATTGTTTGTGTGAGGAAGGGGAAATTCGATCTGTCTAGTTTGTATTCGCATGCTTTTCCTGTTAAGTCATACTGATGTATAAAACAGTGTCATTGCCCAAACAGACCAGACAATGGCCAATGTCCTGGCCAGCTGTGGCTATTGTCCTGACCAGCATTCCTTAGAGTTTATGCGTCAGACACAAAAACAGACAAAGACGGGGGAAATAATAATATTCAGTGAGGTTTTTTTTTCTTATAGGTTGGTCAGAAACAGTCTCAACGGTGCCTCACCTCAGTGTGTGAATTCACACTATCATTTTGGCTGAATATAAATGAAGGCGTATGTGTTTGTGTTTGGATGAGCATTGTGTTTTGATATATTGTAATGCTTCTAACTGACGTAAATGTGTTCTTTTTTTTTCTTAGGGGTGATTTGTGTACCCTGATGATCCATTCACAGCTGAAATGTTCCTGTCGGTTACATCAGATCAAATCATATTTTGTGGGACTCAGTGTTCCTTCCAGAACTGATGCTGCTTGATTTGACTACAATTTGGTCTCAGAAGTCAGTAATACACTACTGTTCAGAAGTTTGTGGTCAAGAAGAAATAAATATACATATATTTTTCTTAACGACACATTATTTTGATCAAAAGTGACAGTAAAGAAGACATTTACTGTATAATTATACAAAATATTTATATTTCAAATAAATGCCGTCTTTAGAAATTTGTATTCGTCAAATTGTTATGAAAAAAACAACACAATTTCCACAAAAATATTAAGCAGCACATCTATTTTCAACATTGATCAGCATATTAGAATCAGATCAGAATGATCATGTGATACTAAAAACTGAAGTAATGGCTGCAAAAAATTTTTAGCTTTGCCATCACAGGGATAAATTACATTTTAAGTTATGGTAAACTAGAAAATAGTTATTTTAAATTTTAATAATATTTCACAATATTACAGTTTTTACTGTATTTTTGATTAAATAAATGTATCACCAGAGATTTCTTCAAATACTTTTTTAAAAAACCTTACCGACCCCAAACTTCTGAACAGTAGCGAATAGCAGCAAGTTTATCACAGCATTTTCTCCATATCTGCAATTAAAACTATTTTTAATTCTCGGCTTACAGTCTGTATTCTGGGACGTGGCGCATTATGTCTGCCTGTCATTCACTGTGATCAAAAATATCCCTCTTCCCTGATGAGGTGACCCTGTAACTTTTTGAAGTTCTGGGCTTGCCAGACTCTAGGAGGAAGTTTGAATACTGGCAAGTTGGTTTACCATCTGTACTTCAAATGACGACATCTTGTTTTTTAACCAAACACTCTAAAACGAACAGGACTGAGTTCCATAATTTCCCTTTAACAAATTAGAACCTCTTCAAAATATGAAACCAATAACATCACTTCCAGTAAACCCACTGGAGGCTTTGGAGACACTAGCCAATAAATCACACAGCTCATAATTTGCACATAAACACGACTGTAAGTCTCTGGCATATGAGAGCTGTAGGGAGTCGCTTCATAATTGTGCTAATTATCATTGAGGTTCCTCTGGTCACTTGTTTGTTCATTAATTTCAAGGCATTTCAGGAAATGAGCAAAATGTGCCTAATCAGGAAGTAGAAGCTAAATACACATTCAAAACCGCACACACATCATGTTTTCTGTGGAAACTCAGTCTGGCTTGATTAGCAAGAGCGATCGATATCTTTTGATTGTTGGGTTTGCAGTAGCAGGGCGTTTTTCTTGCTCCACTTTCTCTCTCCACTCTCTCCTTTTTCACAACACAAGTATTTAAAAGGGTGTTTTTTCATTACTGTGACATTGCTTTTAATAGACACACAATGTCCTGTCCATGCCACCGTAATGCGCTTCAGTCTTTTAATTCTTTTGAAACAAAACACAACAATAAAGGGCCTCACTGAAAGCAGGAGTGGACACAGCGAACATAAGTATCTCATACCAATGTGCTAACATTGGAAAATATAGCACTTATAACAAACAAAAGGTGTACAATGTGAGTGGAGGAGGTTTTGTGTGCACATGGAAGAGACCGCTGCTTTGTCTGAGGTGCATAAAAGAGTGCTTTGTATTCTGGAAAGAGATTCTGAACTGTGGGTTCAAATCAGATGCTTGTTTAAGAACACAAAAGAGTCTCTCGCTCTTTTTCTCTCTCACTCCCTTTTATTTCGTATTTCTTTGCCGCCTCATAGATCTGCTTTTACCTTTGCTCTCTAGCCACAAAGGTGACATCTGGGAGAGAAAGAAAAAGTGAAGCAAACAAACAAAAACTTCATTTCTTTTATGACCAGAACAGTTTGTCACAGGGTGTACAGATTGTATAATCTTCCGTTCAAGAGCACGAGTTCAGATAATTCCATTAAATTACATACCCACTGTTAAACATGTGTCGAGTTTCGCAGCAACAGGTTCATGGATGCCTGAAGTTTACAGATGGTTCTAAGCATCTTGACATGCACCATTTCTGTTTGCGAAAAAACTCAATTCTACTCCATTCTGAAGCATAGAGCTTTGATCATGGTAATAGTTTTATATTTGTTGACATTATGCGGCTGAAAATCTGTAGCAATCTAGATGCAGATCTGAGATGCGGTCAGAGATGACTGAAAAAGCATGACAAATACTGTTGTGTGTATGTGTGCCATCAGGTTTACAGAGGGCTGAGATAAGGCTCAACAGAAGGCCTTATTACAGAGAAATGATAGTGCCACTGCTGATGAAGCGCTTTGAATGGTGCAGGTATTGTTTTGAACTGTCTGTCTCCCACGAGAATGTTTATTTTTGTGCATTAGTGAGTATGAGTATGTTTGTGGAGTTACAACAGTAGCCATGGTGAACAAACACTATATTGAGATGATAAGCAGCTTTCATACTGCGTGTTTGATTGCTTACGTGTTTGTTTGTCGGTGTGTTTGTTTGTCGTCTCCTGTTTCTGTGGAATTCTCTCGAGTCTCTTGGTTTCAGTATGTTAGGCTAGTGAAGAAGCCGTGTTGCATGCCGAAGTTTGTTTTTGCTAGACTGTTTGTACCCCATGGCTGTCCAACATCAGAGTTCAGGCATTCCGAACAGAATCCCACGTATGTAGCATTCTTTTGGGATTATGTTTTGTTGTCAGAATTCCTTTTGGGATCATTACATCTGTCATCGAGCAGACAGCTTCCCATCCCATTGCTTTATTTAGCTGCTCTATCTGTGTGTTTGTGGCTTTAGCTATACAGTTGTTCAAAAGTTAGGGTTTTATCTATATATAAAATGAGATAATCTATATATATATATATTTATATATATATATATATATACTATTTAAAGGATGAACTAAACGGATAAAATTCATAAAGACGTTATAATCTTACAAAGATTTTTATTCGCTACATTTTAAAATATATTGAATTAGAAAATAGTTATTATAAATTGTAATAATATTTCACAATTTTACTGTTTTACTGCATTTTTGATCAAGTAAATGCAGCTTAAATTTATTAATAAATTAATAAGAATAAGAGACTTCTTTTAAAAACATTAAAAAAAATATTACCAACCCCAACATTTGCACTGTTTGTTCCAGCTGTGAATGTTTTGGAAATGTGAGTTATTTATTTATTTATGGTTTTATTTATTATTAATATTGTTTCCATCTAGCATTTTTATGCAATATCCCATAATTTGCATAAAAAAATTGAGGATGGAAAATGACTTTTTGGCTTTGCTTTCTTTTGACAGTAGCATGTCATCTCTCAATCCCTGCCAGTGACGCCCTCATTCTAGTCACCAAAACCCTTGGCTCTGTTAGACATGTTGTGACGGGTACAGTATTCCAAAAATGAACCATTTAACATTATGTAACCGTCAATTTGACCATTAAGAAAACTTGACTTTTTTTTGCTCCTCGCACAATCTGTGTTTCAGTATAAACATACCTTAGGCTACAGACACAAATGACTGTTTATTAGTTTTCATTTCTTAAGAACTCTTTGAGCTTCATTTGTTTGGTGTCTATCACTTCTTTGCATCCGTGTGTGGCCATTTTGAAATGCAAAACAACATAGTTTGCATTCTGTCCACTTAAATACATAAACAGCAGTGGTGTAGTGGAGGGTATACGCAGGTATACGGCGTATACCCACTTCTTTTTCAGTCGGCTTTGCGTATACCCACTTTTAAATCCCCTCTGATGCACATCATTCATTAGTGTCCTGCATTAGGCACAATCATGACAGTCCACCACATTAATAGCTAATCCAAAACACCCAGTGAAGACAGTGATGTGGTCAGGACCGTGGCGCCGGCTTCCTTTGAAATATGTTTGATGATTGAGCCTGCACCCTCGCCCGCTCCGTCAGTCAGAGAGGATGCCGATTGCCGACAGTGACAGAGATGCTGCTTCTTCATGCGCGAGAGCATGTCAGGGGATGAGTGCAGAGTGGTAAAATAATAGTTAATTATTGATTACTAATTTGAATCAGTAAATTATAACGAAAACAATACCTTAAAACTCGGTAAAACTCCTGTAACTTTTCAGTCCAAGTATCCAGTAACGCATGCGTTCAAACAGTAAATTCAAAACAGCTCTAATACATAGAAAACCCAACCGATTTCATCAGAGATTGTGGAGAGTCGAGTCCAGATGTCAGTAAATTATTATTTTCAGCGTGTATTTGGTTTAAAAGCACGAGTGTTATACTGGATGGTGACTGAAGGTGTTTTAGATTATGCGCTGGTCTAGTTATTCTGAATGGATCGTACAGTAAGATCAAGACAGCAGGTTTAGTGGTCGTTTGGCGTCTCCCTGTGGTCCTATTTGATATCGCAGCTTGACTGGTGCTTATTTATATTAAAAAGGTGGTTGGGATGGGGGGATAAATTCTGGATAAATTGAAAGTCACGACATTATTCTCATACGAACAGACAACTAAACAAAATAGAATGTAATGTACTAGAGGTTCTGACAAAATGTTAATTGCTGCAGTCTATTTTTTTTATTTGAATTATTGCAAAATCTGCACCTCTTCTGTGGCAAATTTTTATTTCATAATGATTCTTACTCCGTGAAGTCAAGCAGCAGAAGTTAAGTGGCAATATGCAAATACTACTGGCCCATTTTGGGGTGAACTAAATATACAAGACTAGTTTTACACGTCACGGTTTATAACACATGTCATGGGGCATAAATTAAGAGTATACCCACTTCTTCAGGCACCACTACACCACTGATAAACAGTCATAATGAAAGGTGACGTCTGCCGTGTGTTTTGTAAGCATAAAAAAAAACAAGATGTCAGCAGTAACTCGCCATGACCCCACCGTCTCCTCATTTACCTATCCAGAAGAACACAGTCCTATATTCATATTTCAGCTGGAGGAATAGAGAGTGGATGTTTGTAATTGTGTTGGGCTGCGTTCGCCTGCCTATTGGCGTCCGTAACCTCTCCTCTGAGCGTAGAGCACCATCTGTTCCCCACTCTCTCTGACACCAGCACCATGTGTACAGATTCATCATTCTGCAGAGAAAGAGAGATAGAGACTCGGGGTCTCCACTGAAACCTACATAAGATACGTATGCAAAGTAACTGGTTCTTTAAGATCAGATATTCCCAACCCTGGTCTGCTGAGCTTCACAAACAGAGTGAAAGGTTTTGCATTTGTTGAGGAAGAAGGAGCGAGTTGACCAACAGAGGGAGATATTAAGCATTCTGTCCCCTGGCATTGCTTAGATGACTTAGATAAGCGCTTCTACTGCTTTAGGGTTTAACCAAGTTTCATATGTGAATCTGGAAGTTGGTTTGGGAAGGGCCTTGTCTGGCAATCTTTATGCTACACTCTCAGGGGGAAAAAAAATTAATGTACAGAACTGCAACTGGACCAGTACCATTCCAAAAGGTATGTCCCTTTAAGATACTAATATGTACCATTTAGGGGTATCTAACGTACAAATATGTAACTTTTATGTTTTGTACTTTAGGGTACCACCCCAGTGACAGCGTTGTACCTTTTGTCTAAAAGTGTAGCATATACTCACAGTCGAAACATAGCCTTTCAATGTATACCATTTGAAGGAATGTGTGAACACATGTGGTGGACACATGCACACTAAACAGTTTCATCCTCATCCATTGTCTGTGCTATTTCTCTCCAAAAGTTATGAGCATTAAAAAAAATGTCTTTGCACTTGTGTGAACTTCAGTTCTGGGTATATCTAAAGCCCCTCACAGTGCTCATCAAAACAGAGGCATATATAGACTATTGTTGCCATCTCCAGTAGACTGTTGTTGTTGTCTCCTCTGTTTCTTTTGTAACTGTGATACAACGATCTGGGGCAGTGTTGCCACCTTGTGGAGAATTTAATTAGTGTGAAAAGAGTATGCACAGTTCGAAAATCTGGCTGCGCAGTTCACATTACACACGCACTGCTTGTACCAGGATATGCATAAAAACCTAAGTATACTTTAGACTTAAGAAGATGTAGCGAATCAGCTCATGGGGAAATATGAATAATTAACCATAACTAGTTATAATTAACTATTCATATATTAGATCCACTGTAGATATTTAGCTGACCACTCAGGGTCAACTGTCTTGTCAATTCTAAGAACGTTAATTTCCTGGTTAAGGGAAATAACTTTCTTACTGTACAATTCTATAAGCTTGTAACGTAAATCTGCATGATTATTGACTCCGGTTATGAGTAAACACTGAACACGTCAAGTGTGATACAAGTAAGGTTTTATTAACTACATAAACACTTAAACTATTCCAACATACTACATAAAACTCATAAACTGGTCCCTAACACACACATACACACACACACACACACACACATACAGTTGGTATAGGAAAGGGTTAAAGTTTAACTCAGCATAGAAAGAGGCATAAAGAATGAATTTTATGAAACACTTTGCATATTCAACAGATCTAAAACCTGAGGGAAAACGTCAGATTCTTAGTTCAAACAAACCTTGTAAAAAGGTGTAACTGATACTTAATGCATCAATTAAATCGACTAAGTTGGATACTTGCTTATGTCTGAAAGAGAGGCTTGATGCAATCTGAAGGCTCACGTGGGTCTCTGCTGAAGTTGGTTGATGAAAGAACCAGTTTTGAGTCAGAGAATCTTGATAAATGGAAAGGACTAGGCCGAAGAAAGGCCTGGCACACTGCTTTGGTATCCTGAAGCGTTTTCTCACATCTTCTTAGCTTATGACCGAACCACCGACTGGGGCGGGTCACATGGAGTGTGGCCTTTTAAAGCCTGCAGAGATTCACGCCTCTCAAGATGGGCTTCTCCAATGAGGAAGGCTGAAATCCCAAGCGGGAGGTTGGAAATACTGGGGAGTTTTATGACTCTTTGTCTGTAAGCATGGTATTTTGCATATGTAATTCGCTTGGGTGTTGGGGCACAAATTAGTAAAGATCCTTAGAACATCAATATGTTGCATAGGTGTCAGCATATAATATACACGCTTGTTTCGATCATAAAAAGGCAAATTCATAGATACTAAACAAGGTAAAGTTACTTATATGAATGAGTGGTTTATCGTAAGCATGAATAAAAATAGTCTATAATACAACAGATTAAATACAACACAGCAATAATATACACAATGGCCTGAAGAAAATGGGTGTCCATTCAAAGAAGGTTTTCCTATGAATAAATTAGTAGAAAAGTCAATTTCTACTCTGCCTTTGTGCCTCTTGCTTCTGGAAAATGCCGCTAAAGTTGGCCTCGCATTCCACAAGTTTGTAAATGTTATCGGGTTGCCATGCAACCAGGTGCCTGTTCGGCTTCCTGGGGTGTTATATAGTATTTGTTAAATCTAGCTAACAAAATATATATTGTGTGTTTGAGTGGTCCAGACGCTACAAATTCCCCCCTTTCGAACGTTGTTGTCCGTAGAATAGACAACAACGAGCGATGTCAAGGTGCAGAACAATCGAACACACACCTGCCACTCACGGCTGGGAGCCAGTGGTGGCTTTTTGGCTGTTGGTGCCGTGATGGATGCTGTCAGGTGGTGTGCTGTGGTGATGTAGGCTGTAGCAAGGAGTGGGTACTCGAGCTTATGCAGCAGGTGTCGAGGCTGTGTCTCCTGTCATCCTGAAGTGAGTTAGTCCTGGTAGGATGTTTTTGTTGATGTTGTTAGCCAGTAGGCTAGCTGTGGTACCCGTGATGTGGGACAGCCGGGTTAGACTCTCACTGGTGAGAGTGCTGGTGGTTCCAGGGATTGCCGGGAACTTTTATGGAGATTCTATAGTGTGTAGAGATTTTCCGACTGACCTAGTGATGATGGCAAGAAAGCGGCAGGTGGTTGTGAGCTCTTTGCTTTGCTCAACGTCACTAGAAATCTGATGTTTGCGGTGTCGCTTTGCTCTTGTGGCGGCACAGACTTGAGCTTGCCTGATTTGTGTTGGTAGAGCTTTCGCTGTTGGCATGTGGGCCGTTGCTCATCCAACGTTGGATGGCTGCTTCTGGGGACTGTCGACCGGTTTTCAAGGGATGCTCCTCCCTTGGAGGTGCCTGATGCTGTGTTGCAGCAGGCAAAGAGTCAGAGGTTTGTCCTTCTCAATACTTCTTAGTTGAGTTTTGTTCAAGGATCTCTTTTGCGAGTGTCAGCAGCTCCTTTAACCCAGAGGTAGGCGTGTCCAGCTGTCCTTGTGTAGCCTCCGTTGTGTGGAGGAGGATGTTGTGGTGGACTGCTGTTGGACATACCGTGGTGTTTGCAGGATGAGGACGCCTTTCCCCATTGGTTGGTCTGGAACCTGGGTCTGTTTCCATGGTGATGGCTCTGTCCTCTTCTTTCTAGGGGCTTTCTGTAGAAGGGTTTTTTGCATTGTGGCAATGCTGGGTGCCTTCGGTGCCCGCTTTGGATTCTGAGTTGTTAAGTTCAGAATCAGTGGGGTTTGACAAACAACTTTAGTGGAGGCCTTGTGCTTGTTAAAGCCCTTCTGTGTCAGGTTACGCAGCTGTTGATTAGGCATTGTGCGGCAGGCCCTAATGCCTAGATGACTTCTTGCAGCTGGTGTCCTCCGCCATCCCAGGGTAATCGTGAGCTTTGGAGTAAGTTTGTCAAAGTCTGTGGTAGTAAGCATGGGGAGTTTCATGCTGGCCCTGCTTGGTGTCTGGGGCAGCGGTCAGTCCGTGTTCAGACTCTGGGTCTGAAAGTATTTAGGTTTCCAGATGTGTTGTCTCTGGCCAGCTCGTTGGGTTCTGTGGGGTCACACGGTGTGTGTGTGTTTGCAGTGATCCTCTGGAAAGGTCCCTGTCCCACCCCCTTGTGGCTGCTGGTTGGTGACGTGTTAACAGTGGCTCTCCCCCCCCCTCGCAGGTTCAGACTCTGGGCTGAGGGGGTGGGCCTGCTGGCCAGGGAAGTTCGGTTTCGGGTTTCCCTGTCTGTTCACCTTGTGGTCTGCAAGCATATTTCAGTTCATTTGTGACACTGAATTCACCTCGTTGTGTTGTTTCGGTTCGCCTGAAATTTTTTTTTTTTGTTGCCGCTGCAGAGGTTTTCAGGGAGCTGACTTGTGAATTGTCAAGCAGAAGGCTTTGGCTCCCTTTCTCCCCTTTCGTAGCTGTGCACAGGCGTGGAGGGCTTGCACTGCTGGCGACGTGGTGTTCAACCTGTTGTCTTTTGCTTAAGTCTATGCGCAGTCAGTAGGACTGTTTAGATTTTTTTTTTGAACCATGTCAAGCTCCTCTTTAATGGCTGAGTCAGGGTTTGGACCTCAGCTTCTCAGTTCTCTTTTCAAGTCCTGTGTGATGGCTTTTTCTAGCGGCGCTTGGTGTTTAGCAGCTGTTAGAGCCTCTGTGAAGACTGGTGATTTCTTTCTGTCGCACCATTCTGTGAGGTTCTTTGCATCCGTTCTGGGCTTTCTCTCGTTGAGCAGGTGTCAGTTCTCTGCAGAATTCTGTGAGTTGCAGTTTCAGCTCATATACCTCCGTCTGAGCCCTTGAGGGTGTGGGCCGAGGAGAGGATGATGCTGTTCAGGTGTTCGCTTATGTCGCAGTCTCGCTGTTCCTTTCTTTGCCATGGCAGGTCTTTGGCTGCTTTGAGCTGAATGATGTCCTTTACAGTGCTCTACTGAGTGTCCAGGTGTTCCTGGTGAGCTGCCAGGGCTGGATGTCTTTGGAATGTCTGCGACATACTGGCACAATTGTGGGAACACCAGAGAGAGAAAGGAACAATGCAAATGCAAGTACGTACAGAGGTGTAAAGCTATCTGTATGGGGAACGGCTGTTTAGGCCGTGTAAGGTATGAATAGCTGATGGGAGGCAGCTAGAGAGGTAGGGTGCTATGATTTTGTGTTAGTGAACACAAAGGAAGAGTTTGAGTAACTTTGTTGGGGGGCCGTAAGCAGGGGTCAGCTGATGACCAGGCTATACTACTGATGGTTCAAGGGTTTGGTCACTATGACGAAACTGAAATAGAATAAGATGAACTCAAAAAAAAAAGGGAAGATTTTATCTATTTTAGTTTTTTTTTTTTTCTAAGAGATATGGCTAAGCAGTTTTCACTTGTGTGTGATGCTGCAATAGATTTCATAACCCTAGGGTTAGGCTGTTAGCGAAACTAGCAGGGACCCACCAAATACCTGTCAAAAGAAAAAGAAACAGTGGGAATTGTTTTTAGTTTTATGTTAGCCTACATTGTGTGGCAATGGTAGCTGCCCTTCAACGTATTAGGCCTGGCACTGAGGCTTGAGGAGAAGTAGAGAGGAAACAGGGATTTATGCTACTAATAACCTGTATAACTCGTTAAGAAAACGACAGTTGCTAGAACTACTGTGATCCTATCCAAAAGCGACGATGGTGATGGTGAAAAAAATAAAAAAAGGTAAAAGAAAAAACACAACAAAAAAAAAAAAAAAAGGGTCCCTAAGCTTTAGAAATTAAAAGGGGAAAGTAATAGCACAATAAAACTCCAAATAAAATGGAATACAATAAAATAAATAAAAATTTGATTTAATTAAATCTCAAATTTAATACAAATCAATTTAGCTGAATTGGTACATTTGTGCTAAACAAATGTAAATAAATGCAATAAAATTAAAAAGAGGTAGAATAAAGTCAAAACAAAAATAAACAATAACACAAGTAAGACCCAGTATGTGGGTGGGTCCCACAGGACCTGTGATGGCATCAACAGGAAGTGACACCCGGAGTGACGGAGAGAGAGAGGGAGAGAGAGGTTTGGTTAGAAAGTTACACTTTACACGCTTATCTAGCGTTAGTCGTATGCTAACAGTTAGCAGTTGAGGTAAAGGGCTTAGTTTAAGAGTTAGCGTTAGTTACACGCATTTCTTTGTTTACCCACAGGTCTGTGAAGTGGATGCTGTTGTCAGATTAACCGGAAGAGTCTGCTCACACTTCCGGGGTCACGTGTTGCTAGGAGACCAATGCAAGCTCACAACAGGTGCAGGTGGAGCAGACTTGCACTGCTGTGAGCATGCATGGGAAACTCATGCATGTCCCATACAAATTCATTCATTACTCAAAACAGCACATTCACTTCACAGGCAATGGTGGATTCGTAGTTAGCTACGCTAGAATAACACCATTAATTTTACGTAAATGTTTCACATGAGCGAGTCAAAATGAAATACAATGATACGTAACACATAATAAGGCCTTAAATTAATGAAATGAGGAGTATCGCTCAGATCACCTACACAGTGCTGAAAAAGGGGATTTCTTCGCCCAAGATCAGACCGATTCATTCTGGTACCATTTATATGAGCTGCTAATCTGAGATTGCGTCGTCAGAAAATAGACTTATGCGCCACTAACAACAGAGATTAGGATTTCTTCGTTAAAATCAGGTTAGTTTCTTATCGTATTATTTAAACACATTATAGCACTGAAAACTTCTTACTGCTCGTAGGAAGGCGCATTCAAACTATAATTTTATCTGGTTTTGATCAGGAAATGGTATGCGCATGGAGAAGAAGTTACTAACTTATGAAACAGACACATAATATTGATTATTGGGTCTGCTTGCAAGCAATGTTAAAAACGACTCCACCGTTCTAAATTACTGCCCGTACTGCATAAAGTAGGAAACTATTACTTTCCTGGCCATGTGAATGCTGGGATTTTTCTGGCTAGCTTGTCAAAGTGTCTGGGGGTCACATCATGCGCTGCTGCAGGGATGCTTGGAAGTATTACAGTTCTGTTCTTTCAGTTGTTAAGCAGAAAGTGTTGGCTCTACCCTTCGTAGCTTGTTGCATATGAGGGAGTTCGCACGGCTGAATGAGGATGCGGGAGTAGTGTGTCTCTCCCACTGCGTCTCTTTTCACAGCCTGTAGGAGCCCCTGAGTTCTCCTCGGAACATGTCAAGCTTGTCTTGAGTTTTGTTCAGCTGCTGGATCAGAGTCTCTTGAAATCTATCAATTTCCTCCTGTTTCAATCCCATTATGTTGTGGGCCAGGAAGATGATGACCTTGGTTAGCTTTTTGTAGCCATAACTCTCGCTCGAGTCATTAGTCTGCGGTACTCTTCCCTCAGTGTTCATTTGCTTTCGGCTCAGTAGGTGGTTGTCGGCCCTGGGTAAGGGGGTGTTCCTCACAACGCCTGCCCAGCCCTCTTCGGTCTGCATTCTGGGCAGTTAGACTGAGCATCTGCAAAATTTTGACAAACTCGAGTTGAGAGTAAGGGCTAGAGACTACTACAAAATCAAAACAGAGTGTGAATGCTAAAAAAGTTTTGGGTCAGCATATGTTGCCTGAACGAGCATAACGGGTTTGATTGATGACTTAAGTCTACTGTCAAATTATTGTCAAATTATCATTCAGAATTTGCTGACGGTTCCCCAACCGGCTTAATCTCTGAGGTATGAAGGAGAATAGGGAAAAGCAGAAGGAAAAGGAGAGCATTTCTATTCAGATAATGCTTATTATTTGGTGCTCAGGAAGATAGTTATACCCTAGTGTTTGTCTAGATGACTTGTAACAGGGTCTTAAAATTAGGGCACATGTTTAAAAATAAACAAATCAAAAATAGAAATATCTCTGGTTCCTTTTGAGGTTCAGAGAAAACATCAAGGGGGCATAACATGTAAATTGATTTAAAATGAGCTGACTGCTATTAACAAAACAAGGAAATCATTCTGGTATTAGGAACAAATAGAAGCACTAGTGATTAGTGTGTTACTAAAACCACCCAATAACTTAATGATTCTTCTCTAGATAGACAGTTATGATGTAATTAAATTTAGATTTAATTACATTTTAACTAAGCAATAGCATTCAGGAAGGAAACATCTAGATAGTTAAATTCGCTGAGACGAATTGAGGATTGAGAAACATAGAAAAAGAAGAAAAAGAGGGAAGAGAAATGGAAAAATCAGAAACGCGGGATTAGGTTAAATTCAAATTGCTTCACACTGCACACACGCATGCTGTATTTAAGAGCTTCAATTACAGAGTGTTAACCCCTAATTGTTAAAGCTATTTGGTAGTTTAGCCTAAGATGAAACTATGCTAAGTCTTGTTAGCTTAGCTGCTTCAAATGGTTTTTTTACAAACATGGCGTGTTGTGCTATGTGATGTTAGCACTTCCTGTGACAAGTTGTTGTCACGTTAACCAATGCATGCCAGTGCAATTAAAGCTGTTTAGTGTCTGCCTATTTTAAAAAGTTGCCTACAGTTTTAGAATGTGGTGCTTTCAGTCCTTCAAGGCTTGTTGCATTAACTAAGCACTTCGTTGAGTGCTTCTCTAATGTAACAATAAATTTCTTGCACTTGTTTACAGAATTACAGAACGTGTTTACTGTAAGTTAAAACCGTTTTAAACATATATGTAGTTATGTTTGCCTTACATATGAGTACTAAAGTACAGTATTTCACCTTTAATTTCACTCAGCGAGTGAAACACTGTAATGACCACCAGGTTGCTAGGCTTGTATATATACAGTCAAAGTGAAGATGAATTGCATCAATCTAATTGTAATCTATAAGGCCTTTATGCTGTAGAAAGTGGAGCAGCGCTCACATCTACCTTGATTTAACTGTACTGAGATTTCTTCTTCAAATAAACAATTTAAACAATACTGCAATTTCGTGATTTCTTCACTAAAGCATATTACTTTATGGTACAGTTTGGACATGCCGCTGAGCTGAGATTCAGATTTATGCTTTGTCAGGACAGATTTATGCTTTATTACTGAAATTAGGGTTTCTTTGCTAACATCAGATTAACCTTACACTGATACCATTAAGTATGAAATACATAAAGACTCTACCAATTATGATAGCGGTACCAATTCAAACCCCCACTTTATCTGCATCTCAACCAGCCAGCAAATAGGGACACAACAGGGCATCTGAATTCACGTCCTATTTTAACCTGGACTATCACGCATACACTTTTAGGTTGACAGTGTTTAAATTCATAACTTTCGTTTTATCATGCCCGCCTTCTCCACCAATCTCTGTAGCGCATCATCTCATGGGAAATATGAATAATTAACCTTAACTAGTTATAATTAACTATTCATATATTAGATCCACTGTAGATATTTAGCTGACCACTCAGGGTCAACTGTCTTGTCAATTCTAAGAACGTTAATTTCCTGGTTAAGGGAAATAACTTTCTTACTGTACAATTCTATAAGTTTGTTACGTAAATCTGCATGATTATTGACTCCGGTTATGAGTTAACAATGAACACGTCAAGTGTGATACAAGTTAAGTTTTATTAACTACATAAACACTTAAACTAATCTAACATACTACATAAACACATACACTTGTCTCACATCACACCACACACACACACACACACGCATACAGTTGGTATTGGAAAGGGTTAAAGTTTAACTCAGTATAGAAAGAGGCATAAAGAATGAATTTTTATGGAACACTTTGCATATTCAGCAGATCTAAAACCTGAGGGAAAACGTCAGATTCTTAGTTCAAACAAACCTTGTAAAAAGGTGTAACTGATACTTAATGCATCAATTAAATCGACTAAGTTTGATACTTGCGTATGTCTGAAAAGATTCCTGATGCAATCTTAAGGCCCCAAGATCTTGCGGAAGTTGGTTGATGAGAAAGGACCCATTTTGAGTCAGAGGATCTTGATTAATGGAAAGACTAGGCCGAGAAAGGCCGGGCACAAATGCTTTGGTATCCTGAAGCGTTTTTCTCACATCTTCTTAGCTTATGACCGAACCACCGACTGGGCGGGTCACATGGAGTGTGGTCTTTTAAAGCCTGCAGAGATTCACGCCTCTCAAGATGGGTTTGTCCAATGAGGAAGGCTGAAATCCCAAGCGGAGGTTGGAAATACTGGGGAGTTTTATGACTCTTTGTCTGTAAGTATGGTATTTTGCATATGTAATTCGCTTGGGTGTAGAGGCACAAATTAGTAAAGATCCTTAGAACATCATAGTTGCATATGTATCAGCATATAATATACACACTTGTTTCTATCATACGAAGGCGAATTCATAGATACTAGACATGGTAGAGTTACTTATATGAATGAGTGGTTTATCGTAAGCATGAATAAAAATAGTCTATAATACAACAGATTAAATACAACACAGCAATAATTTACACAATGGCCTGAAGAAAATGGGTGTTCATTCAAAGAAGGTTTTCCTATGAATTAATTAGTAGAAAAGTCCATTTCTCCTGTGCATTTGTGCCCCTTGTTTCTGGAGAATGCAGCTAAGAGTTGGCTCGCATTCCACAAGGTTGTAAATGTATCGGGTTACCATGAAACCAGGGTCTTGTTCGGCGTCCTGGGGTGTTACAAAGTATTTGTGAAATCTAGCTAACAAAATATATATTGTGTGTTGGAGTGGTCCAGACGCTACAAAGATCAGAGAGAAACACAAACACATGCTTAAAAGTGCTATGCTAAAAACTTTGTCACACACACTGCCTGGTCAGCATTGGCAAGTGAGCCTCATTCGGTTACCAAAAACATCTTTCTCCACTGAACACCGATTCCAAAGTAGCTGCATACTCCAGTGTGAACTCAAAAACGTCTATATTTGGCAGACTTTAAATTGCGTACTTCCAAGGGAGTCCTGCGCTAACTCAGCAACTGCCTTTGAGATGAATGCTAATGCTAACTGTTTGCTTTCCCCAGGTTCTATAACCCATCTTGATGCAAACATACATGCACACACTAAATCATTTGTAGGCGCTCGCACCCCTCGGTCCCGCACACAGGGAGTGGGCTATATTTAGCGTGTACAGTGTGATAAAGACCAGCGCTGCAGGCGGCGGAGTAGTCGCCCGTCATCCTTCCTGCCAAGACCACAATGAGAGGGAACGGGAGAAAAAAAATGAGGCTCTGGCAAGAAAGTGACAAAGAAGGAAAGCACCTTTAAAAAGACACAGCAAGCATAAAATAATGAAAAGTGAAGTAAAGGGGAATGCAAGGCACACAGACACACACGTCCTTCCTCTTTTTCTGCCTCTTCTTCACACGTACACATCATCTCATCTGCCTTTAATTTCCTCCTTCCTTCAAACACCTTTCATCTTCCTCTCCATTTGTTTGATATCAGCACATATGAAGGTATAAGAAAAATTGCACGTGGTAATGGGTAGGCAGTTGATTCCACCGATATATTGCAATTACAGTAAATTGAATATATATCCCATGTTTTTTCCTTAATATTTTTTTCTGCTTTGAATTTCACAACCTGGAATGTCCCAGCGATGGCACAGTTCCCATAACAAGTGGATGCTGAAGACCTGCCAATGTCTTTTGCGATGCCCATGAAGTAATTCCGCTGATTTACAGGCATCAGCAGCAGAACACCCACATGGCCCTTTACAAAACTGCCCGAAGCCTATTGCCTCATTGCAGTAGAGGCCACAGAAGTAATTATGGATGTTCACCTGCATCTGCTCAACTATCCTGTAGCACATTTCCTGACATGAGGTCTGTGTTTAGTCTAATTCAACCATTAAACCCTGAAACTCCTAGTGTAAGCATCAGTGTTGAGGTCTGCTTGACAACATAAAATGTAAAAAGCGTACTGACTTTTATTGTCCTGCCATTGTAATAATCCAACAGGGAATCTGAAATTTTAAGACTAATTTCAAGCACACCTGCGTTAGGTTAAGTTTGCCTTTAACTTACCCTTGGATGCAACCTGATCTTTTGAACTGATCATTCTCACCATGCGGGAACAGATTAACTCGCTTGGGTTTTTTTTTTTTTTTTTTTTTTGCACTTCGCCTGGGCCAAAATCCTAAATGAGATAATCTACTATTGCTGTAACAAAAGCAAATGCTCAAATAAATTAACCTTTCAACTTGCCACAACACAATTAGATACACGTGATTATGGGATTCAAGATTGTTATATACAATATAATTTAATTATATATAAAAAAAAAAAAAAAAAAAAAAAAAAAAAAACAAAAAACTGTATAATATATATTATATAGGTGTATATATACATATTATATATTTATATTACATTAACATTTATTTAAGAATACATATATTAAATTATATGTGTTTAAATTAAATTAAAAAAGCAAAATAGAAAAATGTTTCATAGACATAACATTTTTTACTGGTGTTGACATTACTGCACATTAACCCAAGACATAGGACAAAGACCTTCATTAACCTCAGATTAGAGAATACTGGTAATAGCATTTGTATTATATCAATTCTGCCGCCATCTATTAGGCACATGATATCGAATAGCAGTCATTTAGGCTTAGATCTCACCACTGTGTGTGTGTGTGTGGGTGTGTGAGAGAGAGAGAGCGAGAGAACGAGAGAGAGAGAGAGAGATGGAGGAGAGGGAAGCGGAGAGACTGCGCGAGAGAGAGAGAGATATAATCTGGTTTTATCTGTGTATTGCCAGCAGCTATCTGATAGCAGGATGTCTAGCTAACAGAGAGCGCCACTCAGCTCTTTTACAAACACTTACTAACACACAATCTCTAAAATGACCTCCCGATTTTCTTTAGAGGAATAAGAGGTTTTATAGTGTGGTTTGTGTGTGTAGAGAGAGAGAGAGAGAGAGAGAGAGAGGGGGGGAGGAGGAGAGAGAGAGAGAGAGAGGGTACTAAGAGTGCCAAGCTGATTAATGTCCTGCTTGAAAAGAGGGAAGGAAAAATGGAAGCAGAGAGGGAATCAGGGAATGAGAGGACCACGGGGAGATGAAGACAGGAGCACCAGAGGAAGTGACCTGCCTCCCAGGTCTATGGCGCATTCTATGAAAGTCATACACATTAACACAGCAGTGGCCACTGTGAAGGTGAAGCCACAGAGTCTAAGCAGCTAAAGCTAAAATCGCTTACGATTCCCACATGAGTTCATTGTGAGAGAACAAAGCACTTAAGCACTAATGAACGATTTAGACCTAATGTTAATTATTTAGTAACCCCCAGAAAGATGTTACCATGGTTACCACAAATTCTACTCAGTGTTACTAGTGTGAAACCATAAATTACAGTCATTTTTGGTGTTCAAGACAAATAAAGCTCTATCAGCAGCATCTGTAACCATTGTTGGAGGGCACTGACAAGTACTGACCCATGATGCAACATTTTCTGTACAGTAATTGTATGGTATTTTTGGTAGAAACTATGGTTATCATGGTAAATATTTGTGCAAGCTTTTTTTTTTTTTTTTGAATTTTTAACATTTAAACTTTGAATGTTACCTCACATTTTATTTCCATACAGACCTCAGAACAAATCCATTTGGAATAGTGTCTAAATTTGGCTAATTTGATGCTAAACACGCTAATGCTGGTCAGATCTAGTCAGATTGTTTGGTTGAGTGTTTTTTTTTTTTTAGTTGTTTCTCTGCGACTCTGATGTCCTTCCATCAAGACTCTTTTGTCCCTCCCCCTACAGAGATAAAAATCATTTACACGTACAAACACACACACATATCCACACTGAACCTGTCTGAAAATACTGAGGGCTGTATATACTGTCGGGAATAGATGACTCAATCGATGTCCTTCAAAGAGACACAGTGACTGACTGCTGCTCATCACTTTATCTCTGTCTTTTTCACTCTTCTTCCATCTTTATTTTCCTCTCTTTTCATCAGATGAAGAGACGGGCTAAAGGAATGACAGTGGTTCAGAAAGAGAATGAAGGAATTACTGAAGACTGAAGGGTCACCATGTTGGTAGAAATTTTTTGACCAGCCTAAGCAGGGTTGCTTGTGTTCTGCTTGTTGGCCAGATGGTCTCACAGCCTAACCAGCTGATAATTGCAACACAGGCTCATTGGAAAAATGTACAAGTACTTACATTTTTGTCAAATTCTAAAAAAACTTACATATACATACAATGAACTGCAGTTTCCAGCTGAAATGAACACTAGTGGCAGTAAAACACCAACAACTTTATAATCCTTTTCACACAAATTATGATTACAGGCCAGAACACTTTTACGTAGTGTATGATTTGTAAACATTTTGAGGATTACATCACGGAACCAGTTCCATATGTATAGTTTTTCCGTTATAGTAAGCTTGCTAGGTAGCTCCCCTGGTACAGCACTGCATTTGCGATGTGAAGCTCTTGGGTACAAGTCTGATAGCTCAAAAACTTGTAGTAGCAAGCTAAAATCCTATGGTTGCTTCAGCAAATGCATTTTTATCTCACATTTGCTTGTTAACACCAGAGGCGTCATGCACATTCAAAGTGAGGGGGCACGTGCCCACTCAGATTTCTGAGCCAAGTGGATTTTGAATGCAGCTTCCAAAAGACAAAAAATACCCGAATAATATTTTTTATATTTGATACAAATCACACCGGCGTGATTAGATCGCTCTAAGTGTGGCACATCATCAGCTGCTAAATTCAAATCTGCATTCGCTGGCTGGCGCTGAGCCAGAGACAGACTAATTTGTACAGCACTGCATTATAAACAATCACACACAATTCTGTTGAGCTTATGAATGCAACGGCCAATCAAAGGCGTTCAGATGAGTCATCGCTGAACGTGGTGTTTTTTTCACTTGCTCGCTGACTGAATTCTCTGGCAAATTCTCTCATCAGAAACAACAAAGTGCAGTTGTACATACGATGCAAGTAGTTTATTTATTTCACAGTGTAAACAGCTTCAGTGGTTTAAATGGGAGTTTTTGGTTCAGTGGTTTAAATGGGAGTGCCTGAACTCTGGCTAGACTGAATGAAAATTTAATTTTTTTGCTCTCTGTAAATTAAAGTGTTATAATTAGTAACTTACAATATTGTTATTAAATTCACATTAAATACAAAGTCAGTCATATTAAAAAATATTTAGGAAATGTCCGCATGACACCATATATGGTACTATAAGAAGGTTTATGTGTAGTTAATCGATACACTCTTAGTCTACTTTGGCCATCACCATTAAGATCAAATAACCAGTATAAGGTGACAAAAATGCATCTACCACATATTGAGAATCTGGATATTTCTGATTGGAAATATTTTTAATGAAAAGGGAAAAAAATAAAATAAAACATAAGCCTATATCAGTTATACAGTCATATCGTGGTGATGTAGTAACAGACACGGAAATACGAGCACCACCCCCTACAAGACCTTCGTAAGTGCTACGATACATACAACAACCAACATAATAAACATTGCCATATTCATGTTCATCTGTTTCAGATAAAACTGAATGCATTTTTTTTTTTTTTGCCACTTACTGGATATTTCACTTTGAATGTGTCACAAAATATGCAAGAAGCAAAGTAATGTCATTTTGCAGGAATGTCACCGCAGGCATGTTTTTCCAATGTGCCTGGGTTGAATAATTGCCCCGGGACGCTCTAAAACCAGACCAGTCTAAGTCGGGGGTTTTCAAACCTGCCCTTCACATTTTGTTTGTCTCCCTCATCTAACACACCTGATTCAATTCATCAGCTCATTTATAGAGACTGCAAGACCTGAATTGGGTGTGTCTGATAAGTGAGACATACAAAATATGCAGTCCTGAGGGTCCTCCAGGACAGGTTTGAAAAACCTGCTCATAAATGACCACGCAGAACACCTTAGGGCTGGCTTGGCTCGTATTTGTAGTGGGGTAGTAGTGGTTGGCAAAGGAAGGAAAACTAAGTTTCAGGCACAATTTTCCACATTAGGTGAATATAAGAATAATATGCATCAGCCGCATCTGTTCCAGGACATTAATCACCGAAATCTGATAAAAAGCTATATATGCCTTTCGCATGCGTCATTTCAATGTTTATTTTACAGCCTCAAAGGGCCAATAGTCATCTAATGTAGCAATGCCTCAATTCCTTCAAAAACAGAGGACTCAGAGAGATTTACTATCGAGCCATGCACTGTGGTATCATTTAAGAAAGGGAAGTGTTGGGTTTTGGAGTTTGTTTTATGAAGTGTACTGAGGGGAAAAACATTATATTCTGACAGCTAAGAATTCACCCTCTCTGGGAGGGCATGACTTTAAATTACTGAACTCAAGTGAACTAGTGTAGCTAAATGGTGTGGGGGTGTGGAGTCAGGTCGGCTTTCCCAGTTGGTCCCCGCAGGGATAGTAAAACCGAAACACCTACATTGTGGGGACCCATAACATACTAAATAATGTCTTAAGAAATCTAAAAAATGCACGAAGAGAAAGGTTTCTGTTTGAGTAGTTAGGGCCCTATGGGGCATCTCCAGTATAGAAGATCATGGAACAGTCCCCACCAGACGAAGTAGTAGTTATAGTAGTGTCTGTTTTAAGGGCATCACCATACAATGGATTTATTTATCTTTCTCCACCAGATTCTTAGAGAGACGAGAAAAGTAAGAGAGAAGGCGTTTCTTGAAGAATGTTTTTTGTCACTCATTTATATCAGGAAAGTGAATGAAGATCTGGGCTGTCAAGTTTTCCCATCAGACATAATCTAAAATTGGACCATTACAACGGAAGGGAAGGCATATGATTTCGTCTGAGGAACAGACTGCACATAATAAGTCACTGAAATGTTGAAATGTGGTGCCTTATACAGCAGACTGGATGATTATAGGTCATCAAACTTTGTGGCAAGCAAGTCTGAACATACAGAAATACGAATGAAATATGAGAGATATAAATGACTTAAATTTCAGAGAGATTATAAAATTTTGTAATTTCCATCTAGTCCTTCGCTGCCACTCGCTTTTGAAGATGCAACATGTAAACAAGATACACTTTAAACCCTTAAAATTAATAACATTTGTTTAATCATTACTTATTCATGACTATTGCTTGTCTGCAGCCCAAACTGAGGGGAGAGCAAGTAAGTAGAGGTTCTCCAATGCGTGTGAAATGAGAGTAGAACCATAAATAGGATTCACAAAGCCGCAAAATAATTAAAGCAATAGAAGCAATTTTTGTGCGCTGTAATCCAAATATTCAGAATCCATATGTTTTTGATGATGTTACTGCTAGCACATTTCTACAATGAAATGCATGTTTCCAAAATATTTACACGTGACTTCTAGCCCATCACCGGCTGTGACTGTATTTTGCATTTTGTTTGGTGGATTTGAGTTTGCACGGATATGAACATGAACATGGAATGAACATATTCTGTTTGATTCTTAGGAGGAACCAATTGTAGCAGAGCTCAGGTGTTTTAATACCAGTTGACAATCGTCCCCCAGATGCCTGTATGTGTGTGTGCGCGCGTGTACTCGCTGATCGGAAATACCGTTGACACTGTAACTTCCAGAGTAATCTAAACTGAGCTGATAAGTGTGTGATTGGCATGCTGCCGTTGTGTTGCCAGCGATATCTGAGCGTTTGAGAGCTGATATGTTTGGTGCACTGAGGCAGTAAATTGAAAATATATTCACAGACACTCTTGATGTTTTTAAAGTTGATTTGTTGTATTGAAGCGATATTTGGGGGACTGAATATGCGAGCAGTACTGCAATACCTCAGTCAGTATATTAGTGCGCTCATCACATCAGAGACCTTTTGCTGCCCATGTGGCACACCCTTTCAGACGACTGTCTCAATCTCACGCACGGTGTTGCTTTTAGCTGCTCCTCAGGTCATGTGAAAGGAATTCAAATGATAACACAAACGAATATTGGTGAATATTGTGTGTGTGTTTAACCATGTGGACAAAACAAGGCATTGTTTGATATTTATAGTTTTTTGAATATGTTATTTCTGTAATTCATTTTTAGTCATCTCCTCCTCTAGTCTGACCGCTCATTTCCATTTGAGTTATGTTTAGTTGGTCACACTTCATTTCCATTGAAAATTTACATAATGCTCATTTATTTTGCAAAACAGATAGGCTCCATCCATGACGGTGATGAAAAGACGCATTTGAAGGCATGATAAAATTGATACCTGATTTGATATGGAAAAGTGACAATCTGGCCGCCTCTCTATCACTAAGACAGCAGCACCATCCGATATGTGCCTTGGCTCCATTGCGAAGCGTTTGCTGAGCATGTCTGTTTGAGGGCCTGTTAGATGTTGTTAGTCTTAAATCAGGTGATTGGGCAGCTGCTGTCTGCTCACATCTCATCTCTCTAATCCACAGGCAGAGTTTAGACCTGGGCCGCTGACTTCTAGCTGAATACGACACACATGCTAATGTTGCATTAAGAGCCTGTGTCGGCGAGGCATTGGATAGTAAGGGATGGAGTGCAATGGAGCTATAGAGAGTAGAGTGTTGTCTTCCTGCTCCTCAGGGGAGGATGTATCTGCTGAAAGCCTCCAAGAGTGCAAATGAGTCTGCACTCGATTAGAAATGATGGAGGGATAAATATCTGTGAGTTTTGACAGCGCAATACTGCCTTTCTGAAAGAAATCAGTCACCTATTCTATTCTATTCTATTATGTTCTGTTATATTATACACATTTTGTATTGTATTTATATATGATTCATATAAATTTACAAATTAACAACATGATATAATGTAATTATTATATCAGGGAGGAGGAAAAAGATTACACAGACCATTATCTCTTTGGAATAACATGCAGAATAACATGTATTAAGACATTAAATAAGGTAAGTTTTGATTTCACATTCACTTTAAGAATCATTGCCATTCTCACCCTATCACATTAATCACTCTCTTCATACTTTATTCTTCACCTTATCTGTTCATCTCACTCCTTCTCTCCTAGTTGGCCTGCCGGCGCCTCGGCATCTCCAGCCCTCATAGTCACCGAAATCACTCCCAATTTCGTCTCCCTGCTCTCTTGTCTCTCTCTACACATCTCTCTGAAGTTAACAGGAATCAAAGCTTTTCTGCATTCTGAGGACTGAGGCAGGTACTTGAGTCCCACAGGTGCTTTTTCCCAGCTAACCAATCCCGTCCTCAGGCATAGCTGTCATTCCTTACATAACTCAACCCTGGCACCTGCCCTCTAACTTGGAACAGAGGGAGGGATAGTGAGACCGACAGAATGAGGGAGGGAGGTTAGTAGTGGTAGCTGGTTTTGTTTGTGAGTGAGTGCTGTCTTAGCTGGGGGCTGAAATAGTAGAAGTACAGAGGGGGGAACAAACGCTCTGTTTAGCAGAATTACAGATAAATAAATTCACCGCGCGCACACACACACACACACACACACACAAACAAACACACTCTGCTCTCGAAACCTTCTCTATATTCTGTTCCACTCTATTTTACTCACCTCAGTTTGAGAATGAGAAACAGGAATCATATTATCATAGGAGCACATCCACTCACTGTATCATCTCTGCATATGTGTTTGTGCGAGAGGATGGATTATAGTCTCATAAAGTAGCCCTTCAGTGTCTTATCATCCTCACGGACAGAGAAAACTAATGAGGAACAGAATACAATGAAACACACAGGCATAGATACAGATGCACGGATCCAATAAGCTCAGAGCTGCTCATCTGGTGTTATTCACGTCCTATCTTACTGAACAGGGAGAACAATAGAGCAGTGTGTGTGTATATCCATCCACACGCACCCACTGGAGACTTTGCACACTTCTGTTTATCAGCGTAAGGGGATGGCCGGCCTCATAGCAGATACGGCGAGTGGTCTAAAATGAATCCCTCAGCAAAAACCAATCGCCTCTCTGAATAGAAGTGTTGTGCTTTACACAAACGTGCACTGTGTGGCTTATCTTTATTTTATCTGGAGCAGAGAAGATGAGTCATGTGTTAAAAAAGGGAAACAAAAAAGGCCCCCCCCCCAAAGTGTTACAGGCAGCAGCTGAAGGTTTTGAAGCCTCTCTTGAGCCTTTACGTGCATGGAGATGGTGGAAAGGTCCACTAACGCCCATCTACCATTACATCAGATGCACTTAAGGCTTGGCTAATTATCTCCAGCGCTTCCTTTTCCATTCATTAAATTTAGCAACTGCAGCACAGATGCAATAAAGGTGATGTGTCCTCATTAATGGACTTTACGGAAGAATATTTCTTGTTTGTGTGGTGGAAATTTCCATTCACCCATACTGAAATCCTGTGTGATATGTTGCAGCACATATGCGTGACCGCGTTCTGAAGCAAGTGTCAAATCAGCCCAATGGAGTAGCGAGATGTCACGGGCGGGTGACGTAACGACCAGACAAAAGTCAAAGCTGCAGCCGTCAGAGCGCAAATCAGCTTCTGCTCTTCAGCAGCGCTCTGTGTACAGTGGGTACGGAAAGTATTCAGACCCCCTTAAATTTTTCACTCTTTGTTATATTGCAGCCATTTGCTAAAATCATTTAAGTTAATTTTTTTTCCTCATTAATGTACACACAGCACCCCATATTGACAGAAAAACACAGAATTGTTGAAATTTTTGCAGATTTATTAAAAAAGAAAAACTGAAATATCACATGGTCCTGAGTATTCAGACACTTTGCTGTGACACTCACATATTTAACTCAGGTTTTGTCCATTTCTTCTTATCATCCTTGAGATGGTTCTACACCTAAATTTGAGTCCAGATGTGTTTGATTATACTGATTGGACTTGATTAGGAGAGCCACACACCTGTCTATATAAGACCTTACTTCTCACAGTGCATGTCAGAGCAAATGAGAATTATGAGGTCAAAGGAACTGCCTGAAGAGCTCAGAGACGGAATTGTGGCAAGGCACAGATCTGGCCAAGTTTACAAAAAAAATTTCTGCTGCACTTGAGGTTCCTTAGAGCACAGTGGCCTCCATAATCCTTTAAATGGAAGATGTTTGGGATGACCAGTACCCTTCCTAGAGCTGGCCGTCCGGCCAAACAGAGATATCGGGGGAGAAAAGCCTTGGTGAGAGAGATAAAGAAGAACCCAAAGATCACTGTGTCTGAGCTCCAGAGATGCAGTCGGTAGATGGGAGAAAGTTGTAGAAAGTCAACCATCACTTGCAGCCCTCCACCAGTCGGGGCTTTATAGCAGATTGGCCCAGCGGAAGCCTCTCCTCAGTGCAAGACAAATGAAAGCCCACATGGAAGGACTCCAGATGGTGAAGAAATACGATTCCTGGTCCCTGATGAGACCAAGATGACTTTTTGGGCCTTAATTCTAAGGGGTATTTGTGGAGAAAACCAGGCACTGCTCATGTCCTGTCCAATACAGTCCCAACAGTGATGGTGGTGGCAGCATCATGCTGTGGTGGTGTTTTTCAGCTGCAGGGACAGGAGGATTGGTTGCAATCGAGGGAAAGATGAATTTGTACAGGGATATCCTGGACAAAAACCTTTTCCAGAGTGCTTAGGACCTCAGACTGGGCCGAAGGTTTTCCTTCCAACAAGACAATGATCCTAAGCACACAGCTAAAATAATGAAGGTGTGGCTTCACAACAACTCTGTGGCTGTTTTTGAATGGCCCAGCCAGAGCCCTGACTAAACCCAATTGCAGCATCTCTGGAGATACCTAAAAATGGCTGTCCACCAACGTTTACCATCCAACCTGACAGAACTGGAGAGGATCTGCAAGGAGGAATTGGCAGAGGATCCCCAAATCCAGGTGTGAAAAACTGTTGCATCTTTCCCAAAAAGACTCATGTCTGTATTAGATCAAAAGGTTGCTTCTACTAAATACTGAGCAAAGGGTCTGAATACTATACTTAGGACCATGTTATATTTCAGTTTTTTTTTTTTAATAAATCTTCAAAAATGTCAACAATGCTGTGTTTTTTCTGTCAATATGTTGACATTGTGTACATTTTACATTGAGGAAAAAAATGAACTTAAATGATGTTAGCAAATGGCTGCAAAATAACAAATAGTGAAAAATTTAAGGGTGTCTGAATACTTTCCATACCCACGGGGGGGGGGGGGTATTGTCCTGTCTATTTACTGTTTGTCCTGGTCCGCGCACAAGCATATCTCAAAACAATCCATGAAAAAATTGTCCTAGGCGAGCGAACGCTACAAAACGCTGTGGGGTTCCTCCCTGCCCATGACATCTGGCAGGGGGGGACACACACGATCTGTGTTTTGTTTGTTTAGGAGTGGAGCATGCACAGTCAGCTTTCGAGGAGTTGATTGTCATCACTGCGAGTTACTCTCGCTGCGTATGCTCCGCTCTCGCTTGACTGTGTTTTATGAGAGCGGCCAGGCTCGCGATCCCGCTGGCAGCGGTCCCGCTGTTGCTGAGGCACGGCATAGACTGTTGTCGTGGGAATCGTGGGTGGATTTAGCAGAGGGATCCGAGACGTGCTCGTCCTTTTCTCGGTCCTCACCCGCTAGATCCGCGGCTCTCTCTCAGTGTTCGGAAGCGCGCGCTGCGGTTTCTTCCCACCCCCCCAGGAGAGAAGAGAGAGAGAAGAGAGCGAGAGAGAGAGAGAGCGAGAGAGAGACAGACTCTGGTCAATCCTATCTCCGCCGCGAGGTGGATGGATGAGTTTCCGAGACAGAGGGACTGTGGACTCTCCACCACCGTCCCCTCGCGGAGAGGTGTGATTCGGCATCCAAAATAAAAATATTGTTTCGCCAGCTAAGAAACATGGACTCTCGTCCTAAAAGTAATTAGAAGGCGAGCCTTTTCCCTGAGGACCCGAACTTCCCCCAGGCCCGTTGGCTTACATCGCGCTGGTTGGGAAAGCTATACGCGGCGGTCAGCTGGGCGCATGTTTTTTCCCACCATTCGGTTACAAGGCATACCAGGCTGACCTGCTCAGAGGTGGGGCTGCTGAGCGGGAGCGGCCCAAGCCGTCAAGTTCCTCATATCGGCAGTCTCAAAAACAGAGCTTTGCAACCCGCACCCCTCCACAAAAGATTGGGGGTCTGGGCGACGCTCTCAATCGGGGTCTTCTAGACCGAAAACGGATCTGCGGACCGTTATTTTGTCTAAGAGGACCTCGGATAGGCTGGTTCCCTTAGTAGATTTTCTGGTAGCGTGGAAACTTCTACCAAATATCTCAAAATGGGTCCTGCAGATTGTAGAGAAAGGTTATAGAATCCAGTTCGTCCGCCTCGTTTCAACTGGGTCATCCCCACACTAGTGGGCCCCACGCAGATTTTGGTAATGGAACAAGAAGTAGATACTTTCTTGAGAAAGGGGGCCATAGAACGTGTTCCTCCTCTCTCGAGAGCGTCCGGGTTCTACAGCCGTTACTTCATCGTTCCGAAGAAGAATGGGGGTGGTGCGTCCGATCTTAGACTCATCAGCCTAACCTCGCTAACAACGGCTTTCGGTTCAAGGATGCTCAGTATCAAAGATTATCTCAGATCCAGTTACGATAGATCTCAAAGACACTTATTTCCATGTTTCCATCCTCCCTCAACACTGTAAGTTCCCGAGGTTTGCTTTCGGGGGCGAAGCATACCAATATCGAGTTCTTCCCTTCGGCCTGTCACTCTCACCCCGCACTTTCACGAAGTGTGTGGATGCTGCTCTGGCTCCTCTGCGACTCCAGGGCATCTGCATACTCAATTATATTGACGATTGGTTAGTACTAGCTCAATCGGAGCAGATGGCGGCTAGGCATCGAGATGTCGTCCTCGCCCATAAGAAAGAGCTGGGGTTAAGACTAAACGCCAAGAAGAGTGTTCTTTCTCCACTACAGAGAACAACTTATTTAGGCGTGGTGTGGGACTCTACCTCGATGCAGGCACGTCTGTCTCCTACTCGAATCGAGTCAATCCTCACGACAGTCACACGATATCAAATAATGCCAGCACTCACTGTCAACAGTTTTTCAAAAGGCTGTTGGTCCTGATGGCATCAAGCGTCCAACGTGATACCACCTTTGTGCCTGGCTGTTACATGAGACCCTTGCAGTGGTGGCTCAGAACCAAAGGATTTTCTCAGAGGGGGAATCCTCTTCGCATGATCAAGGTCACGCGGCGATGCCTTACGTGCCTTAGACATGTTGAAGAAACGTTGGTTCCTGGTTCAAGGCCCGATGTTAGGGGCTCCTAGTCGTTGCGTAACGCTAACGACGGATGCCTCTCTCACAGGCTGGGGAGCGGTCATGAGTGGGTGAGTCCAGGGTCTGTGGCAAAGCCATCATCTCTTTTGGCACAACAACTGCCTGGAGATGATGGCCGTGTTTCGAGCTCTGACACACTTCCTTCCAGACCTAAGGGGGCATCATGTGCTTGTCCACACAGAAAACACATCGGTGGTCTCCTACATAAATCGGCAGGGGGGTCTGCGTTCACGCCCCTCGTACAAGCTGGCACGCCAGATCCTTCTGTAGGATCAGGGGAAGCTCCTCTCGCTAAGAGCAGCTTACATCCCTGGGTATCTCAATCAGGGAGCAGACATCCTGATGAGACTGGGGCTGAGGCCCGGGGAATGGAGGCTCCACCCAGAGGTGGTAGAGCTCCTATGGAGGGAGTTTGGCCAGGCGGAAGTGGATCTATTTCCGTCGCAGGAAACGACACACTGTCCTCTCTGGTTCTCCCTCACGCATCCAGCTCCACTGGGCTGATGCATGTTGGCAGTCTTGGCCCAGGCTTTTGTCTTACGTTTTTTTTGCCCTATTGCTTTGCTCCCGGGAGTTCTGGAGAGGGTACGTCGGGATGGGGTCCGTCTGTTGCTAGTTGCCCGTTCTGGCCGGCCCGAGTATGGTTTTCGGACCTGGTGTACCCTCCTCGACAGCTCTCCGCTGGAGATTCCAATCAGGAGGGACCTCCTCTCCCAGGCGGGGGGCGCCATTCTTCATTTCTTCAACCCCGCCCGGAGTTATGGAAGCTGTGGGCATGGCGCCTGAGGGGGCACAGCTTCTAGCATCTAGTCTCTCAGCTGTGGTTGTTGAGACTATACTCCAGTCCATAGCTCCCGCCACTAGGAAACAGTACACCTTGAAGTGGAAACTTTTCGCTTCATGGGGGGGGGGGGCGGACAGCGACTGCAGGACCCAGTCAACTGTCCAATTGGTACAGTTCTGGAGTTTCTGCAGGAGCGGTTCTCCACAGGTTTATCTCCCTCCACTCTGAAGGTATATGTGGCAGCCTTAGCTACTTACCACGCCCTTCTGGGTGGTCAAACATTGGGAAGACACCCACTTATCACTTGTTATGCATGATGCTCTGTACAGCGCATTAAGGTGCCCTCATGGGACCTGGCTGTGTTTCTGGAGGGCTCATGCAATGCCCCCTTGAACCCATAGAAGAAGTTCGGTCAAGTTGCTCAGGCTCAAGACCGTCTTTCTCCTCGCTATTTCCTCACTAAAAAGGATCGGGGATCTTCAGGCACTTTCTGTTTCGTGCCTGGAATTTGCTCCAGGCATGGTTAGGGCATTCCTTTACCCGAGGGCCGGGTATGTCCCTAAGGTGCCCACTTCTTCACCAGGGCCCATAGTACTTCAGGCATTCTGTCCTCCTCTGTTCCAGGAAGTAGGCCAAGAAAGGCTTAATCTGCTCTGTCCAGTTCGAGCACTGGACGCTTACGAACACAGAGCTGCCCCGTGGCGTAAGGCAGATCAGCTGTTTGTTTGTTTTTGGTCCGCCAAAGAAAGGATCTCCGGCGACCAAGCAGACCATGAGTAGGTGGGTGGTCGAGGCCATCTCATACTTTCTCTCATACTTTCTCTTATACTTTCTGGTGCTTACGTCACCCCACCCGTGACGTCTCGCTACTCCATTGGGCTGATTTGACACGTGCTTCAGAACGCGGTCACGCAGAGGCATTCCCAAAGCGATCTTGACTCAGCGTCTCGTTCCCGAGGGGAACCATGGTTAAATACGTAACCTAGAGACGTTAATTGAATTGCTCTTGCATAATAAAGCAACAAATCACCAAAGCCCAGAAGCTACACTGTTTTGTTTTGTTGATTTTTGACTTTGTTAATAATGACATAATCATTATTTATAGACTGCATGTAAAATAAATTGTATGAAAATAACTAAGAAAATAAATTAATAAGAAATTAATACTGTTATTCAGCAAAGACAGTTTAAACTGATCAAATGTGAAAAAAATTGTTTTACAAATATTATATTTGAAATATGTTGTTGTTGTTTTTTATGTTTTCCATCTATCAAAGAATCAAAAAGGTATCATGTTTTCCTCAAAAATATTGAGCCGCACAATTGTTTTCAAATTGAAAATAATTAGCAATATTTCTTTAGTAAATCAGAATATATTATAATTCTTTTCTGAAGGATCGGTGACCTGAAGACTATGCCGAGTAATGGCTAATGAAAACACAGCTTTACCATTCAAAACAATATACATTTTACAATATATTAAAAAAGAAAACTCTTTTTTTTTGCAATTATATTTCACAGTATTACTGTTTTCATTTTTTGCATGAGAGACCTTTTTCAAAAACAATTAAACTTTTATATGGTAGTGTGTATAATAATAATTTACCTCAGTCACATTAAACAATTATTCATTGAGTAATATAACTGAGTAATATAATTAATTAGCTTAAATATGCTTTTTTTAGACTTAATTTCATGTGTAGTCACAGGTGTGCATATAAAAGTGACTGATTCAGTCAGATTATCAGTCAGCTGTGTTTTAAAAAGAGTCATTCTATTTGTTTGAAGGAAAGACAGTCATAAAATCATCTCGGAGCAGCTGCTGTGGCTCGAAATTGTGTTGAACTCTGTACAGCAATTACAAATTCATAGAATTTACAGCACTTTAGAAAATTGCTATTACAGAAAAGCAGACCTAGAGTAATGACCCCCTGTCGAACAATAGTCATTTCTTTCAGTAAACGTAAACACATCACATTCACAGCAGTACAGTCATTATCCATCCTCTGCACAACGTTTATTAGATCTGACAACAAAAAGTTAAGCAATGGAGGCACTTATAGGCTGGACGGCAAGGTCATCTCACCCATCTCGGGAAATGCTTTGTGTTCTCCAGGAGTCCTTCATTGTCACCAACAGATAGTGTGAGAATAAGAGAAGTGCAGTCAGTTATTTCTTAGTGTTACTTTAGGAGTTTCTCCTCTCGCTCAAAACAATTCACATGCAACACAGGCAGCTTTGGGTGTTCAGAGCGGAGTATTGCACAAGAACATGTATACCTTGTAAAAATAAACAAAACAAACAAATCGCGGCTTAGCTCTCAAACCGAATGTGTGGAGGTGAAGTGGAAAGGGAGGCAGAAATGAAGTAGTTGTGTTTCCCTGTGGCAAGTCCACAGCATGGTGCGAGGAAGGAGAGCGAGAGATTGAAAGTCAGAAAATAAAAAGAAATGTGGTTGAGGAACATCTCTGTATTATTGATAACAGTGAGAGGATGAGTAGAGTTCGTCTACTTGTTTTTACTTTCTCACTCCCTCTTTCTTTCTCTCTGAAGGTTTGTGGTTTGTGATTGGTATGTGGAGGGTGGAAGTGCTTCGGAGAGCTGGGTGGCTGACAGTAGTCTCCGTCGAGCTCCAAATGCCAATTTGCGAGCTGTCTCATTCCATCTTGACGAAATGTCCTATTCTCTCGTCGATGCTGCAGGAGGGAGGGGTGGGGTGTGAAGTGGGCTTCTCCTGTGGGAGAGCTGTGGCTTCTATCATCCTTATCAAACCTGGCTTCTGCAGTCACACTGGATTTAGCTAACACTTGCTTAATACACTCCTCACTGAGCCTTAGGTGTGTGTGTGTGTGTGTGTGTGTGTGTGTGTGTGTGTATGTGGTGTGTGTGTGTGAGAGAGCAGAGTGTGTGTGTGTGTTTAGGTCTCTGTGTGTGTGACTTGGGATGTACAGCAGGCATGTGCTGAGGATTAGCTGTTGTGAGGGATGCATAAACATAGTTAGACATACGGAAATAATGTAGTCAATTTCAATGGCTGGGATCTATAACGACTCGAGTATGTACTACATAGATCAACGGTGCATCGGTGAGTAGTGAATGTGCTTTGGATGGAAAGCAGCATCTGCCTGCTGAGTGCTAATTAATTTGAAATATTTAAGTTAGGGATATATGAATATACTATATTAACGTTAAAGGTGGGTTGGTAAAAAAGTGTTGACATACTTATGTTTTATTCACAGAGCTGTTATTTACTTTAATGTCGAAGACAGTGATTGCTTAAATCTTTGAGGGAAACTATGATGCTTTTTTTTTCTAGATTGAATACAAATTTGATGAAAAGGACCGCATTTATTTGAAATTTAATGTTTTTAACTATGTAAAAGTATTTACTGTACTTTTGATTATTTATGTGTCTGGCCCGATAAAAGTATACTTTCATTCATCTTCAAAAAACGTATTTTCTAACAATGTACGGAATGGATATATATATGGGAATACCGATATTTTCTATTAATGCTATTTCCCTTTTTTACATTTCAGTACCGTTGCTGCATCTAATAATGAACAAATAATTATTTTTTGTAATGGACACATAAGTTGATGCCAATCACTTGTAGCATTAAACAAATGACGATTAAATTTATAATTTGATTATTTTTTTTTAATTTCTTAGAGCAAAAATTATATAATCTAATTTAACTGTAAAAAATTTATTATAAAAATATAAATAATAATCAGCTGATTGATATTAGACACAATTGTAATATAGTGTTTGTTTTTTTTCTCTGTAAGATATGTGTATTTTTTAGGATGCTGTTAGATGGTTGGGTGTTCTGGAATATTGATTGAAAGTTGCTTACTGGCCAAAGTTTAAAAAGCCCACTGCCAAGTCTCTATGTTATTTTGGTCCCTCAAGGCTTTTAACATCCATAAAATCTGATAGCTTAGAAAATAATAGCACACCTTGTTTCAGTAATATGCATAGTTTATTATCATTCATGCCTGTGGCACAAATTGTGCAGAATAAAGTTTAATACCCCAGGTTAGCATAAGATTAGTATGTGAGCTAAAACTAATAATTGTGTGATTTTTTTAATTCACTGTACATAGTAGTTTTCTTTGAATTACTATGAAAGTCATCCACAAGATGCTTGATAATGTCATCAACACGCATATTGACCTTTGACCTCTCTCTCTGTCTCTGTCCAATCAAAGCTCCCGCATCGCAGAGTGACCTTCTCCACAGCCAATCAGGCGCAAGATCTGCAGGATCCCTCTCAGCACAGTTACTATGACAGCGGTCTGGAAGAGTCAGAGACGCCCAGCAGTAAGAGTTCTTCAGGACCCCGTATCGGGCCCCTCGCCCTACCTGAAGACCACTATGAACGCACCACCCCAGACGGCAGCATCGGAGAGATGGAACACCCTGAGAACGGTAAGAAGTGGTGGTGTGTCCCCCTCCCTTTTTATTATCACTCCATCTACTCTCTTTCAGAACAATCTCTTTAGACCTTTTACATATTGAAGAAATGGCTGGTAATGAGCTGCATTGAGCAGTTTACTTGTACACCCTTCATCACACACACACACTCGCTTTGCTTTAAAACCAAAAGTACTAAAATAAGGTCAATCTGAATTCTTGAGCATTGCAAAAGTTTTTTTTATGTGACCTAAATGTCAGAATTTAAGCAAATTAACTACCGATTTGAATATGTTTTCCATTAAACTTTGTGAGCTTTGTCAATATGCATCTACACATACAAAAACACCATTAATTCCTGGCAAGATATTGAAATGACCCAGTCATATTAGCACACACACACCAAGAAGACCTGATATAATCCTCCTCCGCTGTAGCTGTAGGGAGCAGCTACTTCTCACGAAGTGAGGGAGGCCGCCTCTCCTTTCCGCCTGGGTGGAAGTGCTCCCTAACAGGCCAAAAACCCTCAGCAACAGCCTCGGAGAGGGTAGAAGTCATAGCCGAAAGGCAGGCTGGCAGTGAAAGCATTTAGAATTTAAATTACTGTGGAATTCATTAGTGCTGTGTATGTGTGTATACATACAATATAATATTCTGAGTTCAATTCAAGCTGAGCTCAGTAAACAGCACTTGTGGCATAATGTTATTTACCAGAAAAAATCAGTTTCGATTTGTCTTTCCATGTTTTGTTACATTACAAGGGTTAGTATGATTTTAGTTTTAAAAATAATTTTTCTTCAAAACCAGGATGCATTAAATTAATCAAAATTGACAGTAAAGACATTTACATATTTAAAAAATATTTCTATTTCAAATAAATGCTGTTCTTTTGAACTTTCAATTCATCAAAAATGTGTTATGGTTTACATAAAAAAATTAAACTGATAATATAAGAAATGTTTCCTGCGCACCAAATCAGCATATTAGAATGATTTCTGAAGGAGCATGTGACACTGAAGACTGGGATAATGGCGGCTGAAAATTCAGCTTGCCATTGCAGGAATAAATTACCTTTTAAAATATATTAAAAAACATATTTAATTTGAATCAAATAAATGCAGCCTTAGCGAGCATATCAAAAATATTAAAAGATCTTAACAACCGCAAACTTAATGCATATCCAATTTTACAGCTTCATTGCCATGACACACAAAACATAAAACCTTAAAATGATCTTAAAATGAAAATACCATCATTACATCACACCTAATAAACAGGTATTAACAGGAAAAATTGTAATTAAAATTATAAGTTTATTTTAAATCAAAATAGTGCCAAATATTTATTTTGTAAGTGCCTCACCAAAACCTAAATTTTCATTTTTTCTTTTATTTTCTTTTATTTTTTTAAGTATGCCACAGCGTGCCACAAATGCTTGTATTTAACCTGTAATATATTGTTAAAGAGGCCAGAATGCATGGAAAGAGACACAAACCAATAGCCACAAGTATCAGCTGAAGGAAGGACTCTGAGAGAAAAAGAAAAGAAGTATGACTAAGGAAGTGAGGTGGACTAAGGCCTAAATGTCATGGCTGTCTTCCCACAGTGAGGAAGTGCTTTTTTTAAAACCATCAGTGCTTTTACTGCAGCTCCAGGACTGTGTGTGCGTGTCTGCAGGGAGGGTCACCCAGACAGGTCACACTTATGGCATCTGTACACACACAGCTGCACGCCGAAGCCCGTGGCAGGTGCCACCAACCATGAGAGCGCACACATATGCAGAGAAGTACAGTATGACGTTCTGTGCATGCAGAAATTAGGTCAGGTGCGATGGGGCGTTTGTCGGGATTTTCAACCTATTTGCCCGCCAGTACTTCCTTAGGATGTTTATATATATATATATATATATACAGGGCGTGTGTTTGCCTATGTTACATGGGTAGGACGACTCAACTTGTGGCCGTGACCCTGACAATGGTGGTTGTCTTCATGGATTCCTTCCAGCTCCCTGGGGTCGACATCTCTGGCGCTGAGGGGAGAGTTTTACTGTACTCCCTCACATCGCAAAAATACAATAGAGCTAATAAAAGAGTGGGGATCTTAAAATAAATAATCCCAGCGCTCGAAATGACTTTAGCAGCTGTGAAACGCTGCAGTGCTAGTCTATAAATACAGCACTGATCTTCAAATGAGCTCTGCTTCATATAGCCACTATGGATAATGCATGGATTTAATGTGTTAAAGAGGGCACGGTGAGTGTGGAATGATACTGTGAGGCATGAAGGTGATGGGGCAACTGAGTTAGCACAAATGCACCATTATGAGTTCTACATGGCAACCTGTGATTTGGCTCATGCACCTTTTTTAAGAACACTGTCAAAACATAAGAAATGAGGGAACGTGCAAGACAAGGACTAATGTCTCTGAGATATTTATGGTACATGGAATAAAGCTGTTGCCTTTTGTTTCCTTAAAGCAGCACTATGTAACTTTTTGGCGCTGCTAGCGCGTTAATAAACAGAAACTGCAAAACATACGCGAAGAACAATTCCCAACCGGAGAATTCCCTAAAGTTATGTCATGGCAATTCCGCAGGTATGTGTTACTTCCGCATGCGGGACGAACAGAACAGGCATACAATAGTACAAATATAAGTACTTATTATAAGTGTACCATAGTGATTCAGAATAAGACAAAAGTTTTGGAAGATGAATTCATGATGTACTCATTATATACATTTTGCACATTTTGAACAGAAAAAGTTACATAGTGCTGCTTTAAAGGTGAAGCATGAAATTGATTGGCGCCTACTAGTGGCACCAGAACAGACCTGCGGAAATTAATGTGAACCGGTTCTCAAATACACACCCCATCGCCATGAGTCAGGTAGTTCTGTTCCAAAAACCACCCGTCAGTGACTCAAAAAAACGTTGCCGTTCGATTTGGTGCAGGACACAGAACTTACTGCATTTACGTCACATTGGAGAATACGGCATTGGAAACATTCAAGTAGTTTGAATATGACAGCAGTGCCCTTCTTATCTCACATTTGTGACTTTATATCACGTCAGAAGTTGGGAGGGCAGTAAGATTTTTTTTATGTTTGAAAAGTTACTCAGTGTGTAACGAATCAGCTCATGGAAATATGAATAATTAATCATAAATAGTTATAATTAATTATAAATATTTAAATCCGATGTAGATATTTAGCTGACCTCTCAGGATCAACTGTCTTGTCAATTCTAAGAACGTTAATTTCCTGGTTTAGGGAAATAACTTCCTTACTGTACAAAAAGCTTGTAGCATAAATCTGCATGCTTAAGTGACTCCAGTTATAAGCAAACAAAGAACCACGTCAAGTGTGATACAAGTAAAGTTTTATTAACTACATAAACACTTAATAGTTAACATGCTACATAAACACATAAATGGTCTAAAACCGAACATAAAAGGCTCTACATCTAATATAACCACATAAAAGGTCTATACACACACACACACACACGCATACTTTTTGTATAGGAAAGGGTTAAAGCTTAAGTAGTAAAGAGGAAATAAGGAATGAAGTTATGGAACCATTTGATATGCAGCAGAGATCTACACCTGAGGGAAACATCAGAATCTTAGTTCAAACACACCTTTGTAAAAAGTGCAAATGATACCTAATGAATCAATTAATAAGACTAAGTTTGAATAATTGCAAGTCTCGTCTGTCTGAAAGGAGGTTGATGTAATCTGAGATTCCAGTTGCCTTTGCTGAAGTGGTTGCAGTGAAAAGAACCAGTTGGAGTAGAGAATCTTGTTGGAGGAAAAGACAAGGCCAAAGCATGGCACGTACTAGGGGGTTGCCAGAAGCATTCAGTCAGGTCTCATCTAGCCTCAACACGAAACCACCGACTCCTGGGCGTGTCACATGAAGTGTGGCCTTAACAGTCTGCAAAGATTCAACCTCTCAAGATGGCTGCCAAGAGAGAGCGACGTTTTTTCTGTCACAAGCTGGAGTTTTGAGCATACTGGGGAGTTTTTAGGACCCTTGCTTGAAAGCGTGTATTGCATAGGAAAACGTGCGATCAAAAATATTTATTAAAGATTCTTAGAACACTATTATGTTGCATAGGTGTCCACATATTATATACACTCTCAATTATATCATCCGAATACTAATTCATAGATATTAAACATGGTAGGGTTATATATATGTAAGATGACAGGAAGGAGTGTTTCGATCATAAGCCTGCATAAAACAGTATAAAATCTCAAAGACAACATACACGATGAACTGAAGTATATGTGTGTTCATTCAAAGAAAGGTTTTCCTATTAATTAATTAGTAGAAAAGTCAATTTATACTGTTTGTCCTTTAGGCTTATGCTATAAAAAAAAAAGGTTGTGATTTTCTCTGTTTCGCATTCCTTCGGACAATAAACCCAGTGATATCAGCATTGGTTACAATGGAACCAGAGGCCTGTTCTGCCCTCCTAAGGTGTTACGCATTTCGGGGGAAGGGTCCACACGTCCTCATATGGCTTGTTAACTGAGGGGCGTACAGATATTTGTAAATATTAGATAACAAAAATTTTGTTTTTGATTGGTCCAGACGCTACAGTTTGCACACTAAAATCTTATTTTGTATTGCAGGAGATATAGAAGCAGATAACAAACATTTAGTCTTACTGCCTTTGTCAGTCGTCAATGTTTTTGAAATAAATGTTTTATGCTCAGCTTTGTGAAATATTATTAAAATTTAAAATAACTGTTTTATCATATTTGCTTATATAATGTATTCCTTGATGTAAAGCGAATTTCAGACGCCATGACTACAGTGCCTGTCACACGAATCCTCAGAAATCATTTTAATATGCTGATTTGGTGCTCGAGAATATTTTTGTAAAAACCATGATACTTTTGTAATATTAAACATGTATTTACTGTCACTTTTGATCAATATAATGTATCCTTGCTGAATAAAAGTGTTAATTTTATACAAATAAATAAATAAATACAATCTCAAAATGTATGATTATATTTTAAAACTGCATCTTTATTTCTCAGAATCAGTGACTTTAAATTAATGATTTTTTATCTTTTTTATTTTTTAAACACATCTTCATGAAAAAAATAGAATACAATTCTGCAATTAGAATACACGTTTAAGAATACATTTGTGAATAAAGTAATTATTTTCAATCAGATTTTATAAATGCATCCTCTATCTGCCATTTGGACAAACGGGTAGACTGGCACCTGATTTCAAATTGGTTGGGAGGCACCACATGCCGCACTTCTGCTTTTATGTCGCTGCCATAAAACTACAGTGTTTACATTCTTTGGGGAAATCATCCCACGAATGGCTTACTTATAGTTTTCTCTGCAAATTAAAAAATGAATTAACATTGAAAAAACTGTGCACATCAAATTTAATTAGGTTCAGTGTGTCACTACACAAAGATGTGAGCATGAATAATTTAAAGATGTGTGTAACTTTTTCCATGTTGAAATATTTTCTCCAATTCCACTTTATTGTGCGGTGTAATTAATTTTTCTCATTATTTGTAATTGTTGGGAATTAATTATTATTAATACATTCAGGTTTTGAGAGGACTCAAATCTGAAAAAAGTCGAGGTCCACCTGATTAAACCAATTTCAAATTTGTTGTGTTACACTTTAAATCCAGGATCGTCCAGCGAGCCGTGATTTCAGTATATTTTAAACAAACTGAGATGTATCTGTATTTTCCTTGCACGGGGTTTTAAAATGACAATTATGAAATTGTGTCAGCTCGTAGAGCGAGGTAATTAATATAAGAAGTACGAAGCTAAGTCGCAAGAAGGGATATCTTTTTGGCAAAGGTTTTAACATTAAATTTATATGACACCAGACAATCCTTCTTTATAAATGAAACATAAATTTATCTGGCTATTCTAGATTACATCAAAACTAAACTAAAACACACATACACACACATACAGTTTCAGATGACAGAAATGAGAGTTGACGGATTCTATGAAGCTTCCAAGTTCTAACTCGTTTTACGAGTGATTTAACTTCACCTTAGAGAATTTACCAAGCAGAGAATTTTCTTATCTTTACTGCTTAACTAAATAGACCCAGTGTCAGTTCAGCAGATTGAAGATTTTGTTTGTACTTGCGTTTTGCTTGGTTGACAGCTGAAAGCTGAGGTGATTTTGTCGCTGACGCGGGCTTCCTGGATGTCTTTGAGGGAACCCCGTTACTGACTGGCCAGTGGACGGGGACACAGGAGACGTTTGAATGACGTTCTTTTGGGGAAGCCCTCTTGGAGTGGTTGGTTGCCGGTTTACAGAAGAGGCTTCAGCAGTCCTGCTAAAAGCCTGAGTTTGCAAGACTTTGAAGATTGTGTTTCTCTGAAGTGTTTGAGTTCTTAAATGGTCTCGCTGGTGCGGTGGTACGGCATGGGGCACTTTGTCACGCTCACCAAGGTGAAAGCCAAAGTTCTTTTGAGTGAGAGTACGAGCCCGAGCGTAAGACAGCGCCAGAGAGCTTTGTGTCCATTTTAAGCAGGCTGACTTTTGTCCAACCCACAGGTCGCTGTCCAATCAGATGGTGGCTTAGCCACGCCCCCTACTGTTCCTTATCATGCATGGATCGCATGCTGTTTGTGGAGAGTATTTCTGCAAGTTTTAAATATCTTCTGATAACAGTATTATCACCAGAGAATGATACAAAATATAAACTTTTCACTAACACCAATGTTCGGCAAATAAGACAAGCTCTCATTCAAGCTTAAATAACAGGTATTTTGCATACACAGTAATCGTAATTACTAAAAGAAAAGTTATAAGGCCAAGACTGAGATATCATGGTTTCGATAAACACATCAAATATATAGATACGGCATAACACATACAGTGGATACATTTTCACTACTCATGAGTTTAAATGATTGTCTGTGTACGCTCTGTTTCTTTGTCTGTGACAAAAGGGATTTCAGTCATGCAGGAAGCAGGTGGTTAGACTGGAGGACATGGTTTCTATTCGATAGGGTTCGCGGGCCTGAGGGCATCAGTTAATTTACTCATCATTTTCCTGCTGGATATACTAGTTCTATACATTTGCGATCACGAGGTATCCATATGTCGTGAAAGGGCTTTTTAGTCCTGATACAAAATATAGCTTTGTTGTCTCCTGATTTAATTAATTCGAAGCCTCGTGATGGCTGATAGAGGCATATCCGTGTCCATTCATGTACTAGAAATCCCTACAGCGGAGACAACTAAAAATAAACCATTCAATAAACCAGGCTGTTTTCCTCAAAAAGTGTAAACACTGTGACTTCGTGCTGATATATTGTATACAAGGTATGGTATCACAAGATGAAATATTATGTTTCCTGAATTTGCCAGATCCGTTTTAGAAATTCACCTTTATTACACCCCAGTAAGAAAAGTGGAGGATAAAAAGAAAAATCAGATATATCTTCATGTTTCCAAAGACAATCTTTTTCATAAGACCATTAGAAGTCATGGCAGGTTGTACCTTGTTCCTGTCTGTTCTAGAGACCCAAAAAAGACAAAGTCTAGTCTCAGTTTCAGTGTTTCAGTCCCTCTTTATTCTCTCTGTTCATTGCTCTGAGAAGAGAAAGACTTGGAGACTTAGCAAAAAATCTTATCTTAGTCTTAGTCTCAAAAAAATATCCATTTGCTTGATATGGACATGGACCAGGTTGTCTTGGCTGAAGTAAATGTTGTCTCTGATGGGCTCTGGGTTACTCCTGAAACAGCAAGACATAATTTTTGCTATAGCTCAACCTATAGTTCATATTCCATGAGGAAATTTACAGAAGTATACAGTTTTAGCAGTAAAACACTAACACGTAGAGTGTTTGACTGGATTTCAATGTGCTTTTGCTAGTTTCATTTTGAAATAATGATTATTATTATTATTATTATGATGTTCTACTAATTGGAGAGACTATACTATTAGGGCTGGGGGTACCTCGATACATCGAGTATCCGAAAAAAACGTCTCGTTGTTTGGTACCAAATTTTGATACCTGTAGGATATCAGACCGAATCAGACAATCTAAGATTTGGTCAAAACATGGTTGAAACATGAGACGAATTCCACAGAGGCACAAGACAACAGGATGTCATAAATCAGATCCTGGCGCCACAAGCCTGAACCAACTAGCAGCTTTGAGTAGCTCACAGCATTTGAACAAAAGAACACTTATTGACAATTCCGAGGAGATTGTCAATTTTGGAGCAAGTAATCAAGATTAAATGGTTAAAGAGATGACCACATGACCCTCACGTGATAGTAAACGCAGTCACGACCCCCGTAAATTGACTTCCCCCACCTCAAGACAAAGAACAGACTTTCTGAAATTACTTACAGACCTCTTAATCTCTGGTCTTCACACCAGAACGTATCCTACGTTCCTACAGAAGCCAAAGAAACGTATTTCCATGTACAAATAGCATCTAAAGACCTCAAATGGAACGAGTGACAACGAATAATTGCCGTATACATAACAGCCATTATTATGGAGTACACCACACATTTACCAGTCTGTCTTAATCATTTTATTGTGTAGGTAATTGTTAATCACCGATTGAATAACTATAAACTATCCTTGTCAGTCTGGTGGTTCCACTGGGTTAAAGCCAGCTTCCACGATCTCGACAAGCGAAGACCGGTCATTCAGTCCGTCAATTCCAAGGGGGAGTAGAGCGGTGAGCTGATGGAGTTCGATCATATCAGATGGCACATTCATACTTAAACGACCGAAAGTTGTGCTGGGTTAAGTGAGCAATTAATTGCACAACTGAGCATCAGGCTACATAGAAGAATATAATCAGATTTATATTCCACTGTATATTTGTTTTTTTTTTTTTTTGCTCGCAAAAACTCACTTTAAAACACCATCAATTTTTTGTAATAACTTCCGATTGCCGTCTAATGTGTGTTTTGGCCATGTAATGTTGCTGAAATTAAATATGTTATTACCTCTGAGTCAGAGCAGCGATCATGGAAGAGAGAACACAAGCAGACAGCGCTGGAAGCTGCTAATGCTCATCAGTAAATCAGTGGAAAATAAATAGAAATCATAATTCTGTCTGAGCTATGCGTTTTAAAACGAACATGCACTAGTGTAAATGTAGCCTAACAGATGTGTAAACGGAAGACTATTTGAGCTTTATTAAAACTATTTGCACTGATTTATTATGTTGGTTACATTTTGTTCCTTTGTGCAGTGGCTCAGGAGATGAGTCTTTGAGTTTGTATAAACATCAACAAGCTGAAAAATAAAACCAAAGTTTTTTTTTTAGATAATGTAATCTTGTTAAAATCGATTTCATAAAATTGGAATCGAAAAAAGTATCGTTCAGGAACCGGTATCGAAGTCAAGGTATCGGTATCGGTATCAATATCGAAAACATTTTAAAGATACCCAGCCCTACTACTATGAAACCAATGATTGGTAAACCAGTAAGGGTGTTGTTAGGGTGAAAGTTCCTATCAGCAGTTTTGTTTGGCTCTGGAGAAATGGCGCGATAGCCAACGTGGTGGTTGTTGTTTAGCTAAGCCTCGGACTGAACTCTTCCTCTCTCCATCCCTCTCTCTTACTCCATCTCTCCGCTGTAGCTCGCTGCTCTCCAGCTAAATGGAATCATCTCCGTCTGATAATGGAGTGTAATTCCATTACCCCAGCTCAGTGTCCCAAGGGGGGCATTTCCGCCCGACACCCCCTTCTCTTCCCTAATGTGCTCATTTCCCCTGCCTAATAGAAATGGATGGGTCTGTCGGTCTTCTCTGGGAAGAGTGGGCGAAAGCAGGAGAGACAATGGAGAGAAAGAGATACGGAGGAATAGGCGACGGAGGTGAACTGTTTTGGAGGATAATTTGACGGAATGAGCCAAGATGGAAAAGATGAGACGAGCTCAAAACAGAAAGTGATTACGCTGTAAAAGCTGGGAACGGCATACGTGCGGTTTGATGTCATCCGTGTGAGTGAGATGGAATTTCTCTCTCTCATCTCTCCTCTAAAGACAGACCTAGTGTTCGTAGTAGTCGACTGGTAATGGCTTCCTCAAACAAGCAAACAAACAAACTGTCTTTGCTTCTAAACAGAAGAAAGGCCTTTTGAACATCTGTGCAGCTGTCAGGGTTCATTTCTCAAGAGCCTCTCAAAGGCAGCCGCAGAGCGCTCTAACGTTGCACAAAGTGTCCATTACACCCTCGTTTAGGAGAGCAAATACGCTGCCATTCTCCTGCCATCACGCCCATATCATGGGAAATGAAGGCAATCATTCGTCTCAAATGAGCAAACAAGCCATCTCCATAACGGCAACATCCAATATGTCCCATACCATTCAATCAGGCCAATTCTTTAAGCTGGAAAACAGGAAAATTGTTTTGACGTTCCAATGCACTGAACCGCATGTACACACACACATAAAAAAGAGAGATTTGAGTTGTTGTTAATGCTTCTAACTAAACACAGATAGCATTTATTCCGCTGAAAATTTGTCCAGAGATTTTGCAATGGCAAACATTAATTACACAGAAATGCAACCATTTTAAATGATTTGAGAGACAGGAAATGTAATCTCCAGTCAACGTCTCAACAAGAGTCTTTAAAAAGAAATGGGCAGTAATGTGTAGAACATTTATATTAAACACAAAGCTTGATCTGTGTAGACTGGGGTAATGCATTTATGATTATGTCTGTCATGCACGTCCTTTAATTACAGACTTTATGCGGCTTTCCTTTAATGATCATGCAGACACCAGATATTCTGTATCACTCCTCCCTCTTCCACTCATATTTATTTAATCCAGCACATCAAACCATAAAAAATCAACATAACTAAACACAGAAAGGATAGCGTACTCTTGCACCACTGTAAGGGAAACAGGTCAATTTAGCTCAAAGGGAATCATTTAAGATTTTATACGGAATTTGGACAGAATCACGTTTTTACGGCTGATCACGGAGTCGGACCAGCATTTCAATTGCATGAGGCCGGTCTACGAACATAAACTTTGCAATCGATATTAATATCCAAAGTATAATGAAAACACTATTTATTAGCACAGTAACAAGATCGGCAGTTTAAGACATTAACTTGTAAGCACAAAACACAAGATACTTCTCTTTTCAATAGGAAGTTTATGGTGAATCTAAGGACATGAAAGATCTAATGCAAACACACGCACTCACACATTCATACAAGTTGCAGGAAGGGATAAAGTGAGGAAAGAATGAGTTTAAGAGAATGAAAATGTGAAATCTCAAGTTTATAGCAATATGTGCAATTGTATAGACCTGGACAACCATCATTCACTTAATTAACCCTCGCATTGAGTCCTCAATGAGGTTAAAGTTTATATTAAATGCACCAGTTAAGCTAGAATCTGGAGGTACTTGACGTTTGGGTTTCCGAGATTGCGGATTGGATGGAAGTTCAGTAGTCATTGAAGTGATGTCTTGGGAAGCCATTGGTTGGGCGTTGGCTGAAGATGCGGAGCTGTGGGCCGGGTCTGTAAGTTTTGAACACTGGTAAGCACAAGAACGAGGTGAACTCAGAGACAGGAGTGCAGCAAACCTTAACTCAGAACATGAAACTCTCAACGAAATGAAAAAGATACATAATATGGAGTTATGCATAGAAATGATTAGTTGCTCTTAAGTCATTTTAGCGTCATTTAGGTGCATATATACATGGAAAGGCAGTTTATGTGCCATTCTGTGGACGTAAGGATATGTTCTGTGAAGACCAGAAAGGTTAAAAAGGTCTCCTAAGGAATCTCGTTATAGGTTATTGTCTCTAGGTGGGGGAAGTTCAAGCCAAAGCGTTGTGATCGTGATTACTATCATGGATCTAAATGTGTGTCATGCTGTGCATGTCTGGACCATCAATCTGATGTCTTGCCCAAAATGACATTCTACTTGGAAGGTCAATAGGGTTCTTGTGTTTGATGCGGTAAGCTGCTCAAAGCTGCTAGTTGGTGGACTTGCTTCAGACTCGAGGGTATCGTGGACAGATTTATGATGTTGTCATGGGCCTTTTTGTGGAATTCGGTTCTTTGGGTTGTTCAACACCAATCTGATCGAATCTTAAAGTGTCTGATTCGCTCTGATACCCTACACCACGATTCAAAACGTGACTAACTGATCAGATCATTTTATGGCGAGAGAAATATGCACCTTGCCACTTTCTCTTGAAGCGCTTAAATAGCTTTGTACACAGAGGGCGCCATGGCAACCCTAATTAAAAGACTGGAGCTGGAGTTAAGGGAGCGGCTGGGAGGTTATAGACAGAGGAAGAGAATTCATAGTTTGGTCAGGAAATATGCTTGAGTCTTTACCACTGTCTCCTCATTCCTCTTGGGAAGGCCTACGACAGTCTCCTCGGAGGTTTAACCCGCTGACCGCCCCCTGAATGTTGAACCTTAAGACTGATGGGAAAACAGAGTCAAGAAGAACCGAAAGAGCTTCATCGGGTGCGTGTTAATCAAAAGCAGATGCGCTTGGATGTTCTGGAAGTGTTTCCCACACACACAGTCTCTGTTACTTCCTGTCCCCACTCACTAGTTTTCCAATGTGACATTCTTTTTAAATACAAAGTGACATAAAACTGTTGTTAAAACTCTCTCTTTGTGCTTGACCCCCTCCTCAGCTCTCTCTCGCTCTCTCTAGAGTTTCCCCTTCATCATGATGTGTGTGACTGTGATTATCAGTCATAACTCCACTCTGACAGGCGCTTGTGGGTCAGCTTGGGGTCTTCACTAAAATGAGAAACCACGATGCATCCAGGCACTAGGTCATCTCGTCCTGCTCAACCCCAGCGGAGAACACACATAAATACACAGCTGTGTTTTTCTGTCATGATGGGCACTTTCTGTTGACTTCTATTGTTTTATACTGAGGTAATGATATGTTCTGTCTGCATTTTAAAAATAGGAACAGGTAAAAAAAAATGAATGAATGAATGATTTTAAGATAAAGTTTAAAATCTGAAACAGGTAAAAAAATGAATGAATGAATGATTGTATGATAAAGTTTAAAATCTGAAACAGTCACATTGTGGGATATAAAATCACAATTGTGACAAAGTTATAACTGTGAGATGTGAAGTTGTAATTGTGATACAGTGCAAGTATACTTTATATCAGATATGAATCCACATTGTGTTTTATAAATGTGCAATTATGAGGGGAAACATTTTTTGTCACATTTTGAGGTATTGATTCACAATTATTAGAAATAAAGTTGCTATCATGAGAGATCTCACATTTTTAGATCACAGTAATGAAAAAAAAAATCAATCACAGTTGTGAAAGACAAAAGTAAAATTTTGAAATATGATGTCACAATTATGAGGAATAAAGTCCAATTTTGAGATATTAAGTCAAATTAGGAGAAATAAATTGCAGTTTTGCGATAAAGTCGCAAATATAAACTCACATTTTGAGATATAATGTTGCAATTTATATATCTAAAAAAAATGCAATTGTGAAAGATAATCACATTTTGAAATATGAAGTCACAATTAGCAGAAAAAAATTGCAGTTGTGAGATAAAGTAATTTTGAGATGAAGTCACAATTAAGTCACATTTTGAGAGATGAAGAGAGAATAATCACAATTATGAGAGAAGATATAAAGTCATATTTTGATATATAAAGTTGCAATTATGAGAAATGAAGTCACAGTTACCTTTTGATTTTGTTGTACTCTAAGGCAGAAACAAATACTGGCACATACATATACTGTACACACTCACAACTTAATTGAGATTGTGGGAAGCTTGTGAAAGCCCAGTGGACTATGGAAGTAGATCTAATGCCTCCACAAATTATATAATCAATGAGCAAGCAGGGGACCACAGCTGGTGCGCTCTGATCCCCACACACACACAGAGCTACCTTAGTTTTTCATAATGCGGAGCGCTTGTTTCCATACTGAATTTATCCTCCCAGCCCCACGAGGAAGAAAAAGTGTGTGTGTGTGTGTGTCTGTTTGGACTTCCTTAGGTCTTCTTATTAGCTTTGCTGTTTGCTATAGCCTGGCTATGATGAAAAGCTTCTGCATGGAAAGTGGGTGATCTCCCCCACAGAGCCCTGCTCTCTTTCTCTCCTTACAGCCGCTGTAGCGGTCTTTGCTCTCAGAGCTAACAATGGATGCCAACGAGATTGTCAGTGCCTTCGCTAGAGACACTCTCAAAGCTTTCTACTAAAAACAGCCCATCAAGACTGCAGGGGCAGAGCAGTATATTATCAATTGTGAACATTAAATGCTGGTCTATTATACAGCAGTTTGTTAGATTTTTTTGTAAGTTTAGGTTTCTTTTAAAGGTGAAGTGCATAATTTCTGTGCCAAACAGAACTATTTAGTTAGTTTATTAATTAGTTAGATACATTTTTAGATTTTTAATGTTTTATTTTTAATTTATTTAGACAAATAATATATTTTTTTATATCAGACATTGATTCACTCCCTTTTAATAAACAGTTCTTAAAATAACCTTTTTTCTAAGCATGAAGAACATTTTATTCATCTAAAGAACCTTTTTACACTATAAAGAATATTTTGTGCAATGCAGAGTTGCCATGGATGTTGAAAGTTGGAACCATCATGGAACCATCAATGCCAGTAAATAACCTTTATCTTCAACAGTGTACAGTAGGCTATTTACCAACACGTGAAAATAATCAACATATTGGTAGTGACCACAATTTTAATAACGGTGCATCCTTAGATTTTAACATTAAAAAAAGAATAAGTTTTTTCCAATTTTAAACTTAAAAGTATGTTAATATTGCTTTGTTCATTTTCGCTGCACATCTTAGCAGCATTAGCTTAATCAGTTGTGTGAGTTAGAGGCAATAAATAAATAAAACATTCATTATTATTTTATCAATTCCATTTGGAGCCACGAGTGCTGCAGAAACCAAACACACTTCTACATTTTAATGCTGGGTGGAACCGGCTGTGAGCTGAGACAGATATAGAGAGTAGGGAGAGAGGGCAGACAGCAAGAGAAGATTCATGGAGGGGTTTACTTCAGGAGTGCAGCTTGTTTATTTGTGCTTATTTGACGATGGTCTGCTGTTCTACAGTCCTAAGAGGAGAGAGAGGGAGGTATGGTTGCTTTCTTGCTTCGCCCAGAGCAGTGCATTGTGGGCCGCTGTTGTAAATTGGAGCAGAGCTGGCAGACAGGAGCTCCACTACTGAATCACAACAATGACTAGAGTGCTGACCACTGCAGTTCTACTGCGAGAGAACGACAGGGAAAGACAGAGAGAGAGAGGTGGCCATGGAAAATGGGAATGTGGAAGTATAAAAGTGCTGGAGTATGTACAACCAATGTGTGTGTGTGTGCGCGTGTGTGTGTGTGTGTGTGGCCACCCCTGCCTCTTCATCATCTAAGGATCCCTTGTCGTCCCCTTGCCAGGCTGTCTGCAGGTGGCATACAGTGCATTCAGTGTCCGCTGTATTGTACATGCCTGTTAGTCATGTGTAATTGGAGCACACAGCCTCCAGTGCGCCCCAAACGCACACACACACACACACACCCCTCTGAGTCAGTGAGCAGGACATCACTAACATCCCATGCTATGTTTTTATCGACAATGACAAAACAATGAGGCAATACAATTCACAATCGCAGATAACTAGATAGGGGGGTTTGTTAAGAGCAAAGGATTCTGGGAACACTGCCATTGTGTTTAATGGCTACTGACATTTAGATGTAACTCACCTAATTAGCGAATGTGATGTGGAGTCATGTAAGGACGTATTGAATTCACTCTTTCTTTCTCTCGTTCTCTTCTTTCCTACCTTAATTATCTCTCCATTCTCTGCACGCATTGATTTTACTGTGGTCTTTATGTCTCTTTTTCTCTCACTTTCCAACCCCATATACTCTTTCTCTCTTCCGCAGACCTGTAACCACACTCACCTCCTTTCCTCTCTGCTTCCGTGCCACTCTGTCATTCCGGTTTAGAAACTGATGGCAGGTTTCCCCACCGAGAGAATAACCACCATAATTATATTTGATCAGGGAAATCTTAAGTATCGCATATCTGTGGCCTAGCTTAAGTAACCAGAAGCACTGTGGCTCTGATATATGGAACTGGACCTTTAAAAGGCTCTCAGAGTTTGAGTTCCGGCCTTCCGAATGAAGGAATATGAGATGAGTATGTGAAGGTCTCTGGATGTAACTGGATAAGCAGTGTATATGGATTATGATGGTATGGCAAATGTACTGTCCTCTCATATATTTTAAATGTTTCTCTTCCCTAGTGTTTGAATTGGAAAAGAGAAGTCCTTTTATCTAATTTGTTTGATTAACCAAATATGAAGTATGAATTATTTATTCGCTTTGCAGGATCTGAGAGATTCTCACAGTCAAAGAATACGGTGGATTTCTTCCACTCTCTCGCACATGCTGAGGATATTTATGGAAGCTGGTTTCTGCCTCAGAGTAAAAAATAAAACGTCATATCTCAAAATTGTGACTTTATATTTTACAATATGATTTTATATCTCACAATATGACTGCATATCCTAAAATTGTGACTATATATTTCACAATATGACTCCATATCTTAAAATTGCAACTTCATATCTCACAATTGTGACTATATTTCACAATATGACTTTATATCTCACAACTGTGCCTTTATATTTTGCAATATAACTATATATCTATGTAAGACTTAATGTCTCACAATTATAACTTCATATTTCACAATACAATTTTATACTTCAGAGTTTTAACAGTATTTATCACAATTATGACTATATCTTGCAGTGCAGTTTTATATTTAACAGTTTGACTGCATTTATCACAATTATGACTATATCTCACAATTGTGATTTCATAGCCCACAGCTGTGTCTTATGTCTATATTTCTACACATTTATATCTTGATCTTGTCATTATAATCAAATTCGGAGGAATTTTCACATTACACAGACTTGGAAATAGATGGATGAACACTAAGCACGCTCTTATTGTGCACAGCTCAAATTTTGATGGAGTTTGTTTTTGTAACAGTTCACCTTTATTTTTGCAATCCCTGGGGTTCCATGCTAGTCCCCACTAGCACAGAGGGAGTTGCAGCTACCACTTTTGCCAGCTTTGCACCTCGCTCGGAGAGTTAGCGACTACTGCGATCGCCACCTTTGTGTTTAGTCCACTGAGTTAGCCACTGTTGCCAGGTCCGTGGCCAGCGTGGGGAATTAGCCACCACGGCCACTGCCAGTTCAGAGAGGAGCCTAGGGAGTTAGCCCGTGCTGCGTGTGCTACCATTGCCAGGCCTGCTGTTTCCTGAGGGACTGACAGCTGCTTCTAATCTAAAGGATATTGTTGTTGTTGTCCATCAACTTCAGAGGATGAAGCCAGCTTGTCTGCATCTCAGAGGACTATCCTGACACGCACAAGCGCACACACATCCCATCCCAGTGGTAGGGATATGGCTTCTTGTTTATCTCCTGTCCTGCTGGGGCTCTTAGCTAACTTTGTCATGGAAACGGGGCCCTGGTGGGTGAGGGGGTTTGGTTGAGCTGTGGGGGTTTGCCTGAAGCTTCGCTGCCCACTTACCTAACCAAGTGTCTCACACATGCACCAGTAATGATAGGTGTACTCATAAAATGCCTCATGCTGTCTATACTTAATGCCATAGTGTCTCAGTAGGCGGTAAGCTGTTTCCAGATATGAAGAGCCCTTAAGTTTTTAACCAATGTCACCTCACCTCACCCAAGATCAATACTGACTCTTGGTGTGAAGTCTGACTCTCTCTCTAACACACACACATCCTCTCTTTTCGCTCTTTGAGAAAAGTGTGGTTCAGTTTTACTACAGTCTGTATGTTTTCCTTCCACTCTAGCAGTAAATTGGGCTTGATTGAGCAGGTAATTGAATACTGCTTTAAGTCTCCAGTAGAAAGACTTAACACGTGCAGAAGTGTGTTTCCCTTAATTGAATTACTCTCTCTCTCTTCATCTCAGAGCAGACTTGAGGTGTTTCCCCTCTATGCTGCATCTTAAAAAGCCTTGCCCTATCATTTACATTACAGTTAACGCAACTCAATGGATTAGTAGTTAAATTAGCTAGCTTCTGGACTCATGCTGTCTGTGTTATAGAATCGGAAATGAATGAGGCAGTTGATTAAACGTGGGATGGCGTTTGTAAGTCTCTAAACGGGAGGCCAAATTTCAGTGCTAATTGTCATCGGAAAAATGTGTAATCTTTGAATATTCTCAGGGTTTTTTGAACACATTGAACACTGAACACATTGTGCTTTTTAGTTATGAAAGACACATTTGGCAGTTAGAGAAGGAATGGAAACCAGACATTTTTAACTGCAGCCACATACATCACTGGGGTTGATTTTTATTAAAAGAGATTCAACACTTTTCTTGTCATATTAATTTTTTTTCCCCCATCCATTTACATCTATGCATTTGTCAGATGCTTTTATCCGAAGTGATTTACATTTCATTCAAGACATTAAATCAGTGCAAGCATTTTCTGACAATCAGACTCATGCTTTTCACATTGCACTACTAGATTCAAGCATCATATTAGATAAATAAAAGCACGTGAGATGAAATATGATACATGTTATTTTAAATAAATAAAAGTGATTTATTTAAGTTTGACTATTATTATTCGTTAAAGTATTTCCACGCCCAGACTGTTAACTAAAATAAGACATACTAGCCCATTTTGGTGAAATTTTTTTAGATGATAATCTCATATAGATAGATAGATTAGATAGATGGACGGACGGAGACGGAAGGACAGATAGATAGATAGATAGAAGTAAAAGTGCCTCTGTATGGTAGGGTGAAGACACACATATAGTGTAATTGACATGAAAGAATAATGCTGATGCCAAATGCTTATTCCCAATGTGCTGTTTTCCATGACATGTTTGTATGCATGTGTCTCCACTCCTGCATGTGCTTGAATGTGCTCGCGTTCTAGCATTTGTATTTGTAAGCGATCCTCTCTTATCGCATTAGTGACGCAGCCTGCTGTTGTTGCGTGCCACAGAGATCTGGCTTTATCATGTCCGAAGCTTAACTGTTTGACCACCCCACTGCCAAAATGCATACAGACGCCAGCAAGCACACTCTTCTCATGCAAGGTCCTTGTGACCGCTGGGGCCAGAATCAATTTCCTGTATAGCACTGAGAATGTGCTCCACTGCTACACCCTCAGTTGTCCTGCTTTTCTGTTTCTCATCTTTCAGTCGACATGAAGACCCATGAATTCTCTCTAGCAGGGATATTACTTCTGTCCTGGATCATCACAGATAATAATGAACCAGTGCCAGCTTTTTCTTTTTTTGACTCACAAAGGGGCGAGTAAGACAAACACCATCAGTTTACAGTAACACCAGTTTTCGGAAGTAATTAATTAAATTTTCAAATTATTTTTGGCCTACATCCCACGTAGTGGACATAGTTTAGCTGTGTTTCTTTTCTGTGTTCTTTTTTCCAAAAACTATTTCTAGTCAATAGGTTCATTATGAACATTCATGTTAATGAACAGATTCACAAAATGATTCGCTTATTTGAGTCCGTTTGCTGCATTTTAGATCTTATTTGTATAGTAAAAAACTTATGAAATACAGCTGTTGTGCTTTCGACTCACTGTTGTAAATAATGGTGTTTAATGAAGTTTAATTAGCTCATTCATTAAACTTTAACAGAAAGTCTAATTGGCTCCACTCAGTTCATTAAAAAAACATTGTTTGTCTGAAGTTTAATTAGTGATATATAATATATATATAATTATATATAATATAATATATATATATATATATAATATATATTATATGTAGCTAGCTGCTAAAAAAAACTTTTTAGTAGCTTGAAGAGTAAATACTTTTTCAAAAGAGCAGCTTGACTGTAGTGTCACTTTGAATTATCAGTAGCTTGTATAGAAAACTAAAGTTTCAAAATATTTGCTGTTTTCTGTAGTTGACAGTTTCAAACAAGTACTTACAAGTTATGATGATAAAATGATAGAGAGAAAGAGAGAGGTGAGGAATAAAGAGTGATTGCTGATTGAGACCGGAAATAATAAGAGAAAGAGAAAGGAATATGTAATAAATAAACAGGATTTGAAGTAATGAAATCAAGAGGAAGACAAAAATTGACTGGCTTACATGCTGAATAGTGCAGCTACAATTACGTAATATTTCTCAGTGTCTTATATGCTCATCAAGGCTCCTTATTTGATTAAAGGGGTCCTATTATGCTCTTTTACAACGTCTTGATTTTGTTTTGGGGGTGTACTAGAACAGGCTCTCATACTAGGTTGTTCGAAAAACACATTATTTTAAACATATTTTACATTATTACAACACCTCTCTCAGCAGTCTGGCATGAACGGCTCAAAAAGTTCCTGTATCAAATGAAGCCCTGCCTTCTGAAAAACGAAATGTGCTGTGATTAGTTAGCTGGGCCAGTGTGTGTTGTGATTGGCCCCTTACCATAGCCGCCTGCGAGCTTCAGTGTAAATATTGCTTCAAAATCAAATCAATTTGAGCACGATATAAACCCGGATGATTGTAACCACTCTAAGTTAGTCTGCATTGTGAAAGTTAGCGTGTCTCCGACATATTGATAACACTCATTGCCTTCTCTAGTGCAGTCTCGTCCCATTCGTCGATATTTGTGATATAACAAATCCCGGAAAATATGTGTTGTATTCCAAAAGAGTCATTCGTTGTAGTTTTTGAAAAGCGTTAAATAAAATATCTCCTTTTGAAGTGACTTTTGAGCTTTTGTAACTTTCAGATCTTTTTTATGCTCAAACAGCAACATTACAGACTAACTAAAGTTGAAAAAGTGAAAAAGCATAATAGGACCCCTTTAAATAAATAAATGTAAATTAAAAAAATCTAAAGTATTTTGAAATTAGACCATTAAATAAATGTTTTGGTTTTTTATGTTTTTAAAATTGTATTTATTTATGTGATGGAAAAGCTGAATTTTCGCAGCATTAGCGCAGTCTTCAGTGTTACATGATCCATCATAAATCATTCTAGTATGCTGATTTACTGCTCAAGAAACATTTCTTATTATTATCAGTTATCAATAATTATTTGATGAACAGAAAGTTCAAAACATCAGAACATCAATTGTGTTTGAAATGTAAATATATTGTAACATTATGCATTTCTCTGTTGATCAACTAAATAAAAATATTGAACTTTTGAAACATAATGTGTTAGACAGAGGTGGTCAATCAGGCAAATTCCTCATAAGATGACTTCAAGAGAGATACTTACATGTTTAATCTTCTGGTCAAACAGGGCTTAGATTTAACACTGGTTAGACACTTAGTTGCATATTAACTGGGTTCATCGAACTCAAAATCCACTGGTTCAGCAGGTTCAATAGTAAAAAAAATTAAAATTCATGTTAAACCAGAGACTTATTTACAGATTAACAGATTTATCTGGAGCTCGTGTTTAGTAATTCATTGAGAGGTTGATAATAAAGGGGAGGAACACATTGAGTAAGCATTGATTTAAGGTTGATTTACAGTTAGCATTGGAGTGGCAGCATTATTAGTCCACTCAGCTTGACTTTTGCTGTTTTCCTCTTTTTTTCCCTTTTCTGCATTTCTTAGTGCTTGTTGGTGTGTATGTGTGTAAAGTAACTGTAAAACAAGGAACTTCATTGAGAGCAAGCATCACTGTAATGAAAGGAAATAGGTTTGCACATTCAGATAAGAAGACGGTGTATCTGGCAGATAAAACAAGTCTAAACATGGCATCAACAGCTAGTGGATGTTAAATAATGGTGGAAAATAAAACATGGTAACACTTTATTTTGATAGTCCACTTTAGGTATGCAACTACCTATAAGTAACTTTGTCACTACAGTCAACTAGCAGTCATTAGAGTATTAGTAGACTGTCTGCTTAATATATGACAATACTTTCTTTTGATGGTTGCTCAACAGACATTCTACTGACTATAAGTAACTTTGCAAGTACGTCAACTTATTCTACTAACCCTAACCTAAAAGTCTACAAATGTTCTAATGAGAGTTAGTTGACATGTAGTTGCAAAGTTACTTACATTTAGTAGAATGTCTAAAGTGGACTTTCAAAATAAAGTGTAACCAAAAACACATATGATCTGAGATAAGCACGCTTATTCAGCTATTGGTGAGATATTTCAGACTAGATGAACGAATGTATGAAAAAAAAAGATTTGGCACCCATTTTAATTAAGGTACTGCTCAATTTTCAGCTACTGTTGAAATATTTTAGACTGGATGGACAGACAGAATGGATGGGTCAAAATTTGAATAGAAATGTAAATGAGTTTCACATTATCATGGAAACAGTTTCTTGTGCATGAATCTGAGATTAACACATTCAAAAATGCATTGCTTACTTTTCAGCTAGAGAAGAGACTGAATGAACGAATGGATTAGTCTGAATAAACAAATGGACATACAGACAGAATGATGAATGGATGGATAGATGGAAAGTAATTTCAATAGGTTCATATGATATTGTCATGGAGACACTGTGCTTTATTTTTAACTGAGATTAACATGCTCACTATTTAGCTAATAATTGGACATATGGCAGACTGAACGGAAGAATCAGTAGTTGTCATAAAACTGATAAACAAGCTCAAATATGCATTCTCCATTAGTTGATAGGTGGGTGTATGACAGTACACATTGGACCAACTGTCTGTCAAAGCAAAGTTATGAGCGATGGTGTGTGTGTGTGTGTGTGTATGTGCACATGGAGCTGTGTTTTCAGGTTGCCTCACCAGTAAACTGTTAATCATTATTTTAATCACGCTTTAATCTATGCATCTTAAAAACCACTCGTGCACAAACAAGCAATAGATATGAAAATCACATATCGTACTCGGTTACTAATGTAAACTCGGTGCCCTGAGATACGGAACGAGTGCTGCGTCTGTTTAAGACACTTTGGGGAAAAACTCATTTTTTCTCCGATGACTGAAGCCTTTTAATAATGCAGTGTAACTGCACGACCATTGGTTTGTGCAGTGTATTAAAAAGTAACCAATGGCTCAGCAGCAGAGCTGCACGAGCCTATGGCGGTAAAGCCCACCAAAGCCTGCCAGAATGGGTAGGGTCATCTGGTTATATAAGCGGCACATCGCCATAGGATCCTCAGGTTACACCGACTGAAGCGACGACTGAGTCATGCAGCAACATAGCACAGCAAAGTACGCAGTACTCGTTCTGTATCTCAGGGAACCGAGGTTACGTTAGTAACCAAGGACGTTCCCTATCGATACTCCACTCGTACTGCGTCTGTTTAAGACGCTTTGGGGAACCAGTACAATCCCGCCGTGCTATGCTAGAGGAACAACTAATACTTGAACTTGCCTTAAGCACCCAAGGGGGCCCAGAGGGACCAATTATTGTGCAGGGAATCCCCACAAAAGGCAGTAGGGCTACATTCAGAGAGGTCGACCCAGCCTTCCATCATCGTCCTGAAATAATTCAGTACAGCCTCAGAACTCACTGAGGGCCAAGAACGTACATGAATGAGGCAAATGCCAAGCACTGGTTGTCATACGACAGAGTGCCCTGCTTTGCAGAAAGGACCCGTGCCTGTAAGGCCGGGATGTCCAGACTGCCTCTAGTTAAGTGGGCTCTTACTCCCATGGGGCATTGAATGCCCAAAGAAGAGTATGCTAGCATAATAGCGTCAATTATCCATTTGGAAAGTATCTACTTCGTAACCGGACAACCCTTGGTGTGGCCACTGAAGCATACAAATAGCTGATCCGACCGCCTGAACGGGGCAGAACGCTCAACATAGACTTTCAGCACCCTGACGGGACAGAGTAAGTTCAACTCTTGGTATTTCTCCGAAGGAGGAAGCGCCAATAGAGTTATCACCTGTGCTCTAAATTGAGTAGAGAGCACTTTAGGTACATAACTGTGCCTTGGTTTCAGGACGACCTTAGAGTCGCCGGGCCCGAATTCGAGGCAGGTGGGGCTCACTGGAGCAACTGCAGATCTCCCATACGCTTTAACCGATCATACAATAGCGAGTCAGTTAAGCAATGAGAGTGGACGAAGGTCCGGACTGTAGCGGCTCGAAAGAAGGGCTCTTAAGAGCCTTCAACACTGTGGGCAGGTCCCATGTAGGACGGTACAGGCGAGGCGGTTGAGCATCCATAGCCCTTTCAAAAGCGAACAACGAAGTTGTTCCTGGACCACTGCTGGCCAGTAATCGGAAGCATGTGAGCTGCTCTGGCTGCTACATTGACCTTGAGCGGGGTGGAAGGGGACGCCCTTATCCCACCGCTCCTGCAGAGGACACTATCTAGATAGTCACAGATTGGTCTGCGCCGCGGCATACCCAGGCGGAGAAGACTGACCATTTAAGGGCATAGAGCCGCCTTGTAGAGGATGTTCTAGCCTGCGATCTATTGCTTAGCACTCTCTCGTAGGCCTTTTGGCAAATTGACCCTGAGTCTCAGGCATCTAAGTGGCTGGGAGAAGGATCTGGTGAAATACGTCGCTCATCCTTGAATGGGCCAAGATGAGCGTCATTGAGATATTCCAAATGCGGATCCCATCTGTCCTCAGGGGGAACGAGCGCATCCCGCACTTCGTATAGTGCGAGGACAAGGGACGTCCAAAGGCAGGACCGTATATTGATATGCTACTCCCTCGAAGGCGAATCTCAAGAATAGTCTGTGATGGGGGGCTACCTGGATGTGAAAGTAAGCATCTTTCAGATCTAGAGAAAAGAACCAGTCCTCTGGGCACACTTGCGAGAGGATCTGCTTCAGTGTAATCATCCTGAATGACCGTCTCATGAGGGTGCGGTTCATGTGCCTGAGATCGAGGATGGGCCTTATATTGCCATCCTTTTTGGGGACGAGGAAAATAGCAGCTGCAGAAGTCTGACTCGCTTTGAGCTGGGGAAACCATTTCTACGGCTCATCTCGCCAACAAGTTTATCATCTCGGAGCGCAGGACGTGCGCGTCTTTGCTCTAAACCGAGGTGGGAACCACGCTGCTGAATCGCGCAAATTGCAGTGTATAACCCTCGTTGTTTTATTATCCCCAAAACCCAGTCTGGCACTCTGGGGATGGCCTGCCAGGCCTCAGCCCGCGTGACAAGGGTTGGATTATGTGTAAACACTTTATGTGTAAACACTCAGGCAGATCAAAGTGCTGTGCGCATTCTCCTAGATCCCCTCGTGGCTGACAAGGGGGGCTGGCCACCTTCTTGATAAACGATCCTGAGCAAAGCAGAGCGGACATGATAGCGAGGGCAATCTTATCCCTTAGGGTGGATACACACACACTGGCAGATCAAGCACGCATGATGTGTGCCAGCATGAATTGCTCAAGCCTGATCGCTCAACCCATGAGCTCGCCGTTGCTTCCTCCGAGGTACTGGAGATACAACATAAGACAGCGGAGAAGCGGCGAATCAGCCGAGCAGAGGCTCGCTGGTTCAGCTTGATCCGCTGCGAACGCGAATCTACAGAGAGGGCTTCGAGTCTCATTAGATCAGCGATGAACTAGTCGCTGAAGGAGAAGAAATCTGAGGATCCTATGGCGATGTGCCGCTTATAGAGCCAGATGACCACGCCCATTCTGGCGGGCTTTCCGCCAAGCTCGGGCAAGCTCTGCTTCGAGCATTGTTTCGTTTTTACTACAGTCCGTTATTGAAAAGGCTTTAGTATTCGGAGAAAAAGGAGTTTTCCCCAGTCGTCTTAAACAGACGCAGTACGAGTGGAGTATAGATAGGGAACCGTGCATTTCTTTCCTGTTATCTTCATCTAGTCTGTTACGGTAAAGATTTTTGAACCAGTACTTCCTCTCTGCAATCCATCATAGTTCACCCCTTCACTCTCTCATTCTCCTCTGTCTTTTATCAGACAGTCCCAGTTTCTATATCTATAATGGATGCATGTGTGCTACTTTCACCTGGTGCAATGCACTATAGGATTGCAAACTTCTTGAAAAGCCTCGGTAATGTTGATCTCCATCAATACAATCAGAACTGGGCTTCTCAGGTTAGGAACATTGATTTGAGTTCTGTCCTTCTGGGTTCTTTTCACATCTACCTACTGAATGCTTAAACAAATTGCAAGTGAAGGTGACAAATAGGTGAGGATCGTTGTAAGGGGGTTTGCAGCATAAGGTCTACCTGTGGAGGTCAGCAGTGGCTTGTTGGTTTTTGAGCCATGTTGCGCTGATGGGATTCGGATGGACGTGACCCTGAAAGGTAATCCCAGCATGCAGCAGTCAGGGAGAGTGGGATAGAGCTCATTAAAATATGCTCAGCTATACAAGCGGCTTACGCACACAGGAGCTTTTATTGAGCAACTGTGCCAGCTGAGCAGAAAAACTTGGAATATCTCCCAGCACTTATTCCTTGAGATAAACACACACACACTCCCACGCACACCCACGCTACACTCCGACTGTATTTTTCCCTGAGGTTTTAGCATTTCCTGAGGTAGGGTTGACTTGCAGGTTGTGGGGTTTTGTATGTCACTGACTTACAGTAGCAGAAGCAGCAGTTCAAGGTTTAACCAGACACACAGACAGGCTTACTGAGAGGTAACAGATTATAAATTGCTAAGTTAGATTTCATGTCCCAGTAATATGTGTGGGTGGTTTTATATGTGCGTGTGTGTTTGGGGGGGGGATTTGAAATTTGTGTTCCTGTTGTTTCAATGGATTAATTAGACGTTAAATGAAAGATATGATACTAGCATATCATGAGACTGAAAGCTTGCTCAGCCCTTCCTGCTGCCTCAACCAATCAGAATCAAGCAAGGTCGATTGAGCTTTTCCATACATCATTTTCTTTTCAATATTTTATATCTTATTATTGTAATATTTTAAAAGAGCATGTTGTGTTCTGAATCTACTGCTGACCATTGGCCTCTTTTATTAATCTCATAAGAACTCATAAGTTCTTCACCAAACTAGTGAAACTAGTAGTTCTGCGTTTGTCTAGCATTCAATCTATTTAAAGTAACTAACGTAGAGCTTTATTCGGAAAGTGTGTGTGTGTGTGTGTGTGTGTGTGTGTGTGTGTGTGTGTCCCGTCCTCTGTCTCAGCTCTGTAGCTGAGGGCTTTTAAGGGTTAAGAGAGAAGTGTTGAGACAGAATCTTAAGAAGTGGGATATTTGATTCTGATGTAAGACCATCTGTGGCTATTGATTTCTGTTTAGTTTTTCTTCCCCCTCAGGATGAGTGCTGTTTTTTAAACCATTTTTCACCTTGGGCGATTTAGCTAACTGTGTCCCTTCTTCTGAATATTTTTTGTGTAAGTATTTGTTAATGTGTATGTGTGTGTGAGTGAAATGGAGAAGGAGAGTGTGTGGTGTGGTCTTACTCTGCCTATGGAATGTAAAATATTTATTAATGGTTAAATATTTTAGGAAGCTAATATGAACAAACACTTTTACAGCAACAAGCAAAAAATGCACAGCATTAATCGAATACTACACTTGAGTTACCGTGTCATTTTAAACGGTGAAGATCTGGTTCTTCCCAGCAGTATATTTAAGCTTACTGTTAGCTCATTGTCAAACACTGTACTGTCTAATGCTCATCATAACTTAACATTTATTATGGCCATTTGCGCCATACTTACACTGTTACCTGTGAGTTTCTAGTTTTGCGGGTGCTTCCATGTACTAAATGGTGCAAGATTTTTGTCTTATATTAGTTTATATTTTATCTTTTATATAACACTATCTTAGAGCTTGTCATTGTTACTGGCCAACCAGCATTATTGTATTATTCCCATCCTAATCGTCTCCACTGGTCCGTTTTCAAAAACGTCCTCGCTTATAAAATTGACTTCTTAACATAACAGTTTATATTGAAACCATTGAACAAATGTAAAATATCCCAACCAAAGGCACCTTTCTCTTAAACGGAATCACAGCAGCCTACTCTGCTTGGGCAAACCCATGTCTATAGTGTGTCTCACATAGTAGCCAGGTACTTTTTACACATCATGCTGCTTTCCAGTGACAATATATTATACTATATATATATAGTTTTCTTTTAGTTTTTTTTGCAGAGAAACTTCCTGTACTACTGTTTGTATGACACCGAAGTGTTTTCTATTTCTTATTTGTCCAGTGATTTAATACCCTGTCAGACCATGTCTGAATCACCAATCAGATATGGTATTGTAGCGTGTGTGTGGTCAAAGCCACCTGGAAGGAGGAACTGTTCATAAATCTACTGTCTAACAGTGGGTCCCACACCTGCTCCTATGCGAATCAACTGTCCGGCAAGTTAGCTCCACTCTAATTAGCTCCAACTCGAACTTTGCAGGCAGTGTCGATCGCCGGAGCAGGTTGGCACCCCTGCTAAACGTACAATGGATTATTTGAATTGCCTTTGATTCATCAAGTATGCTTCGTTTCCACTGAGCTTGTGGCTGCGCATGTTTTCACTTTTAGGCATTTTAGCCTAAGCATATCATAGGTACCATACGTTGCCATTTTCCCAGCCGTCTGGCCATGATTTCCTATAGTTGCCTAATATCTAGGTTTTGGCGTTTTGCGTGGGCAAGATCGATCGGTGTATGACATCAAAATACCCATAGAGCATTTTGAAAGCATAAGGAACCTTCTGTATGGTATTTAGATGTCATGCACCGATCGGTCTGCACACGCAAACAAAGCCAAAACCTAGATATTTTAGGCAATATAGAAATCCTGGCCAGGACGCGTCCTGGGATAATGGCAAGTATGGTCACCCTAATAGCAGACATTGTTGAAGCAGCAGTGTGCATTGTTCAACACTGTCTGTACACACGACTGGTGCAAAATCAGAAGTAAAACATGTCACCTATTGAGTAATTCTATTTAGTGTAAATGCTAACATTAATTTATTACTGTATATTCAAACGCTTTTGTTAAAAGTGAAGTCAAAACAGGTTTAGTCTTTGGAATTAAGGTGTGTGTCTTGGCACACCTTTGTGGATTTAGGTAAGAAATAAACAGACTACAATGTAAACAGATTAAAGATCATCTGATCATCTGAAAGATCATCATGTGACTACGGCTCTTTCACAGAGTCTGTCTCACTAAACCAGTCAGTCTGGCTGGATGAAGTCACAGATACGGAACAATGTTTAGAGCAGGGTTCCTCAAATCTTACCCTGGAGGTCCAATGCGCTGCAGAATTTAGCTCCAACCCTGATCAAACTCAGCTACCTGTGATTTTCTAATGATCATGTAGACGTTGATTAGCATGCTCAGGTGTGTTTGATTAGGGTTAGGAGCTAAACTCTGCAGGAAAGTGGATCTTGTGGACCAGATTTGAGGATCCCTGGTTTAGAGGGTTGATTGCACCTGTGGCAAGTTGCCGTTGTTCTCCTTTATTGAAGTGAAGCATATGGAGAAAAAGGCACAACGGTGTGATGGCTGCCCATCAAATCCACTTAGGGAACGTGCGGATAAGGGGACTTACTGGGCTCATCTTTTGTTTGCCCACTCCTGTGTGTATGGATCCTGCTGCGAGCACTACATAATCCCATCAAAGGCAGAGCATAGCCACCCCTGTATCTACCAGTAGGACCACTGATAATTGAATGGAAGATTGGGATTACGCAGGCAACAGACTGAGACCAATTGAAAGACTCTAACCCCTTTCAAATGAATAAATAAATAATCATATAGATGAATAAGAATGAGTAAATAAAAAGGTGCATGAAAGTGGAAGTGGTGCATTTAGAGACCTGATCAAATTTGTGAATTGTACAGACTTTTTTATGATTCATTTCTGGCTTTCATTCTAAATGCAAGACTTGATTTCCACCAGAGTTTTAGACTATCTGATCTAAGTATAGCTGCTCAGATTTATGGGGTTAAGACTTCTGAAATCCTGACAGCATGCGGGCAGAATCTGACCCGGGCCCAAATCCTGATGTCGGAATGAGAAAAATAAGGAGAACTGTTTTAAGTGCCTAGTTAAGTAAGGTTGTTTATTTTGTATTCATTTTCGCTTTCTTTTAGCATCCATATCCATCCTTCTACCTTGTTTGATGTCATGAGATCCTCATGCATTTGTATTTTGCTCAGCAAGCATGTTTACCAGCACATCATGCCCTGGAGACATTTCCTCTCGAGGGCAGCATGTCGAACAGTCACTCATGTTGTCATTCAAAGCTGTCACTGAGGGCCATATGAGAGGTCACACTGGAAGGCTTCATACTTCACCATTACAGCACTGCCTGTGGCTGCATGATACAGACAGGTCAGAATGGGCAAGAGCCCTGCAGTTTCTACAGTCCTTTCCAACATCGCAATGAGACAGAAAATCTAGAACTTTAGGCAATGTCAGACTCGGTGCAAGAAAAATGACACTTTTTCTCACAAAATTTTGATGAACATTTATCTTTTACACCCTGTTAACACTGGGAGTGAGTGGTGCAACCTGATGCAACACAAATACCCAGATGTCTCTTATTAGAAATAATGTCCGTCTGCTCTGCAGATTCGTGACGACACAGTTTTAGTCTTTAATCACCTCTTTATTCTCACGTAGTTGTCTGGTGGTCATTCTTCTCTGCTTTCCTTTCTTTTTTGCTGTTCTCTCTGGCTGGTGGCAGAAATAGTTGTGGTCATACGTCGTTCTGTTTTCTTGGTGCTAATTGGGACACAGAGACTAGAATACTGAGTAAGAACAGTAAAAGTAAAATCTCACATTTACTATGAAGTCATTCATTTTGCTGTCTCCAGACAGATGAATGAATTCACCACTTCCTGTCTATTTTTGCGCAGTTGAAGCTACTGTGTCTGTATTCACACTTCACATATAACTGGATGTCTTTGTCAGCATTGAGCCCACATTGAAGGGTAGTTTCAAATTCAGACAATACCGTAACCTCAGACCCTCTCAGAGAGATTAAGATGTGACTTTGTCTCATACAGTATTTAAGGTACACTCAGTATTTTTTTTCCCCATTTCCTTTGTTTTTAGACCTACAGAGAAGAGAAAAGATATGTAGTATTGTTAAAATGTACATGAGAGGAATCATGTTCATTTATTCAGCCTCTTATTGGTGGGCAATTGAAAAAAAGTTTTACTACAATTTACACTACTGCACATATTCTATATTGAGCAGATGATCAACATTGTCCTATTAATACTATATAATAATAATAATAATAAGTGAAACAATATACATAATATTAAATATTAACGGCTACTAACTCCCTCCATCAAATGTCTCCGTCCACTCTACATCACTGCACTGTCAACAATTTAGTGATGTATTGTCTGGATAGTTTTTCATTATGACGTTGAATCACCAAACTTCATTCATCCATGCCAGTAGGTGTCAGTATATACCAAGATTCCTGAGACAAATAAGAGCTAACTGAGTGCACCATTAATATCAAATGTGTACAAGAATGTGTTACTATAAACAAGAGAAAAATACTTAGGTCTACAGTCCCCAGGGAGGCGATATAAACTCCCCTTTAACTTCTTTTTAACCGGGTTCAGGACTGAACTCCCATCCGTTTATGAGGCGTTGTGTTGGCTGCTTCTCAGTGGTCAGTAGGGACCATGCCGGGTGGCATCTGGCTAGCTACAGTATTTCCCACTGGCGCGCCAGGCCCATCTCACACTATTCTCTTTCTCTCCCTCTGCTTCTATAGTTCCCTCTCTCTCTCTTTTGCATACGAGTTGAACTTCACAGTTGAATCCGGCATAAATTATTGGACACTGACCTGCTAAATAGCCAGTGACCTTCTCTCTTTTAGAGGTCAGAAAAAAGATCAATTCTTTCTTTTCATCTCTATTTGTTTTCCCAGAGAATGATTACATGCCGCTGACCCAATACAAATCTGCAGTTATAATAGGCTTTTTTTTTTTGTAAAACAAGCATAAAGCTTCAGAGAAACAAAGTAGTTACCACACACAAAGGATGGCTGAGAAACATTTATTCGCAAGTGTACAGCAGATTTAAAAACAGAGGGGTGTCTCTATCATCTGTTTCCCTCTTTTTCTCCCTTTATACACACACGCTCACATACTTGGAGGAACAATGGGGTCTGATCTTGCCCAGGGCACAGGGAGTCGTGCTCACTCTGTGGAAAGGAGCCAGTGATTGTAGAGAGGTCCCATAGTGCTCGGAGGCTGCACAGTGTATACGCGCATGTGTATATAGCCACACTAACACTCCTGAGGGGGAAGAAATACACATCACGGGTCAGCTGCTGTCACTAGAGCACATCCACTCATCTGGAGGAACAGAGCAAATCTGAGATGGGAGAGAGATACACTGCACTGAATACATGTTGGTGTGTTGTAGAAAGAGTAAAACAAGGGCCTTAAACAGTGTTGGGCAAGCTACTTCCAAAATATTATACATTATACATTACTTATTACTTCCTTTTAAAAGTAATTAGTTACATTACAATATTACTGTCTCTGAATTGTAATGCGTTACACTACTTTTAAGTTACTTGTGAGTTACATTCACTTTCAAGCACAAACCGCAATTAGCCTACATTCAGACATAATATCGGTAAATAAAGCGGAATGTATTAGGCCCTAATGAACAAGCACAAATAGCAAGCCTATAGGCTATTTTAGTTCTCCTCACTCCACAACAAATCCTTTATATTTAACTGTAGCCTATTCAGAACAAAACAAGAATGAAAAGTTGCAACAATAAGGCAACGAATTATTTAAAGCGAAAACTGAAAGCAACGCCCTTTGTTCTCACTGCAGCCTACCGCTATCATTTCGCCGAATCAAATGTTTCCATATTCGCGATGTATTTGAATGCTAAACTATTAGCCTATTTAGTATGTAAACCATGCTTTTGTAGGCTACTTAAAGCGCTTTCCGGAAAAAAAAATAAAATAAAAAAAGAAAAGATCACACTCTTCACATGAACAAATATGGCTCGAGCTCAGGCTGAACAACACGGATTGTACGGATGATTTTAATTACCAGTGTATCTATATTTGGTTGATTTTATTTTATTCTGATAATGAACGGCTGCGACGTTTGCAATGCTGTATGTGTGTGCGTGAGGCGCAGGCGCGATCGAACAGCAGAAACAAACAATAAAAAAATAAGTCATAAGATCATTTGAAACTGCAATGTGTTTACTTTTATTTTAGGATGCGCTTGTCATCTCGGTTTCCTTTCCGTGAACTTTTGCAGAGCGCAGCGCCACAAAAATGAACCAAACTCAGCAGCATATTTTACATTATTGTCTTTTTTCTTTCGTTTTGTTAATCTGTTAATTAGGCTTTTTAAGTAAAATATTTTGCGTATTAATTCCTTTTATATGTAGACTATGATTTAATAAAACAAATTGTTATTTTTAGTTAAACTTAATTTCGGTTGCTTGTCTGCGCTCATCCGCCACATTCTTTCTCTTCTCTGACCCCACAGTATGCCCATCTCACAAATGTAGAATCCGTCTCTGTAGTCATCTCAACCATCTAATTCCAGCATCAGGAAATAGACAAACTATTTTACCCAAGGAATTTTTTCTCTGGTGCTGTTGCGGTGTTGGTAATTTCACCACTTAATTTTGAGTTAAAATATTTTGTTGTAACTTGCGTTACTGAGATTGTAACGATTAATAATATTACCCAAATTGTATTAGTAATGCGTTATATTACTGCGTTACAGCAAAAAGTAATATACTACTGTAATATCGTTACTTTTGTAATGCGTTACTCCCAACACTGGCCTTAAACTAGCATTTTGGCACACCTGCCAATTGCCTGTAATTAACTACTGAACTGTAAAGAATTTCATAATAATCAGTTGTAATTTATATATATATATAGTATGGATCTATCTATATATGACACAGATATTATTTTGTTTATTAATTTTTTTCTTGATGTCTGTTCTTTTACGCACTGAGTAAAACCCTATTAGTATGCATGTTTCTGCCATTCTTTTGTACAAAAAAATACCTGAATATTGACTCAACCTATCCAGTAACAATCCCATCACACATCATTTAACCAAGTAACTAGCTAAAATCGTAGGAAACAAAATAAATAAATAGATCAGAGCTCTCAAGATCTAATTGAGGTCTAACCAGGTGTGTCTGTATCTGACAGCGGTCTTCCCTGTAAATGTTTGTTGCAACGTGAAGCAACAGAATGCGGAGTTGTTAATGAAGCATGTCAATTTAATGACAGATGCCAGTTCATGTGAAAAACATGGATTGTATCTCCGTCAACAAGCAATTAGCTGCCTCGCTCTCATTTTTCTCTCGTCTCTGGTGATCAAAGAATGTTTTTAAAGACTGTATCGGGGGGGGGGGGCTGATGGGAAAGAGAACAGTCACTACATCCACTCTGTGATCACCAAAACCTCGGCCTTGTGAAATTTATATTGATTGTTCTTTTTTTTCTTCTTTTTTTTCTGGGCTGATGTGCTTTCAACTATTTTAAAAGTATGTTTAATATTTTTACAGAAGCCAGAAATGACAGTTGACAGAGCTACAGAGAGCTACTTCAAAGAATTCTAGATGTACAGTCAGCCAGTCATAATTACTGTACTAACTGGATGAGAGGGTGAGAGGGAGGTAGACAGAAAAACATGAGAGATGAAGAGGCCCAGTGCTAGCTAAGAGGATTAATAGTCATACGTAGGCATGGAGACGAAATTGGCCACACGATTATACAACCTTGCCTTTATTATATCAGCCACTTCTTTACAGAGTCTGATGAGTGAGCTGTCGTCTGAGAAAATCCAAGGCAGGAAGTGCAGAAGGAATGAAAGAGGAACGCATGAAACACTCCAGCGGTCTGAGAAGTCTAAGAAGTCAGACATGTCTCTTTCAGATCTGGTGCGTCGACAGTTACGGAATCTTTCCTCCTCCCTTCACCGAGTCATTGTCAGTGCCGCCTGGATCTCTAAACAGTCGCTCACAATACTTTTGTCTCTGGGCTGGATAGATCCTTTGACATCATGGCGGTTACAGCTGAGTGCTCATGAATGAACTATCTGTGCGCAAAAAAAAAAAAAAAAAATAAAAAAAAAAAAAAAAAAAAAAAAAAAAAGAAATTCCTCTCAAACCAGGCCCCCACCCCATAGTATATACCACCAACTTTATGATGCTATTGAGAAAATATGCCCTAGGCTTCAAAATGATTTTATTTTACCTTTAAAGGTTTATAGCCATATTAATGCAGGACGAGTTCAATAATCAGACTTCTGTGCTTGTTATTATGTTTCCTGAAGAGAAAAGCTCACTTAATATCAGGAGAGTGTCATTGTGCTTTTTTTTTTTTTTAATCCTGATTTATTTTTTCGAGAGCACTTGAACGCACTAAGCACATTTCTGAGCAAAGCTTTAGCTGTGGGTTCCAATATTGCTGTCATACAATTTAAAAAGACAATTAAACAATCATACCCTTGAGGGTACCTTGCATGAAAGCCAAAAGGTACATATTTTTACATTATTTACCACTAAATGGTACATATTAGAATTTTAAAAGTACTACAATTTTAAAAGTGCTAATTGTGTACATATTACTACCTTTTAGAGGGTAGTGTCCTCAAGTGACGCTTTGGTACCTATTTTCTGAGTGTATATCTTTTCCCTTATTGATTTTCCTCTCCTCACTTCATCCATCCATCACCATTCAGGTTCCATGCCTTACACCAGATGTGGCACCAATGGGAATGTCTTATAGTGAGTCACTGACTCATTCCTTTAACCGTTCCATTCAAGACAAAACTCGGATTCATTCCAAGCAACCACTGCGTGTGGGTTATACTGTTATGCTGCAGCTATTTGGACATATTTCCTTATTTCAAAATATTTGTGACACAGAAACAGAGAAGTAACTCAAAATTGTTACTCACTAATATATATAATATTTTTTTATTTAACTGTTGTACAAAGCCATATTACCTTGTTATGCCTATCCTATCACCCAATATTCTCCGAAACCCCTGCATTGTTCTATGTGACCTTTTTTTGAAAACAACAGATGCAGAGGAACAGCCAGATCCCATTGTACAGGATCAAAACAAAAAAAACTTGCAGTTCTGAGGGAAAAAAAGTGAGATATTAGGCACTGCACCCAGGCGCGGGAAGATGTTTTGGGTTGGGGGTGCTGTTTGTGTCCATGTTGGGTGAAAGGGGTGAGTTGGGGTTCACTCACTCGGTGCTCGTGCTGGGGCTGGTGTTGTTTGAATGCCGATTTTGGAAAGTTTTTGCTGGGATGGGCATTTAAAAAAATCTGAAATTCGCTTTTGCGCCATTATCTCCTTGTATTAAAGTTAATCTTGTTCACATTCTGTACAGTTCATGTCTGATACCACGCGCTAGCGTCACGTGTTCATGAGGATTAGGCTAATCATCCCATATAGAAAAAATCACAAGTAAAATTAATCATGTTTATAAACATGGGTTTATTATAGCCCACTTGCAATTTACATTTCAGAGATCATTACAAATAAATTATTAAATGCTAAAACTGAATAAATTTAAATGAACAAACTTGGCATTGCATTTGCAACCATGTGAAAACAGGGGGTGCTGCAGCCCCCTCAGCACCCCTACTCCCCGCGTCCCTACACTGCACATTAACCAAAAATTGCAATATATAAACTCTGAATTGCATGAAATAAGTTCAGAATTGTGAGAAAAGAAGTTGCAATTACCTTTTTTACTTTGTATACTGTGGAAACAGGCTTTCATACAAAGCCGTGGTGTAACATTAGTAACTGCAGAGATCTAATCCAAAGCAATGCATGGAATTGCAGATTTCCTCTTATAACTGAAACACAAATTATTTTTAAAAAATCTTGTCTGAATACTGCTTCTGACTGATGGATAGGTCATCATGACAGCTGCTGTGCCCTGTGAGATGTTGAGGGTGCATCCCCTTATAGGCACTCTCACTGGGTTCTGGCAGGCAAGTCCAGACACACACATATTAGCTTTGACACACACATATTGTCTCCCACTGGTACAAGGTACCCTCACTATGCTTAAATATACCACGCTGGGCCTGTGGCACGCACACGTGTGTAACGTGCATCCACGCTGCGTCTTCTCACTGTGTACAGATAATAACAAATGGTGCTCATGCGGTCGACCCTCAAACCTCCCCTACACTACCCGTAACGTGCCTCTCACAGAGCCGTATGTTTCACAGTATGGAGAAAAGAAAAAAAAAGTGGTGTATGCTTGGACAAAAAAGGACCTTGAATGTCTCTAAGCTTCTTTATGAAGTTGAGAGTTTCTGAAGTCTTTGCCGAACCAAGTGGCCACTGACTGTCAGAAGCATTGCAAGGCCACTAAAACGAAACCTGGTGCCGACTCCAGTCATAAAGCAAACAAATAGAGTCGTGCTGCTGTGAAACCGCACATTTCCCGAACAGTAGATTATCTGTACACTCGAATCAGCTCATAGTCGTCTCATAAAATCTGGTGCTATGACACTTATGACAGCCATAAATCACAGTTAATCATTCAGCTTTTGATACAAAATGAATGATATGGAGATGTTGTGAGGCACCCGCACTTTTGTTTGCACCTAGTTATACAGAGACTATTTTATTAACAGCCGTCTGATGAGCGGCTCAGTTATGATTGTTAGACGACATGAATAATGGCTTTAAGAAAGTAGACAAATGGAGGAAGAGATAAATAAAGACATAAACAAACAATGAGGCGTCAATGCGAGTATGATCACATTTGCCGGGCAGATGCCAGTGCAACATTTATTCTCCTGAAAGACAGATCGCAGGAGGGAGAATGAAAGGCGACCCGTATTCGAAATTGTCATTATTACAATTTTTGACGGACAGCTTAGTTGTTTTACCCAGTGGTATTCAGGCAGAGTTATTGGTTTGCTGGCTAGGCGAGAAAAATTGATAAAATAAATAAATAAATAAACATATAGGGGAGAATGTATCCCCTTTATATGCTTTGCTTTGCATCATGATTATTTGTAAGCCTGAAAATAAGCAAATCACACTGCAATCTCTCTTCACTCCCTCTGAGTCTCGATGTATTCCCTATCTCTCTCTTTTCACACTGTTTGGTGTGGGATTAGAGCTCTTGAGCTATGTTTAAATGGTGTTTATGCAAATAATCACTAGCCTCAGCACAATTATTTAAAGTGCTAACAACAGAGAAATGCATCTCACTCAGGCTGACAGCAGTCACACTCCCACTTACTGTGGCCATCTGCCCGTGGTGGAACACACTTTTTACTCTCTTTTCCTGTTAAAGGTTGCTCAATATATTTTTTGAAGAGGGGCTGTGTTGATTATCCCCATGAGTCATCATTGTTAATAATCAGAACGAGGTTGGAGGCCTCTAATATTCCTTGATTTTGGGCTTTTGAAGAGTTGCTAATTTTATTTATTATTGTTGTTTTATTAATTAGATTATTTTTTATTTTACCATATTATTTATTAGGATGTGTAATTTATTAAACCAGCTGGCTGGGGTGTGCAGGGATCACTGTAAGCAGATGGTTAACTGTTGATTATATCACTGCAATTCACAGCTTTCAATAATAGATAAATAGGTTGTAATGTTGTCCAATTGAGCAAATTCATACTGAAACTGATGTTAACAGTTAGCAGTTATATTAAAATAGTTAACATTGAATGGAAAGAAAGATCTGACCCTCATGGATGAAACTGATGTAAACAGTTAGCAGTTGTATGTTTTAGATTTGTTCTACAAAAGAAAACAATCTGTCACAATTCAAACAATTGTTTTATCCTCATCTCAGATGAAACTTTATCATCAGAAGTTTACCTAGTATGCCTATTTTTTAAACTCCAGTGGCGACAAATGTGTGGATAGTGAAAATGTAAATATGAAAACACAATGGGTCTTCATTCATTCATTCATGTATTTATTTATTTTCTTTTTAATTGATGTTATTGCGTAGTATGTAGACCCAGGACTCGTGAGGTGATGGGGTATTGGATTCCCTTTCTCATTCTCTGCCTCCGCTATTTCCTCTTCTGTCAATAAAGATGCAAAATCACTATGCTAGTGGTTGCCAAAAGTAAATTCTGCACCCTGGGTGGTGCCTATTTCAAATGGGAATTTAAAGGTGCTTTCTCGGCATGCAGTTTTACTGGTCTTTTTATGTTGTGGATTATTTTTGACTCTAATATCATAGTCAATATATTTACAGTACCATCCAAAAGTAAGTAAAGGTCAGTAATATTGTATTCAAAGTTGCAAACCATAATACTTTTTGAAAGGTACTGTAAATATATTGACAATATTATCACAGTTTACACAAAAAATAAAAAATAAAGCAGCACTACTGTTTTCAACATTGATAATAGGAAAAGTTTTCATTACCAAATCACACTTGTGATTTCAAATTAGAGTGATTTCTGAAGGATCATGAGACACTGTAGACTGGAGTAATGGCTGCTGAAAAGTCAGCTTTACTGTCACAAAAATAAATTACATTATGAAATATACTCAAATACAAAGCAGTTAATTTACATTGTAATAATATTCACAATGTTACTGTTGTATTGTTGATCAATTAAATGCCGCAATTTCTAAAAAATAAAAAAAAATTACATTTTGTGGTATTTTACATGGGGGTGTATCTATTATTATGTCCTCTTCCTGTCTTTTTTCCTATTGTTTATTTTAACACAATTTTTTATATCTGTCTACTAAAAGTTACTTATCGTTATCAGTCAGACTTAAGTAACATCTCTGATGACTAGAGTGTAAACCCTGTGCACATGACTCTGGGGTGACTCCATCTATAGTATCAAACCTCATTGTAGCGGTGAAAATCACTGGATTGCGAGGGGTGGAAGGGCTCCCATGGCAAGAACAACAATGGTACATCTCATCAGGAGGTTACCTCTGACGTAGGTGCTCATGGGAAGGTGCTAAACGGGTGCAGTGGCAGGCTGTGAGCCTCATTAGGCCCAGATGCTGCCCGACACACTCACGGGCCTGCATACACACACTTCGACAGATGTCGAGGTGGCAGAGGTGAGGACCAGGATTAGGGAAGGGCTCTTGTCTCAGTGATTAGATCTGAGAAAACAGCTTGAACAAGGCCATAAAGCCCTGTTGGGTGCACCTGAAGCCATAAGCCACTGACAGTGTGTATATATGTGCATGTGCACTCATAAAAAAAAAAACATCTTGACTCCATTATAGTGGAATTATGATCATGTTGTTGTCGTGGTGCAGAATCATCTTGTTTGTTTTCTACATGTTTTTTTGTTCTTCACAAAATACTTTTACTTTGTGTGTGTGTGTGTGTGTGTGTGTGTGTGTGTGTGTGTGTGTGTGTGTGTGTGTGTGTGTGTGTGATGCTTATTGTTGAGCCCTGCATTACATGTCTGTTTTTTTTTTTTTCACGCCCCCAAAAATGAATATGATGTCATCATTTACTCAACCTCAAGTTGTTCCAAACTTGTATGAGTTTCATTGTTCGTGAGAAAAAATAAATAATGAACATTCCAACATTGAAGACTGGGTACAACATTTACCGGCAGCCGGCAGCCATTGACTTCCGTAGTAAAGAAAATTATGGCTACCGCCAACTGATTACCAACATTCTTCGAAATATTTTCTTTTGTGTTCAAGAGAAGAAAGAAATGCACACAGGTTTGGAACGACAAAGAGGTGAGTACTTTTTGGGTGAAGTATCTCTTTAAGATAAGTTTAAATTATCCTAAATAAATCTCACAAAATCAATGAAAAAGACTTGGCCTTACGTAACTTCCACACGTTACACCTGCGCATCAAAAAACGATGGGGCAGCAGCAGGCAGCCCTAAATACAAAGCCAGTGCGTGGCCTTTAATGCAGTGATAAAAAGTCTGTGTCTGTATTAGTGACATGCGGGATTCGTAAGGTGCACACTGGTCTCTGGACAGATTGCAGCAGCTGGTGTTTGTGTCAGCAGGGTACAGTGAAGCAGTGGCTGAAACTGTTACTGTGCAGTGCCTCATTGCCTACTGATGAGATGAAATGTCAGTTGCATTTCTCCTGCTGATCTGCACCCGGTAGGCAAGCTGTGCCTACTGCGTGAAGAGTCTGTGTCCTAACATTGTGCAAGACCTCTGGATCAGTCATTGGCTGTAAAAGAAGCGTGGGCCAGCAGGAACTGTAGATGGGAAATATCGTAGTTGCTCTTGCTATATTTCGTGCAACAAACGAGTCTATTTCAACATTGTATCTTAGTGATGAATAATGCAGATTGTGTGTAAACTTTTGGGGACTTTTTACTTTTACAGTTAGTGTTTTTCCTGGACATATTCATTCTAGAATTCTATATATTGTAACAGACAACAGATCGAAGAGAGAAAAAAAAAAAAAAACTGAGAGCACGGCCATCTGTGCAGCCCTGTCACACAAGCCTGGACTAAGGGGGGCAGGTTTGTTAAAATCAGTCTCCGAATGAACTTTGCAAAGACAACATACCCTCTAAAAAGTTTTGCACATGCTCAGTGTGACATGAATGGCTTGAATTTACAGTTGCAATGTAAAACTCTTCATAACAGCAAAATAAATGTAATAATTAACTGTTAAAATGCCAGACAAATAACTGTCTAATTCCACATTTTAAATGGATAGAGCAGGTTTTTGGTCTTGCCCCCTTGCTCTTCTCACCACCTTATGTTGTTTACACATATTCGTCCAAAGATATGTTTCAATTGCACTATTGATATTTATATATTCACTTTTCTAGAAATATTTTGCATGGAATGTATTGCGTTCCAGTACGTGAGTAGTAAGTCGTATCTATCCTCTTGTAGGTGCTGTAACGGGCGTTGACCAAGAGAAGGGGGCCGGCCAAAAAAGACTGCCTTAAACGTTCTTCTTTTTCCAAAATGTTTTTCTTTTTGGTCTGCGGGAGTAGGACAGAGCTTGCCTCTTTTCACAGATTGCCATAACACATGTCTCTTCATCTCTGAAATACATATAACTACCTTTTTTCGCACATGAATAATGAGAAAAACCAAATGGACAAAGTCGGGAAGGAAAAGTAGACTGAAAATGGGCGTCTGTCTGCTGATATTTGTCACCCCATCCTGATGTTTTTTTTTTCCTCCATAGCTTTTTGGGAGCGGATATCTCTCACCTAAGGACACTTCAAGAAATATGGACTAATGGATTTGTGATATCTTCATTTTTGCCTCTCCTCCGCTGTGCATTTCTTCCCTTTGCTATGAACTCTTTTGTATGGACTTGCCCCCCTCCTTTCTTCTCCTGTCCCCTTTGGAGTCTTACTATCATTGCAATCACCTGGGGTAGGTATGTCTTACCTCTGTCCATCTCTCATTTTGAATATCCTCTCCTCTATTTTCTCCTCTCTGTCTCCTTTTCTCTGCCACAGCCAGACACACTCACATTCACTGAAAAATCACCTAAGAGGACTTAATAGCTCCTCTGTAGTGCACTCTGACCTCTTATCAAATACAGAAACAGTATTTTTTTCTCCCATAACTCACAGTCTTTCTCACTTTGTGGGGGGCTGTCCCCCCTAAATGATTTAGAGAATGTTTTATGAGGGAAATCTCTGGCGTTGCAGCTGAATCAGAGAAAGCGTTGCACTTCGTTTATCCCCCCCCCCCCCCCCTCCCTCCATCTTATGCTTGTCTCCCTCTAAGAAGTTAAAGACGAGAGGAAAAATATCTTAGGATGAGAACTTCTACTCATTTTTGGCTTCTTTAACTGTTCACCTGCAAACCAAAATGGAGCTTAGTGCCATAAAGTGTCAGCCAGTCGTGTTTGTTAATTAGCTTAGGGTACTGTACATTAACCCAGTCCGTCTCTATCGCTCGCTCAATCTCTCTCCGCGTCTCTCTCTCTCTCTCTCATCCTTCTCTCTCTCTCTCTCTCTCTCTCTCTCTCTCTCTCTCTCTCTCTCTCTCTCCTCTCTCTCTCCTCTCTCCTCTCCTCTCGATCTGAGGCATGAACCGTATTTTCCTCACATCACCAATGACTGTTTGCCACCATGTACAAACCCAGACCCAATACACATTTTGCCTTTGAACTGAGACCAACGTATTGATGTGAATATTGAGACATGACCATTCCTGAGAGTCGACTTGGGAAACGTGTGTAAATATGTAACTAGCTCTGAATGATATTTATCAAATATATAAATATATGGTACACCTGACAGTACGGCCGTAATGTGAAAACTTCTTTTCTGATCACATAAGGGATTTTACTTCTCTGTGTGTCTGAGACAATGGTTACAAAAGCAGTAGATGGGGAAGCTAGATTAATGTCATGAGTCATTTACTTACATTAAGCCAGTAATAGAGATTCTGTCGGCTCTGCAGACAGTCTAGCAGAAAGTGCTGTTCTTGTGAATGTACTTTGTATTCAGCCATTTTTAGTACAATAAATTGACTTATCAACATCTGCTTGTTGTGTATGTAGTGTTGTAGATTTTTTGACAGATGTGCAGTTGAAATGAATGAGATTAGCTGTTTTGGATTGACATTTGAGTACTTCTCTTACATAAAAATAAATGTGATGACATGCTGATACCATGGTGTGTGTGTGTGTGTGTGTGTGTGTGTGTGTGTGTATTTATACTATAGTATACAGTGGGTACGGAAAGTATTCAGACCCCCTTAAATTTTTCACTCTTTGTTATATTGCAGCCATTTGCTAAAATCATTTAAGTTCATTTATTTTCCTCATTATGTACACGCAGCACCCCATATTGACAGAAAAACCAGAATTGTTGACATTTGCAGATTTATTAAAAAAGAAAAAAACTGAAATATCACATGGTCCCCTAAGTATTCAGACCATTTGCTGTGACACTCATATATTTAACTCAGTGCTGTCCATTTCTTCTGATCATCCTTGAGATGGTTCTACACCTTCATTTGAGTCCAGCTGTGTTTGATTAAACTGATTGGACTTGATTAGGAAAGCCACACACCTGTCTATATAAGACTTACAGCTCACAGTGCATGTCAGAGCGAATGAGAATAATGAGGTCAAAGGAACTGCCTGAATAGCTCAGAGACAGAATTGTGGCAAGGAACAGATTTGGCCAAGGTTACAAAAAAAATTCTGCTGCACTTAAGGTTCCTATGAGCACAGTGGCCTCCATAATCCTTAAATGGAAGACGTTTGGGACGACCAGAACCCTTCCTAGAGCTGGCCTTCTGGCCAAACTGAGCTATCGGGGGAGCAGAGCCACTTGGTGAGGCGGGTAAAGACGAACCCAAGATCCTGTGGCTGAGCTCCAGAGATGCAGTCGGGAGATGGAGAAAGTTGTAGAAAGTCAACCATTACTGTAGCCCTCCACCAGTCGGGGCTTTATGAGTGGCCCGACGGAAGCCTCTCCTTCAGTGCAAGACAACCATGAAAGCCTGCATGGAGTTTGCTAAAAACACCTGAAGGACTTCAAGATGGTGACAAATAAGATTCTCTAGTCTGATGAGAACAAGATAGAACTTTATGGCCTTAATTCTAAGCGGTATGTGTAAAGAAAACCAGGCACTGCTCATCACCTGTCCAGTGTTTTTCGACGTAGTGCTACTCCCCACAGTGAACATTTTTTGATTGCTCGGACAGCATCATGCTGTGGGGGGTTGTTCAAGCTGCGGGCAGGACGACCGGGTTGCCATCGAGGAAAGATTATATCAGTACAGGGATATCCTGGACGAAAACCTTCTCCAGAGTGCTCAGGACCTTAGACTGGGCTGAAGGTTTACCTTCCAAAAAGACAATGACCCTATGCACACAGCTAAAATAACGAAGGAGTGGCTTCACAACAACTCTGTGACTGTTCTTGAATGGCCCAGCCAGAGCCCTGACTTAAACCCAATTTAGCATCTCTGGAGAGACCTAAAAATGGCTATCCACCAACGTTTACCATCCAACCTGAAAGAACTGGAGAGGATCTGCAAGGAGGAAAGGCAGAGGATCACCAAATCCAGGTGTGAAAAACTTGTTGCACCTTTCCCAAAAAGACTCATGGCTGTATTAGATCAAAAGTGTGCTTCTACTAAATACTGAGCAATGTGTATACTTATGACCATGTGATATTTCAGTTTTTTTTCTTTTTTAATAAATCTGCAAAAATGTCAACAATTCTGTGTTTTTCTGTCAATATGGGGTGCTGTGTGTACATTAATGAGGAAAAATAATTAACTTAAACGATTTTAGCAAATGGCTGCAATAGAACAAAGAGTGAAAAATTTAAGGGGGTCTGAATACTTTCCGTACCCACTGTATATTATTTATTTTGGAAAACCATGCTCCATGGTACTGAATGATTCCCGTATTTATGTTTCATGGTATTGGTGATATTAAAGTGATATAAAATATCACTTTTGTGGTATGCAGTGATATTAAAAAAGGATTTGCATTATTTTAAATTGTAATAATATGCTCACATAAATAAAGTATATCTCTTTCACACACTCACACACAAAGTAAGGTTCACAAAACTGAGGATGTCAAATATGACTACTGCAAAAGAAGCCAAGAGCTGATAAAAGACAAACTGCATAATGCGAAAACACATATGAATTGTTATTTAGGTGCACTGTGAATTAGTTTTTTTTAAGTAGGCAGCTCTTATGTTTTCTTTTTCCCTTCACAGTATGCAGCGTCTTATTTCTTTTCTCAGAGAAAAAGACTCCAGAATTTGCATATCAGTGCCCAAGGTGGTCAAGGAGAGAGACCGCAGAATTTGACATTTTTTATTCAGCATGAAAAATCAGTTATTGTTACAGCTAGCCCAGTTCCTTGAAGGGATATGGTGGTTTTTGTGAGGTCTCAAAATAAGCGTGAGTGGAGGTGAAGGTACGTCTGTGTGATTGGATGGTGTTGTGGGGGTTTTTTTTATGCTTGAGTGGGCGTAGTAGCAGTAATCACAAAACACATCCCAGGGAAACTACAACTCTATTTTCACGTTCTAATTCGGGGAGAGATTGATGACAAGATGAAAGACATGCTTTCTTGTTTTTCCACTCACACCTTGCGCAAACACATCATGCATATACGCGCATATTTGTGTACGAGTGGGCTGTGAGAGATAGCGGTGATGTCAGCAAGCAACTGAATACATTTTAAATGGAAGGCGCCACTGAATTTAATTAAAACAACTTGCAGGCCTAATTAACACCATGATAAATACCATTGTCCACCAGAGGTATAGCTCCTCCAGAGAAGCTAAAATAGATCTGATCCAGCTTCTCTTCCCCTATCTCTCTTTTTTTTGAAGAAGAAGTGGTTTTAACATACAATTAAATACAAATCTATGAAACTAGTAAAATGATAGAATTTGAGTAGTTCTGAATTTGAATTACTCATGAGTACATGTAAATTCTAGACACGATGACTGAATTATAGATGTGAAAATTGATTATTTTATGACATTTTATAGTTTTGAACTGTGAACTGTAACAAAATGGGTTTTTTAAGACATTAGATATTTTCTGGGGGTTTTTTAGATGTGAAACTAACTGTAAATATTCAGATTCAACATAATGGTGTTTTAGAAAATGCAAATCTAAAATAATACTGTTTCAAATACAAAACACAAAACAGTTCAATTTTGCAATTTTGTTAAATGTCATGGCTAGGATACATATTTACAAAATTCTAATTCAAAACTGTAAGACGCCACTATATAGTTGCTAAATGTCACATTTACAAATATAAAATTACATCCCTTTGCCATTTTTCAAGCCCCATAAAAATCCCTGTTTTCTGATCTCCTTCAGCCCTAATCAGGTTTAACTTTACTTAAAGCAACTGTGAGTGTGAATAATGCCAAAATAATAGATCAGATTTACCGTATTGACCCGAATATAAGACAATGTTTTTTTCTTGGAAATACATCTGAAAAAATGTGGTCGTCTTATATTCAGAGTCTACACTTTGACATGTCAATAATACACCCAAAACAATAGGTGGCGCCAAATACACATAAAACAAAGGTGCCATGAAATACGTAATGTAATGCAAAAACAAAAGAAAAAGAAAAGCTTACAGATGCATGAGTCGTGACTGTCACGTTAGCATGATGGGACCAAACTCACTTTGTGATTTTAAAACGTAAGACAGTACCCAGATTTGAAGACTACAGTAAGATTTAACTTCTACTGTTAATAAGATTTTGGTAGGCTACTATTAGATGGATAGCCTAAATGTCCTAATTCAGATGGGCTACCTGTTTGTTTCTTTTAATGGTATATCAAAAAGTGTATAATTTTAAATGTGATTGTTGGTACATTTAACCATACTTTACCATACTTTCAAAACAAAAATTAAAAAAGATGTTTACGAGAAAAAAACAAGAGTGGTTTTATAGACAAAAAGCTTTTTCCAAAACGGTAAATCTGGAAAAAGGTCGGTCGTCTTATAATCAGGGTCGTCTTAATCCGAGGCCAATACGGTTGATTTCACAATTCCAACCTGCCCTGCAAGCATTAAAAACAGCAGCAGATTTGAGCGAGTTTTTTGCTCTAAAATGCGGTGGTTGACATGCCAGGTGCTTGGCCCTGTGGTGAAACCAGACCTGCAGCCATACTTGCGACACATCATTTGTGCTGAATAAGTGAACGTGAACATTTAAAGGGGGTATAATGATGAGGCTTATTAATACCCGTATTTGTGTATTTGGGGTAATGAAATGTGTTTATGTGGTTTAAAAAAACACATTATTTTCCACAAAAAGTACATTATTGTTTCTCCTCTATACCACGCCTTTCTAAAACACGTCGATTTTTACAAAGCTAATCAGTCTGAAAAACAAGGTGTGCTCTGATTGGCCAGCTAACAGTGCGTTGTGATTGGCCGAATACCTCAAGCATAATTGTGGGAAATGTTCACGCCCCTCACATACTGTTGTTAATGCCGGGTCCGGCAGGAGCCAAGGAACAAAAAATTTTAAAAAACCCATTGCCAAACGAGGGCATTTGTTGCATACAGTGGGGACATAATTACTGATTATAATGCATTGCATTGCATCGCACCGCGTAAACATAAAACTCTGTCTGCATTTGTGATCGGAGAACTGACAGTGCTCTCTAGGCCCAAAACTCGCGTTTGAATCATTCAGTGGCAAATCCTTTAAATGAAAACCTACAGGCTGTGAGTCAGAACAGCCGCATAGCATTGAATGTCGTAGTTACTCTCCGGATCAGTAAAAGTCCATCCAAAACAATGTGCTGCACACATCGGATATTAGGTGAAACTGTTCTGGAACAGCTCAGTTGGACAATAAACTTAACCACACCAAGCATGTGTAGTCGGTCCTCCTTTTGGGAGGACCCAAACAAAAGTAGTTGCGTTCACAATGAAAAACACCAGCGGCCTGCTGTGAGGAGAAGCCCCGCTTAGCGAACGAGGCGGGAATAGAAGTGAGCTAAAGGGCCGGGCCCTAGAGCGAGCTGACGGCCGGGGCTAGCTTGAGCCGAACGCCCGGCTTAGCGTTGCGCTGAAGGCAGGATAGAGTGAAGCTGAGGAGGCGGGGTCGAAAACGGCTCGGCCGGCGGATTCGACGAAGGAGGCCTTTGGCAACCACATGTGACGACCCCGGGCGGGACTCCGCTTTGTCCACGGTGAAAGATGATGTATTCCCCCCCCCCCCCTCCCCCCCTCAGCGACGAGCACAGAGCAGCTCAGGGCATGACGATTACATATATAATCCTTTGGAAGACCAAACAAGAGTTTCGCTTTCACAAAGAAGCACACCGTATCTTCCTGTAACAGGGCTGGCAAGCATCAAACAAGACTACAGTGAGAACATAAATAGTAACGAGAATAAAAGTTACGCCTCTTTCTTTGCGTGAACATTTGGGCGTGGCGCGCTGCTAGGCAAATCGCTTCCCAAAGATGGAGGTGGCTTAGTACGAGCCGTCATTTAGGTAGTGGGCTGATCTCTGAAATTTTATAATGAGGACTCTCTCTTTGGATTGGAGACTTTAATTCTTTGCAAACTTTACCGATCGTCTTTATGCACCAAAAGAGCTATGAACACTCCAAGAGAAAGAAGAAAATTAGAAATCGCATCTATGACACCACTTTAAGTCTTATGCCGGCCCAAAATGAGTAGGAGAGAGGAACAGAAAAAGGCTGGTGTGTAAGACCTGGGGTGTAGACACATGTAGGTTTGTCGTAACGGGCACATAACGACGACGTGAAACAGGCTGCGGGTGATGCCGACAGACAGAATGGCTGAACGAAGGGCCAGATGGACAAACAACCATGTGAGGCAGTGTTTGGCTAAACAGGGCATTTACCTGTTACCACACAATCAATCAGTACAGGCAAACTTACACGCTCAGCGCGTTTCCAACACCTCTAAGCGCAGATGTGTTCTAGTTTCAGCTGTACGGACATGGCCACACTATTCTCAGATCTCTGTATCCCCCGGGGCTTATGTTTCGGGGGATCGGTTTCGAGCCCGTCCACTCATAACGGCACACTTGGATTGGCATAATTCAGCGCTGGGCAAACCGAGGGGTCTTATATACGTGCACTGCGCATTCTGTGCCAGCTAGCACGCGTGACAGTCGCCAGCTCAATAAGCATAAATGAACAAAATAATCTCTCCACCTCCATCTTCACTGTTTTCAAATTACCTTCCATCTCTCACACTCCACACACTGTCATCCATCCCTCTTTTTTCCTGTTCCATCCTTTTGCATATGCAAATTTGTCATATTTTTGTAGTAGCATTGTGTCAGGTGATAATAATATGCTACTGTTTGATTAGTATATTCATATACCATGAACCTTATATTGAACTCTAAGCAAAGAATAAATGGAATGATCCAAAATGGCATTCAACCATCTTCAAAGAAAGAAACGATTGGAGTTGGCTGTTTCCTTGTCAATCCATTTCATTTGGCATGTGTATATTCCAGTTCAGCTTTTCACTTCACATATTCCGTTTTTTGGAAACCTTTTAATGGAAATGTATTTTCTAAATGCATCTTATTGGTCTTATTGTGGATGATTCATCCATGCATATGTTGGTTTATGTATTTATTCATTCATATTAATTAATTTATTTATTATTAGATTATTAGTTTAAAATAATAAGTAAAGTCACATTTTGACGTAATTATGCAATTGTAAGATATAAAGGTGCAAGCTTTAACACAAAGTGTATGATATAAAGTCTCAGTTATGAAATAAAATCATATTGTAATATATACAGGCATAATGTGCTGTTTAAAGTTGTAATTACAATACAAAATACATATTGTGAGATATAAAATCACAGTAGTGAAAAACAAAGTCACAACTGTGAGATATAAAGGTACAATGTGCAGTATAAAGTCACAATTACAATAAAGAAATTCACATTGTGACTTTGACTTCATACCTCACAAAGAAATACAAGGCCCGAATGTGAGATACAGTATAAAGGCACAGTGTCCCGTGTAAAGTTGCAATTACAAGAAAAAAAGTCACATTGTAAGATATAAATTCACAATTACAAGAAAAAAAAGTCACTTTGTAAGATATTAAGTCGTAAAAATTATAAGAAACAAAATAACAAATTTTAGCTACAATGTCATAATGTGCAGTTATAAAGTCACATTTAGGAGAAAAGAAAGTCAGTGTTTTTGTATAGGATGCCAGTCTTTTGTCATAGTTCATCTCCATTTGTTTGCTTTCACTTCTGTCCTGTTGTCTCCCACCGCTCTCCATATCGACTTAATTGTTTTCAGTCTCAGCAAACCTTTTTCCACAGTGCCTGTGATTTACAGGGCTATGTGTGATAGACAGACAAGTAGAGGAGGGAGTGAGGGATAGGCAGAGATAAGCAGATATCTGAAGAGGAAAAAGAAAATGTGCTTCTGTGGCGAGGACGCTCGTTACCGTTAGCGGTGGCTAATCCTCTCTTATTAATGGGCTCCATTGCAGTGCTGTTGTGTGCAGAGGATTAGCTGTTGTTTGTCTCTCCTCCTGTGTTATGTTGTTCTAGCCTCATGTAGGTCAGAGGGGAGACTATTACTGAGCTGCCCTGTTATAGCGGTGCAGCGGTTAACACAGGCACGTTTGGTGGTGGTGCTTAGCGTTGGTGTACAGCTGAATTTACAATGAAGTCCGGGACACAAACACACACTCCTGTACTCACAACTAGTTTATTTCTTACACCCCTAGTGCTTTTGGATCAGGGTATAGGATTTTGTGTGTGGGCGTATTTTCTTTGGATGGGGTTTTTGGTGAGCCAAAGGGCGAATGTGTTTCTGCCCTAGTTAGGCTGTCCTACCCTGGTATGGCCTGAACTGGCATGAGTGTGCCACTGATACCCGTGGGCACTTGTTATTCTAGAGCACAGAGTACGTGGGCGCATGCTTGTAAAGAAAAGCCCTGCAAACACACCAGTCATCGGACACCTCTACGTTCCGATCTCGGGTCAGCGTCTGTGTGCCAAAGTCTTGCTCATTCCTAAATGTCAAAAGAACAAATTAAATTTGAGCTGAAAATAGTATTGCTTTCAGCTGAAGAGTGTTGAAACAAAGGCCTTTATTATTTTCTCTCCTGTCAAACTGTACCTTAAAGAACCCATGAAATGGTTTGACAAATGCAATTTTGTTTAGTCAGAAGAAACTAGTTGAACACTCCTTCGGTTGCCATTGGCATATAACACAACGAATAGACACACAAAAGAAACAAGAAGAAAAATAGGACCCACATCAGAAACACTCATTGCAATTGGACATGAGCCAATACTGCTGTGTCAATATGGTCAAAGAAACAGCAGTTTGATAGCATCACTGACAGTGTAATTGACTAATACATTTTTTCTAGCTATTCTTGATTGAAATTCATGTAAAATAAAGAATGAAACAAATTAAAACACCATTGATATATATAATATATATATATATTATATAGTATATATATATACAGAGCGAAACATTGCTGGGCACTATTTATTTTTTTGGTTTACCAAATGCACATATTTTTTCCCCTATACAACTGAAATACAATACCAAAAAAAAATTTCCTTACAAACGGAGATATAGAGGAAATAAACATAGTTTACATATCAATCTATGACAGATTTGAGCTTTAAATAGCCAGTAGACGTTTTGTTTAAACTTCGGTTCTTTTTGATCAAAAGTATATTCAACCCCGAGGCACGACCGAAGAGGGAGTATCTCCTTTTTTTTTTGTCTTCAGCAAGAGTGAAATACTTATTGTGTTTCAGAGCAAGCGTTTCGTATTGTGTAGTACTCTAGCATATTGATAGCTTCGAAGCTAACAGCCATAAACTAAAATTGTTTTATTCAAACACCCCCAAAAAACATTAAAATCTTGACGTGTATTTCAGATATGCACTTATATTAAGTTATCAGCTATTTTAGAGGCTAAAATGAATATCCAGTGGCTTCACAGGTGTGATTGTTGCCCTTTGAAGTCAAGGTTTTTAGGTGTATGTGTGTGTGTGGCGGGGGGAGAGAGTTCTAGCAGTGCTATCAGGGGACACTTTGCTCCTCTGTGGTGGATCTCTCTGTAGGCGATTTCCCGGTGTGTGTGTTACGTGTGTAAAGATGTGTACTGTGGAGAGATCACAGTGTGCAGCCAGTAGAAGTATTGTCCTGGTTAATTAGCAGCACAGCTGGCAGATGCACACATTGGCCTTCAGAGCTCTGACAGACAAAAACAAACAGGTGAATAATAATGGAGAACTTACATTGTGTGATGTTCTCCACACTGATGCCTCTTATCCTGTCCGCCTCTTTCACCCCCTGAAACTACTCTTTCTATAGGCATCAATTGTTCTTTTAACCATTTACAACTTTTGGCCACATGTAGCTAGTCTTTAAAAAACAGCCTTTTCCAAAGCTCATTTTCTAAACTGTAACAATGTTCAACAGTGGACACATGCATCGTAAGAGAATTCCCATTTCCATCACATTTTAAATCAAGTCTTTCAGTGATATGATGCAATTTCAAGTTCGGTCTCTTTGGAGTGTACAAGCTCTTGGTGCATAAAGACGAGGACAGGTAAAGTATGCGAAAGACTAACTCTGAGTCATCAAACCAAAGAGCGTTACTTCCTATATAACAGATTAAACGAGTCAGCACACACCTACAACATAAAAACGCCGGCTCTAACACGCCCACCCAAAAATATCTAACACTATGTGGAAGATTGGCATAAACTCCGCCCAACTGTTCACGCAAAGCAGAAAGACGGGTGTCGGCAGCATTAGATATCTACAGGTAGTATTGTTGCTCAGAAGCTTTCCGCCATGTTCCTAGGAAGACAGCCTGTCGGCCGAGACTGCGGATAGGAGTGGAAAGCGAAAACTACCTGTTTTGGTCGATCCAAAAACGCGAGGCCGATATCAGCGGATTGTCAGGCTGAAGACTGATCAAGGTGAGGGCGTGAGGGAATACTTCAACTTAGTGCTGTGGCTCGCCGGTCGGACTTTACCGTGGATGGAAGCACGGAAGCGTCGTCAAGGGCTTGCTGTCCTTCGTACGATCGACGGCTGCGCCGTTACTCAACCGGGCACACCAATCAGCTCCACTCTATACCCGGCTCAGCTCACGCTATAAGCGGAGGCTTCGCAGGCGCTTGTTTTTCGTCGTGTGGGGAAAGAGAAAACTACTTTGTTTGCTCAAAAGAGGACAAGACTACAATCAGTGGTTAAGTGTATTACACCACTGTTCCAGGACAGTTTAACCCCAATATCCAGAGGTGTGCAGCAATGTAGGAGGGAGTTAGATCCTGGGAGAGTACACGTATAAGAACCAATGCGGAGTTTGAGGGGGGGGGGGGGGGGGGGGCGGGGGGGGGGGAGGGGGGGGGGGGGTTTTTTTTTTTTTTGGGGGGGGGGGTGTTTTTGGGGGGCTCACGATAAGATGTTCTTTAAAAGATTTGTCGTGATGATTCAAATGGTGAAGTTTGGGCACGGGTGGAGTAGCACTGTGAAGACAGGGTTTATGTTTCGCGGCGAGATGCATGCAACACAACGCGTAAAAGACCGTAGCCGTCATTAGAATCAGATAATTATGTCCCCACTGGATGCAACAAAGGCCTCGTTCATAATGGGTTTTTCTGGTTTTGTTGCTCCGCTCCAGCAGGGATACACGGCCTGATCAAAACAAGGCTAAGTGTGGGGAGAGGGAGAGTTCCGTAACATTTCCGTCTCACGCTGAGGGTGGAATTTACTACGGCCCAAGTCACAACGCCTGGATAGCTGGCCAATTACCAGCACACCTTGCTGGTTTCAGACCCGAAAAAGGAGCTTGTGTAAATAAAAAATCAAGAAGGAGCGCGTTTTTCAACAGCACAAAGGCAGAGGAATCGAGGAGGACGAAACATAGTAATTACAGTATGTGAAAACAGATGATGTGTTTTTTACTGATACACGCGATAAACATTTCATTAACCACAAAATAAAACACATTAGAAGATACGATGTTATTGATTAAGCAAAGCATCATATGACCCCTTTAAACACTGTAGAAATAAATCACTTTTGTCTTGCAAGCTAATTTAACACATTTAAATATTTAATAAAAAAACTGCTGCACAATACAAATATTCTGTTTACAAGTGGTACAATTCTATTATATTTTTCACACCACATGTCTCATATTTCATCAGAATTTATGTAGAAAAAAAGTGAAACTTTTTAATGTTTTTGAAAGACCAAATTTTATTTGATCATGAAAAATACAGTTAAAATAAAATAAATAATATAATAAATAGAATAATAATAATTTACAACCCTTAACTCTTGTATATAAAACTACCAGTGTTCTTCACATTCTCAAGGCTTTTTATGATATGTCCCCTTTAAGGTCTTATGAAATGCATATTTATGCTCATTCTGGCCTTTATTAGCGGGGACGTGAGCTACTGTATTTGACTTTAGGGGTTCCCTCAAGGGGAAAATGGCATTAATTTGCATTTAAAATCAAAGCTATTTCCTTAAGTTTTATAGAGTTGGGTATAGCAGGCAGACACAAAGCTTGTATTTATGCTTGTTCCTTATTGTGCAACTTGCAGACAAACTGTCACTTGGCCAGGTGCAATGTTTCAAATAGAGTGTGAGACTTGTAAGTATTTTCTTGTTAGAGCTTCTGTGGCTTTGTGAGCCCATCTCATTTATGCTCTTCCCCAAATCACTTTGTAATCAGCAAGTCCAGAGAGGAAGTAACACATCCACTACCATTTTTCTTCTCTTCCGACCATTCCAACCTAGTTCATTCCTACTCTACTGTGTTACCTCATAAGACCCCAAAGCCAATGCTTCATACATGAAATCGCGGGAAATCAAAACATACGCTCGGATCGCTCGACGTGCATGCTGGGAAGCGGCCAACAATCACTAAACACCAGTTACAGGGATCGAGCAGCTGCAAAGGCAGAAGTGCATTAGGGCTGATGTGGCCCCATCTTTCAACCAAAACCCATAAACAAATTGACGCAGCACGCACGAGGTGTCCTCCTGGCAGCGTGAGGAAGCGATACAAGACAACGATAAGGAAGTTGAAGGTATAGTAAAATAGAAAAGTAATAATGACATTGTGCTCTCACTTTCTGCGTGCCCACATTCTGCGCTAACTCATTTCTATTGTATTATGACAGCTCTCTAAGTTAGATAAAAGGTTGCAGAAAAGGCTGGGAAAGAAAAGACTGGGAACGCTATTGCCAGACACTATCAGTAGGCTAGCCGAGAGCAAAATGGAGGGGGGTCTCATAATGAATAGTGCTGGCGATATGGGCCAAAAAAATTCTCAACAAGTATGAGTTTTTAAGAGATGACCGAGATATCGCTTATATCACGCTCACATGGAAATCTTTATTCTTTTCAGAGTTTAAAGCCCAGATTTGGGCCCCTACACAAGTGAAAGATGTGTAAGAAGAAAACACAGGACCATTCCTTTACTTGACAAAATAAATATCTAAAATAGAAAAAATGCAATTTCTTAGTTTCTGCATGTTCTAATGTGTGATATTGTTTCAAATCAAGAAACAAGTCTGTGTTACCTGATAATATTAATTACATTTTAATTAAAAAATTTTTTGTCTCTTAGAAATACACATTTAATAGTCGCTTGAGTTAGGATGCAGAGGTAGATCTTTGTTCATTATCAAAATCGTCCATCTCGTATAATAAAATGGAGCACCTCAGTTGTATATGGTTACATTTATTCTGACCATGTTTTTATTTATTATAGTTATGTTTTAAATTAAGCATGGTGCCCATAGTAGACCACAAATTTAATCACGATAAACACAGTTAAAACCACACATAAAGCACCTCAATACCATGGTAAAAATATAACTCTATGATTTTAAGTAGCCTTTTTAGGCAAAAAACAGTAGTCTAAAAACATTCAACACATTTATCTAACTCTTCATATCGTTTTATCGAGGAAAATTATATTGTGATTATCGTTATCGAATTATAGCCCAGCCCTATTTAAATATATCCAAACAAGTTTGGCAGCACACGTACAAGCAATACACACTTCCTATATTTCACCTTAAATATTGAAAGCTCTTGATTCTGTGTGCACCTTTTCTTGGTGGAGGTGAAGATAAAAGAAGACAAAAACAGAAGAGATTCAGAGCATGTGGGGATTCTTTGGGCCCAGTGCCTTGACTGCCTCGTGTTTTTTTCCTTTGAAGAGACACCGGTTTCCATATTCTGTGAGTTCAGGTGGGCGTCCACACTCTAGAAGCTAGTGCTGATTGATACACTAGCTGTAAATTAAGTTTTAATCTAGCCTGCGATTATTTTTTAAATAAGTAATTTGTCTTTCATCCAGGTGAAAGAATATGTTGCAGATCTGTTCCAACTGGGTCACAAACAGGAGGGAAGATACTAAATGCTAATAAAATAAATACAATCATGCACTGCTACGATAAAAAAAGTAATGATTAGGTTTATAATCCTAAAAAAATAAAGACAACATCCTATTTAGTCAAACTTTATGGTGCAAAGTATTTATTTATTTATTTATTTTTAATTTGTTTTACAAAAATGTTATTTTCTTATTTAGACTGTTTTATTTTAGTAATTGTTCATATTTCTGGCCCCATTAAGTTATTGATTATATTTCAATCATTTAAAATGTTTATGATGTTTTGTACAATAAGCTACTTTGTAATCGTATTGGGTCAGCATTTGATTCCCAATGTAAAATCTGGGTCTTGAAGCAGTAACCACCGATTTAGACCAATGTGGGGTTTGACCCAGAACAATAACATACTGACACGAATCTATTTCCTCTCTCTCCAACCATCCAGTACCTCCATTCCATCCCTTGAGGCATGAGAATAAGAGAATAAGGAAGATACGTTGAATTGTAAACAATGCTGCACATCGATTCACAACTAATGTGCCCCTATGAGAAGAGTAAGCGAGAGAGTGCACATTATTTATTGAAAAACAATAAATCAGGCATTTAAGATAATCGATGGTTCCTTTTAGTTCAATTTTGACTCAGCTCAGTTTTTACTCTAATCTTATTCACTAAAGAAGACGTGTTATTATTTCTTTTGGAAGTATTTTAGTATATTTTTTCAGTTATCTTATCTCGTTTCAGCCTCTGACAAGGCAGGAAAAGAAACGCAGGCAGTCTAACTCGAGAGATACTTGCCCAAGGCGTTATTAGATTTAGCTTGTATTAACTCTGTTTAATACAGCAAGCCATTTTACTACGTGAACAGTATGTGAAATGATGGTCTGACTTGTCTCCTGAAGTTGGTGTCTTCAGGAGCTAATCACCACGCAGATCAAATGCAGAACTCAGTTCATGTTCAGTGTGGAGAGAGAAAATGCTAAATGAAAGCAACGCTGCTTTTTTGTCTTTCCATTTTCTCAGATAATTATGGTAAATTTGGAATTTGGAGCATGAAATGATGCTACAGTGGCAGAGAGGGGGAGAGAGAGAGAGAATAAGAAGAAGAACAAGAGAAGGACAACAGAGACATCACACAACATTGCAGCAAACAAAACAATCATATTGCACTTCTGAAAGCTGAACTTGTCCCATTGAAGGGAAGAATCGTTCAAAAAGGTCAAAAATTATCCGCTTGACTGCACTCTTGTAGGCAGGATGGGAAGCTAGCCGTTTTAATATGTTCCCCTAAACAACAACAACAACAATAAGCATTCCAGACCAGCTTCCTGACAATTAAATTAATGAGCGAATAGCTTGTTACTCTTCTTCTCTCAGCATGTAGATTTAGTGAGAACATTATTTTAGTTATTGTTTTTTGTTTAATAAAAAAAAGTTACTTGTCTGACACATTTTAACTCTGTTCATTACAGTTGAACACTTGCAAATTGTTGAAATGATTTATTAAAATCCTCTGATTCATTCAAGAATAAAACAAGTGACTGTCTGATTCATTATGATTCATTGAATCACTCTTTCAACTGAATCATTTAAAACCACTGATTCATTCAGGAATTAATTAAGTTTAAAGGGGTCATATGATGCTGCTAAAAAGAACATTATTTTGTGTATTTGGTGTAATGAAATGTGTTTATGTGGTTTAAGATTAAAAAACATATTATTTTCCACATACTGTACATTATTGTTTCTCCTCTATGCCCCGCCTTTCTGAAACGCGTAAATTTTTACAAAGCTCATCGGTCTGAAAAAAAGTGCTGTGTGCTGTGATTGGCCAGCTATCCAGTGCGTTGTGATTGGCCAAATTCCTCAAGCGTGTGACGGAAATGTTACGTCCCTTACCATATTGTGATGCCCTCGGCAACCACATGTAACGACCGCGGGCTGGACTCCGCTTCGTCCACGTTGAAAGCCGATCTGGTGATCAACAGCGTGAAGTTGAAGTATTTCCTCAGCGACCAGCACGGATCAGCTCCAGGCATGACGAAGTGATATCGTCCTCTTTTGGTAGGCCAAACAAAGTAGTTTTGCATTCACAACGAGAAACAGTGTCTCCATGGCATGGCGGCGCCGGCAACAATACTAGAGCGAGAATAAAAGTTACACCTTCTTTCTTTACATTTGGGCGGCGTTCTGCAAATCTTCCCAGATAGTGACGTAGGTATGTGGGGGCGTGTTAGAACAAGCTGGATTAGGTAGATGTGGCTGACTGTTAACTTTTATAAAGAATATCTCTTTGGATTTGAGACTTTAGCCTTTGCAAATTTACAGATATTCTTTATGCAAGAGCTTGTATCACTTCAAAGAGAAAGAAAAAATTGAAATCGCATCATATGACCCCTTTAATAAGTTTTTGTGTGGGGGGAAATGTGGTTTGATGTTACAAAATCTTCATCCATTTGTTTGTTTGTTTATTATGTAATTCTGAAAGGATTTAATAAAGTAAACATGCTTGCCATTCACAACATGCTGCCTATGTAACGTGCAAATTATTGTCTGGAGATATGCTCAAATACACTCATTATCCCTCATTCTTTCCTCATATGGTGAACTATGTGATATTCACTGTGTAGAAATGAACAAACAAGTCAGCAGTTTGGGACACAGTATATGCATGAATGATGTAAAATGCTTCTGTTGCTGACATTCTCTCATCCACATTGTGAGTTCACCACCACAGCAAGTTGTCATCATATATGTGAGCACAGGAAAAACTTCCAGTTTTCTATCCTCTTTCCATACTGACAGCCTGTCAGTGACAGCTACTCTCAGTTGTTTCATGAGAAAGTCTCTTGGCATTGTGCTGACGCGTACAGCATTACCATAGCAACCAATGTAGATATACTGTATGTTGACTATGCAAACGGATCCGGTTTCACCACTTGCAGAATGACAGTACGGATACTACTAAATATATTGTAGGAACTACATTTTCTGTAAAGCTGCTTTGCAACGATTTGTATCATGAAAAGCGCTATACAAATAAACTTGAATAGCATGTCAAGTGAAACGAGAGAAAAAGACCGGATTTGAGTCTGTGCAGTTCACGGGTGAAAACGACACATCGTTAAGAGCGAAAGGTAAATATTCAATCAGTGATGTAATGTAACGAAGTAATAATACTTTGTTACAGTATAGCTATTTTGGGAGTATCTGTACTTTACTTGAGTTTTTATAGTTCAGGCAACTTTTACTTTACTCCACTACATTTCCTAATTAAATGGTAACTTTTACTCCGATAATTTCCCGAGATATCGATATTAAACGCGAAAAAATAAAATCAGAAGCTACAAGGACGCAGCAAAGCATGTTTGCCGACTGTCAGATGGAGATACTAGCGCAGTGTGCAAGTTAGACATCATACAAAAACACATTTGCTCATGTGGCAACAAAGTCCACCACACACAACCGCGGACGATTCATTTCACTTAAGTCGAGTCACAAACATGCGATAATGTGGTAAGTGTTGTTGTAATGATGTGTGTTCTGACATTATCAAGTAGGCTATATCCCCAAATCACACACAGAGTGCACGCACGTTATTTATTAGTCTATTAAAATTCAAAATTCAAGGCATTCTAAATTATAAACGGCAAAAATGCTTCTGTATGCTTTTTATATTTATATAATTTAATATCGTTAACTTAATTATATCACACCCAAGAGTACCGTTTTTGCAGATATCAGCATTTTAATAATAATTTTATACAGTTCAGTAAACGTTTAGCAAGTGATTAAATTTTAGACATAATATGCTGTTTTTGAGTCTTTGAGAAATGGTGTTTACGTATTGAATGAACCGCGCTTTTTGAACGAATCAGCCTGAAGAAATGATTCAGTGATTCAACTCATTAACACAGTTCATAGCTTTGTCCTGAAGAAATCAGCCGTTTGAATGATTCGGTTGAATCTCAATGACTCACTCATTAACAATCATTTGCTGACACCCTAAAACTGGCGGTTTTAATTCACAATTTTGACGATTTTTTTCATTTTTAATAATTTCAAATATCGTATTCAAAGGTTATGTTAAAAACAAAACAATATTTATCCATCTGTAATTGCAGGTTAAATAAATCCATGTCCCCTCTGCAATACATCTAAATACTATTTCAGATGCAGATTCCAGAAATGTTTTCTTATGTTGGAATGAAAGACAATATAAGTACCGGATGAAGTGCTTCTTATTCTTACCCAAAAATACAAAATGGAAGAAGGAGTTAAAACTGAACACAATCTTGCTACTCCAGCTTTGTATGACCATATTATATATAATATATATAATATATATATATACAATATATGTCTTTTCCATTGGCATTTACTTGTACTTCTATTCAATACGTAGAGGGATAGTTCACCAAAAATGAAAGTTTGTGTTTATCTGCTTACCCCCAGGGCATACAAGATGTAGCTGATTTTGTTTCTTCAGTAGAACACAAAAGAATATTTTAAACTCCAGCCGTTGCAGTCTATCAGTAGTATAATGCATGGCAATGGTAACAAAATCTATGAGAGTAAAAAAAAACATGCACAGACAAATCAAATTAAACCCTGCGACTCGTGACGACGATCGGTTTGTGCGAGAAAAACGAACATATTTATTCAAAATTTTTCTTTTTAACTCTAAGACACACTATGTGCCAACTGCTTTGGAAGCGGAGCGCACGGATGTAAACTATGCCAGAGCGTGTACACACCTCACGCACCGGATGCCGTGCACGCGTTCAAAGCAGTTTGACATAGTGGTGTATTAGAGGTAAAAAATGATATAAATACTTTTCGTTTTCTCGCACAAACCGATCGTTTTGTGTCTTAGGACATCAATGTGTCGTCACAAGCCGCAGGGTTTAATTTGGATTTGTCTGTGCGTGTTTTTTTTACTCTCATAGATTTTGTTACCATTGCAATGCATTATATGACTGATAGACTGCAACGGCTGGAGTTAAAAATCTCAGTTTGTGTTCTACTGAAGAAACAAAGTCACCTACATCTTGGATGCCCTGGGGGTAAGCAGAAAAACATCAAATTTTCATTTTTGGGTGAACTATCCCTTTAAGTACGTTTAAGATTTAAAAAATACTTTTCGTACTTAAGTACAATAAATATCACATACTTCTACCAAAGTCATTTTCTGGTAAGATATCTTTACTTTTACTTAAGTATGGGTTTCAGTTACTTTATACACCACTGTATTCATTAAATGTACTATGGTATACAGTATATAGGCTAATATAACCGATATTATTCCAAAATATTGGTTACTACTGTTGTTTTTACTACTGTACCAGTTTATATGTGATCTCCATGTAAGAAGCCATTTTTTTGTTTTTTTACATTTCTCTTTGTTTTATACTGCATAGTTTCATTTGCTGTAGCAACTGCTGTATTTCAGTGGAAACTACGGTTACCACGGTATGGATTCCTCATCTGTGTTCTGGAGCATTTGAATGTTCCATTGGGAAAGGTGAAGAAAGTGGAGGATGCTGGGTTGGCAGATCAATATAAGGTGAATGTTTGGGATATATCACAGCCCGTGCATCCCTGACCTGCTAAGATAAGAGTAGCTTTCTCTCTTGGAGGAAGGATAGATGTTGGCTCCCTTGATACTGTAGAATAGTAATCCTGTGAGCGTGTGTATGTATAATGTGTTCTGTGCTGCAGAAAAAGAGAGGGAAAAGGCTCAAAATTAGCATGGTCTCTCTCAAAACAAGATGTCCGACAGCCATATGTTTGCATGCAGGTTACACACACACCATCACAAACACGTCAACCTTCTGGTAAACTAATCTCAAATTCACACACCAACACTCTTTGTAAGTGCGGCCAAAGCTGCCTGTGGTTTCAGGACCCTTTTGGGTTACACTTTATTTCGATAGTCCACTTTAGACATTCTATTAACTATAAGTAACTTTGTAACTACATGTCAACTACATGTAAACTAATTCTCATTAATTTGCAACTACATATCTACTAACTCTCAGAGTAGTCTGTTAGGGTAGGTTTAGGGTTAGTAGAATGTTGACAAAGAAAGTTTTAATATTTTATATTAAGCAGACGGTCTACTAATACTCTACTAACTGCTAGTTGACATGTAGTTGCAAATTTACTTACTGTTAATAGAATGTTTAAAGTGGACTATCGAAATAAAGTGTTACCCTCTTTTGCACACACACACGCATAGGGGTATTTTAATTTTTATTATTTTTTGTAGCAAGGGCACCAGGGCTCAGGGAAGGCAGTGTCATGACATTTTGTCATTCTGAATGACCCCTCCTCTGACCTCATACGTGACCCTTTCTCATTCGAGGCTCTTGGCCGACAGAAAGAAAGACAGCATTGCAAAAATACACTCATCAATATGACACTCAGCAGTAGCTACTCAATTCAGTCTCTATGGGTGTGTGCTGGTATGTGAAAATGAGCAACTTTTAATATGCGTTTGTCAGCTCTCGCCTCCTAACCCCTCCCTTTTCCTCTCTCATCTGTCATGGTGTGTAACACCGTGTCTACACTTGAAGCTATCGGTAATGTGTTGCGATGCATCGTACCGCAATGCCATTAGTCTGTTTGCACTGGAAGTGTCAAAGTTGCACATAATCTCAGAATGTTCATTAACACAGATTCATCACTGCAAGTGTGATGCTAGACATGATAACTGAGTGATCATGTCTAGCATCTATACATTAACTATACTTTACACTATAAACTATATATATTGTGAAAAAATAAATAAAAGGCAATAATAACAACAACAACAACAAGGTGTTATTTAACTGAAGTAGCATTATAACTCTCCTCAATTAAGACTTCTAGTGTAGACTCCCAATGATTATAATAGGAGCAATTTATTTTTGACGCAACATTTATGGCTGGTGTTATAACTTCTGTTTCATAAACTATAAAATGGATAGTCTAATTTACATCTTAAAGGGATAGTTCCCCCCAAAATGAAAATCCTGTCATCATTTACTCAACCTCATGTCTTCCACACCTGTAGGACTTTTTTTTCTGCCACTGTTTATACTGGCATCAAGCCAAACATTGTTATTATATTATATCTATATTATATTATTATATTATTATTAGTATTATCACACATTAGGTAGGTAGTTGGCTTAGTATTTAGTTATGCTCAGTAAAAACTTTATTGTAAACGATTTTGATAAATAGGTTTTTCACTGTAATTTTGAGTGCAGCAAAATCAAATACGTGAGGGTCAAATAGGGTTCCGATACCAAAATCTCTACTTATGTATGCACGTATATATGCTTCTGTTACGCAGCATCGCTCTGCTTGAGCAAAGGTCAATGGGAATTACTTACACAGTATATGGGCAACCGTATATTTACTGGGAATAAGCTCAATCGTTTTGTTTGGTTGGAAGGAAAATGCTGGAAAGAGGATATCCATATTCACCCCTATTTCATCTCCAGTGCCTTTTTCCCTGTATAATTAATACGCACACCTCAATCCATAAACATTGCTATTCTTTTCAAAGAGAAATCAAAGGTCTCTAATGATGGCAGAGCAGGCAGAATATCTCTCCCCCAAGTTTGTGAGCTTGTGGATGTGCACATTTGTTTCTCCTAAATTAATGCCAGCTACTTTCCTCAAAAATTCAGCTCATCTCAGTTATGCGCTTCTCTCTCGTCTGTGGTCCTAAAAGCTTATTGAGACGGGAGAGAGCACAGGCCTGAGGACAGCTCGCTCCAGCCATACATTTATTCACTTTTGTAGCATGATTAAGTTTCCCTCCATTGATTTCTGGAGGGAGAAGAGAGATTCTCTCCTTAAAAAGTATATTCTCTCTCATTCTTCCCTTCTTTCTTCTGTGTCCCTCAGTTCTTCTTCATTAATAATGAAAATTATTTTGTGCAGCATGACATTTGCCTGTAAGTATGTTTTGATCTATTTTTTACAGGGGTCTCGCTGAAAGATTTTTCTTCTTTTTAGTAGGCCTGGCAGTTTAGTGTAATAAATTAGGAAAAATTAATGCTATGACCCCTATGTTAATTCCATAGTATGGAATTTTCCTACTATTGGAGCAATTCATGTTTTTTTTTTACAATGATTGATTAATTTATCTGCATATCATGTGACTAATTCAATTCTACATGCTTAACTGCTCTACTTTCAGCCACATTTTTAAGTATTATTTCTGCTCATCATAGAATTGGTCCAACTCTTACTATACAGCTTCAAAAGTGTGAGGTCAGTAATATTTTTAAGGCTCTTATACTCACTGAGGCTGTATTTATTTGATAAAAAAATACAGTAAAAACAATACAGTGAAATATTTATACAATTTTGAATAAATGTTTTTCTAGTCTTAAGGGTCTCATGATCCTTCAAAAATCATAACAATATGCTGATTTGGTGCTCAAGAAACATTCCTTATGATTATCAATGAGGAAAACAGTTGTGGTGCTTAAAACTGAAAAAAAATTGTCCGACTTATAATGAAGTTAGAATCTAATGATTGAAGCAGAAATCTTTTGTAACATTATGGATGTATTTTGGTCAATTGAATGCATTCCTGAATAAAAGTACTAATTTAATTCCAAAAAATATCTAAACCTAAATGCCTGAATGGTAGTGTAAATAGTGTTTGGCATACAGTTTAACATTGTGTATTTGTACATACATGAGCAAGAAGGAAACAGTGGTGATAAAGAGGGCAGGAAAAGACAATGACAATGGCTGTGCTAATGGCAGACTTTTATATTTATAGCTGTGTTCCTCTCCCCATCTGTCAAAAGTCATTTAGTCGTAGCCTAAGCCATAATTACAGTTATTAATTTTATTTGGCACAATGAAACTTGGAATAGAGCATGGTTCATTGAAATACTCTTGTTACAAAAATCAACTACTCAGACCAATCCCTATCACACCTCCAAAATTAAACTGAAGTCTGGTCGTACTTGTCAGTGGACTGGCTAATTTCATTAGGTTTGTCCAATCAAGCTGGATTCCTGTACAGCAGGGTTCCTCAAATCTTGCCCTGGAGGGCCAATGCGCTGCAGGGTTTTGCTCCAACCCTGATCAAACTCACATACCTGTGCTTTCTAGTATGCCTAGAAAGAGCTTGATTAGCTGGTTCAGGTGTGTTTGATTAGGGTTAGAGCTAAACTCTGCAGGAAAGTGGATCTTGTGGGCCAGATTTTAGGATCCCTGCTGTACAGTGATTAAGTCTTATTCTAGCTGAAAACAAGATTTTGAATGGCAAATCACTTCTCGTTGTGGAGCCGAGTCCTAGAATGGACTATGTACCAAAATAATTCCAAAGCATTCTTGAATCAACACTGATGTAAGTTCAGTGCAATTTTTATGAAGACTTACCCTTACCGAAAAGTAGTATACTTCAAGTTTATTTTATTAAGTATACTTTATGTAGCAGGTATACAAATATCAGTGTACTAGTAGAATACTTGTAAGTATCCTATTTCAATACTCCTTGGGACTAAAATTGGCCCACTTTCTAGTATATAAAAATATACTTTAAATATAACAGTAGTAAACTTTAAGTACACAACTAGTTTACAACAATATTTTTAGCTTGTACTGCAACTATACTAAAAGTGAACATATGAATACTGATAGTTTTCTAATTAAATACTTTTAGTAGCATTTTTAGTACACTTTGAAGTATAGTCTTAGTAAACTACTAGTTTAGTAGGTTTATACTGCAAGTATACTCGTAAGTTTACTTTAAGGGAACTTTACATCCTACTTTAAGTATACTACTATGTCCCTATTTAGGTATTAATTTGTATATATTTTGTTATATAAATATCTGAACATACAAAAAATCAAAAGAAAGAACAGGGTATCTGCTTGTAAACAAAAACATTTTATTCTAGCTTCATGCATTCTCTTTTTAAACACTTGAATGTGAGTAAGTTTCATAAAAAAAATTAAAATAAATAAAGAAAGAAAGAACATTTGGAACAAAAAGCTGAAAAAAGACTATGAATTGGATTCAGAACGATAATCAAAACAATCAACACCCCAAAGCTTGACAGTCATTATTACCTCTTCATTGGTCGACATTACATCAACTTTACACAGTTTTGATGCTGTTTTATGTCTGATGATCTTGTTAGATTACATGTGGAAGCATCTGTTGTTTCGGTTTCTTCTTCACTTGTGTTTCTTGGAAATTCTGTACAGAAAATGTGTACTAGCGCCCCCTACAGTATAACAATGAAAACATGGATTCTAGGAACACAAGTATAGCTCAAATATATTTAGACTTTTTCTAAGTAGGCTATTAGTCAAGTATACTTAAATGTCATTTTAAGTACATTTCTGAGAAGTACATAAAAAGTAGACAAAGTATACTTTCCTATTGTTTAGTTTAAAAGAAGTATACTAATAGCACGCTTGAATAAACATTTTTCATAAGGGTAGGGTGCTGTGATGTCCTATAGACACTGATCAGTTGAGTTTGCTCCTTTTTCATCTATCCATTTGTCTGTATCTAGACTACAGAAGGCTTTTGTGCTCCCTTTTTTTCTTCACAGGCAGTTGTTTAGGCCTTCATCACAATCAAACTCTACACCCTTGCTTCATCTTCAATGATTCAGCTTGTGCACAGACGAACTCAACTTTTAAAACATTCACGAGTGGATGATGTTATGCAGCTTACCCTAGTTGATTTAGCCGCAGGCTATAGCCTTTCTCCATGTGCTTATCTTCCTAATCCAGGAGGAGATTCAATGCAGCTGATGCATACTGAAACACTGAAACACAGCGTGCCAACATGTGGAGTTTTGCAAAATGACACACGCCACTCCCCCCTTCCCTCGGCTGGCAGAGTCAGGAGAGCAAATTTGGTCAGCGGGCTAGGACATTGATTTTTGTGGATCAGATAAGTTCCATGTTTAACAGATGTAGGCCAATGGGACACAGTCCAAACGATGCTCAGAACTCATTTAGGCCGTAAGTGAAGCTTTGGCAAAGAGATGCAGAACGTAAGCACAGAAAAATGTTTCAGAGGTTTAAACACCTCCTCTGTGCCAGTGAGAATGGTGGAAATGTACACAGCGTCATGTAAAAGGAACCGTGTCTATGAAATAGAGTAGAATTAAAGTTAAAACTCACGGCAGTCAAATGATTGAGTTGGAAATATACTATAATATAGATATTATATATCCTATTATAAAACAAACACAAATTATAGTGGCATTAATTATAAACAACATTTATTAACACTAAATCTAATTGAATGTATATAAAGCGAAACTAAAACTACCTTCTTTGCATGTTTTGCATGTTTGACGTTAATTACATTGTATACAGTAAGTCACTTTGTAATTTAAGTTGTAGAATTTTTTTTTTTCTTAGTAGTACTCTGGAAATAGATTTTCTGTTGAGTGGCTTACATTAATTCACACAGTGTCTTTTTAGTTATGCAGTACAGCATGTATTGAAACTGGCAATGGAACAAGTCTAAATTTAAACCTTCATCAATACATTGACACCACAAGCAAACCACCAGTTAAGTGGGAATGTTTGAATGTGGAGCAGGACTTGCACGCCTGACCCAATCATTAGATTCCCAAATGAATATCTATTGAATCAGTCTTGCTCTGTGTTAAATGTTCAATTCTAGTTTAACAGGGTAAAGTTTTAAGACTGTTTGATTATTTGTTTGATTTAAGATCATTTGAATAGTGACTTGTTTTGATAGCCATGATGTATTTGTGGTACACAACTAAACCCTGATTTTGCATAATATCAAACTTACACAAGAACTTCATATGAGGAGAAGATTTTCAAAGCTAAAATGTATATGCTGTATGCAACAGTGAGAGAGAAGACTTGGCGTTTATGCACAAGTCCATCACTGATGTGGTCCCTTGGCATCTGGTGGTTAAGAGACTCAAACTAATTAACTATTAGGTGTGCTATGGCTTCTTTTTGCTATTAGACAGTGCAATGTCTCATCTTCGTCCTCCTGCTGTGTTCAACCACATGTTATTCTGAGCTGCTGTTAGCCCAGCCAAGAGAAACAGCACCGCTTATGGACTTGTTTTTTTTGTTTTGTTTTTTACACTCCATCTGTCCAATGTAATTGCACTCTGCATATAGGCACTTTGATTGCATGTTATGTTGCTGCTATTGCACTTGACGATACATCAATAATACACAATACTTATGAAATATAATTCCTAGTAATATAATATGACAATATATTAGCAATATATAAATTAAATACATTTAAATAAATGTTATTATTGAACAAAAGCATAACACATTACAGCATAACATATTAAACCTTTTTCCTTGGATTGTTTTTTTTTTAAAATTTTTTTTTTTTGTTTTATACATCCCCATACCCTTTAACTTTAATGGTGGATATTTTGTTCCATTTCAAGCCTCCTTACTTCACGTGTGGACTTAGTTTATCCACTTCTTTATCCTCTCAAAAGCAGTGTGTCGATTAATTAATAGCTGGCTAATTAAATTTTTCTAAAAGTAATAACTTGTTTAAGCACGAATAAAGAGTGACAAGGCAAAGTCCTAATCTGCCAAAGTTTAATTAGCCTCAGCGAGGTTTGCATACAAGCAGATGGGGAGTCAGGAGGAGAGGACATCCCAGCAAATGACAACGGAATGAAGGGTTGGGAAGGGTAGAGCAGAGGCGAGGTGGTGGGGGTTTCCATCATCTCTGCCTGTCTGCTTCCATCCGTGCTCAAGATCAGCCCGCTCTCACACACAAGGGATTGTGGGATAGTTGGAGTGTTGGTGTTAACTGTCAAATAAAGGCTGGTTTTCCCACTGCTATCCTCCACACCTGTCACCCAGGGCAACCTGTGTGATGTGGCCTGAGTGGTTAGGCTCCCTTGGGTGGCTTTAAGGTATAGCCAAAGCTGAAAATCAATTGGCTAAACTGTTATAGAATGAAGTGAAGAGCCTGCATATATTAGGGATTGGCTTAGAGGGCCCTGGGGTAAATGAACAATGAGCTATTGACTACAACACTGCTCTCTTACAATGACTGCACTTACATGGACTGAAGACAATTATTATACCAATACATATACATTTATACATGTGTATACTTAATTCTCATGTTATATATAATTGGTGTCAAGTCTATTTTGGAAATCCAATTTATGCAAAATATATATTTTTAAATATAAATAAAGTTATTTAAGCATTTTTACAATATCTAATTATTTGTAAATGTTTATTGTTGCCTTTGCTTTCCCTCCATAGACATCTATATGAAATGTGTAATCCTGAGTCTACTCTGAATATACATAAACTGCATAAAACAGAATATAATTCGGAAATAATTGACTCTGATTGATAGGAGGGGCTTAGTGAGGTGGATACTGAATAATAGTTGGATTTTTTTCATCCCCTAATACAAACTAAAAGCTTATTCTTATTCATTATTGTCATTTTGATCAAATCATTGAACGGTCAATGAAACGGTCAAATGGACATTTTGACAGCTGCACAATTGGACATAGAATTCATGAGAAAACAGCTTGAACCTTGTATGTATATTTTCCATCCATATCACCCCAGGGGCATGACAGTTGAATGGAAATGACACGAAGCAAATCTCTTGTGCCAGCCCTCCATCAAAGAAGAGAAGAGCAAAAAAAATGCAAGGAGCCCAGTCTTAACACATCTTTCCTCTTTACTTTAAACAGCACCAAATGTCAGATACTCATCTGGAAATAATTTCCATTCTATTATGGTGACAAGGGGTCAGCAGAATCTAATTAGCTGAAAAAAAGTGCTAGAGAGCCGGATTGAGAGTGATTGGTGATAGGGGCAGTGGTGCAGGGCCGGCTCTCCAGCCTTATGGCTCAGTGGGAACCCTTCTGAGGTTAACTCCAACTCGAAGGAAAGAGATAAGAAAAGGAGAGAGAGGGATTCAGATGCCGTGTGCCAGAGACGAAGGTCTCTATTGGTCTGTCAGAGCCTCAACTTTGAATATTCTTCCCTGAGTGATAGTGAAAGAGAAATATAAGTGCTAAAATGCAGCAAATATAGATTGGCTTTCAGTGTCCATTTTTATTTCTTAGTTCATATGTCTATCATCTATCTATCTATCTATCTATCTATCTATGAAGTAAAACAGCACAACAACAACAACAACAACAAAATATTCTTAAAGTGTGTTCTATGATGGTCAAATACCAGGGAAAAAATAATGTTGTCCGCTGCCTCAAATCACAGGCCTTTTATAGAGCTCAGGCATTTAAGGAAATAAATGTTTCACCCTCGAGAACTTGCCATTCTGCCCTCCCCCCTTTCACATGCACACTATCAAACTAATCTAATGTCACTTTCAGAGGAAAGGTTAGGCTCAGCTTTTGCATTCATATTTTCCAGACAGAGAGTTTGACCTTTGCAGATCAGACCGTAATTTTCGCTTCTTGTGATGCCATCCAGCTCCACCAACCTTTTATAGTGAACATTAGCATCCATTGGTTGGTTACAGTGAACAAGGGTGAGAATAGGCTGTAGAGTTGTTTGTGCAGCTTTGATTGACTGCAGAAGTAAAGCTTCACAATAAAATAGTGATGTCAATACTCATTTATGCTTTTCAATAGTAGGGCTACATTTAAAGTGCTCTGTAATTTGTTTAATTTATCATTTTAACAGGTTTAGTCAATTAATTTCCTTTAACGTTGAGTAGATGAAACCAAATAATTAAAAAAATAAATAAATACAGAATATAATAGTAATACCGAACTAAATGTTCTTATCATACAGAATGATAGCAGCACCACTGTAAAAAATACTCTGACAGAGTTACTTATTCAATGGCGTCACAACACGGAGACAAGCATTACCAATGTAGTTTGATTTCCCTACGAATTACAATGAGCCAGTTAATTTTAGTTAGTCAAAAGTATAGAGCACAACCAATGTATTCTGGTTCCCGAATGACTCTAATGAGTCGGTTCTATTTCAGTGAATCGAAAACACTGTGTGCAACCAGTGTATCCCGATTATTGAATGAATTACTCTTTTGTCTTGGTTCTTTTTGCAAATTAAAATCACACAGTGCAATCAGTGTACCCCAATTCCCGAACGAATAGCTATAATTATTTGGTTATTTTTAGTGAATCTAACACATACACCTTACAGCTAACTGTAAGACTTAAATAGTTACAGATTGGTTGTTCAAATGAAAATGTGTAAAGATGATCATATGTGTATGCAATACTTTTTACACATTTTGTCAGTATATTTCATAAATATTAATGACTATAATATTATTATATTATATTATATAGCATTATTGTCTTTGAATATATAGGTAAGGTAAATTATTCAAATTGAATTTAATTGTCCTTAACAAATACTAAATAATAATAATAATAATAATAATAATAATTATATAAATATGTGGAAAACAGACATTACCTTAAACACACCTTTTGCAGATTGCTTTAAATGTATTTATTATTAAAATGACCTCATCATTATATTATCTTTTCTTCCAGATCTGAGGCCTCTACCTGACGTGGCCATGACGGGAAAATGCACACATGAGTGTACGGAATACGGCCACTCGGATTCCTGCTGGATGCCTGGACAGCCCTCACCCAACCGCGCCAAGAGTGTAAAGAGTGGGCCCAAGCTCTCCACCTTCGTGCCTTATCAGGAGAGGGAGGATCAAGAGCACCTGATGGCTGACAGCAGCTCTAAGCTTCACAGAGAGGAGCGGAGCGGAGGCGGGAGCAACAAAGTGGCCAGCGTTCGCTTTTTGCCTCCCTACACTAGTGCCTATTCTACAGGTGGCGACTCCAGCAAGGACTGCCCCCGGGAGGAGATCCCCCTGAGTCAGACAGCCGATTACGCCCCTGCTACTACACCCTCCAGCCAAGGCTCCAAAAGAGAAATCTACCTGTGATTCACCTGTCGTCCGCCTATGTTTGATTCCACATTTGATCCAATATACTTGTGATCAGCAATGCCTGTGAGAGGATAAATGGCCTCATTATCAAAACACCTGCTAATTCTACCACACCACCAGACCCCGATTTACTCAGACGTCTTGATGTGCATCTCCAATCCCCTCAGCCATAAGCCAAATGGTTGACACAAAACAGCTAGAGACCTTCTTTAAAACCCTCTGGGTTTTATACAACCCTGTACATTGTTAGAGGCTCTGGAAGCCGAATAGATATGAAGAGAATAATCAGAAAAAAAGAGAAAATCATTTTGTGAATATGAAATGAAGTGCACAATCCCCATGTAAACTTCTAATGAAAGAATGTAAGGACAATTTTTAAGTGAACTTTGTGATGATTTAATGTCAAGGTTATATTCCTATTTGAATCTGATTTGTTCACTGATTTCTGTTAGTTTTTTATTATATATATGTATTACTATTATGATCAGACTGTAGTTGTGCTTACCTAAAACATATATACATCCAAATAGTACTTTTTTTTCTTCTGTGTGTAACTACTAAGAACACGAGCCAGAAGAACTGGTGAACCAAATACTGGCAATCCAAGAGGGACATGCATTCTCAACACGTATACTTTACTGAGGAGAAATATTCACCTTTCTTTAAGCACTGAAGGGTAACTGTTTCTTACATTTGTCTTTTTTTCATAGGAATCTCTTTTTTAATGGATAGTGATGTAAATACTACACATCTGATGGAACAGTTTTGATTTATGATTTAGCTGTACAGACCCTCGAAGCCATGGCTTCCCTCTGTTGATGAAAGTAGAAGGGACATTGCTCAGAGGATTTGCCTCCCTGTCAGTAAAAGAAGGACAACAGTTTTGGACCATGGAATGCTAAAGATAATCCACAGTATGAGCCTCTACCGTCTAAGTACTTGGGACTTGAGCGAACACGGAATTTGGGACAAAATCCAAGGGAAACAAATAAATTAAAGCAGGTTTGCATGATGCCATTTGTCATTTTGGACAAATTTGACAGTTCCCAGAGGAAGCTCTCCCAGTGACTTTTCCTCTGTAATACTCTCTTACTTCTTCAGTAGACTATCCAAATGTAACTGAGGCTTGAGGTGAGTTGCCCTTTGGAAGAGCTTTGTTCAACCCATCCCATCCGTAAGGAGGAGCAACAGCTTTCAGAGTACAAAAACAAAAAAATGAACTGTCCATGTGCTGTGCAATAGGCTACTCGTTTCCGGACATGTCAAACTCTGTTGTGTAGATGTGTGGTTTTGTCAGAGATTTTGGCTCTGCTCTGTGGTGGGTCTGAACTGGTCAAAATGAACGCTCACAAGAAGTAGACGGTTTCAAAAATCGTGACAGCAGTCATTCTCTTGTGTTTGACCACATTAAAGTTGTATTCAACAAATCCAGTATATTCTAACACATCTGAGATTCTGTTTGAAGTGTGCTTTGAACGTATGACATAAGACTCCTGCAGCGAGCTTAGAAACGCCTAAATCTCGCTAACCTATTAACGCAAAGTCACATTGGCGCTCGCCTAACCGGGTCACTTTTGATGGAAATTCTAATTTCACCAAATGAAAGCGAGATCTTTCAGAAAGAGTTTACAGGAAGTTAATTTAGGGCCATTATTAATTTTGGCTGACGGTAACAGGGATTGCATCATTTGGGATGCAGGTCAGCAAAAGCTATAATGAGTATTCAAGGCCCGAGCGACACACAATAGACTCATTCATGAAACATTCGTAAATATAGGAGTAAATTCTGAGTAATTTGCGCCTAAAACGGACCTTCCCGAAAACTCTCCTCCGAATTCCCCAACGCTTTGTAAACGTCCGATTTGATAGTTAAACGTGTATGTTAATGAATTCCAATCATTCGTAAATCAATTCCGTGCACGCTCATTCACAATTACCATAATCCCCGCCTATAATAACAGCCAGGAACGCAGTGGAATATTCTGGTCTACTTTCTCAAATTTGGCTCCTGTATATTGCCTAAATGCAAAAAAGACTAATAGGCCATATGCCTAACAATAAATATTCAATAACGTGTGTCCACCAAAGTGTTTTTAGCCTGCTGAAAAATGTCAGGCACTCTTCTTAAAACGACCTGCTGGTGGCGCTTGAGAATCCTTTGGTGGCACAGCGTTTTTCCAGCTGTCGATTTGGTTGCTATGATGTGGAATATCCAAGGCAGTACATTTTAAAGAATATTACTAAATATAAAAATGCAGTAACCAGCAATGTTAACTTCTCTATTGTTGTTCAGTTGTTGTACAAGTAGGATGATTGGTCGGTGTAGTATTTGTCCCGCCTCTTGTCCACTGATTGGCGGTTGGGTAAAAAGTGACAGTGACAAGCGCTGTGTTTTACCCAAAGCTAAACAGTTTATCAACTCTCAGCTACAAAAAAAACTAAACAAAAAAAAACAGAGCAAACAAACTTGTACAATAGTATGATGGCAGTGCATCAAAATTCAGTGTCATCAGTTTGCCAAAAATAACATAGAACGTTTTACGCACAATTTACACGTGGCAGGGAGCAGGTGTAAATTTCTTTGGTACCAACTAACATTTTGAAAATACGAACACTTTCGTGAATCCGAAAATTTACGTCAGAACAGCTTTACGAACGATTTAAACAAAAATTAGTTCTGCTCGTGTTTCATGAATGAACGGACCTACCTAAGGCTCAGTCCCCCCCACCATCATTTACACCATGTCACACAGCTAAGTACGGACGTATGGTGTGACACTTCCTTTTGTGTGTCTGAAGTCATTTAGTTCACGACTGACCTTTCATTTGAACACTGGCAAACCGAAAACTTGACTAAGGACTTGACTAATTAAATAAATTGTATTTCCAATTTGACAGGGTCTTTGGTCTCTGCATGCCCTGCGACACCCCCTTTGGACAACCATTGCTGAGCTTGTTGCAGCCTTGGGGCAGAACGGAGGAGATACCAAAAGACCTCAATCGGTTGAAGTGTTGAATTGAGAACATTGACACTCTCTCACTGGTTTGTTTGCTTCATTGTACACATTTAACTTCCTGTTCTTTTAATCATCCCAGTGACTACTGACCTTAAATGTGTTTTCTGCAGTGACAAACAGAAGCTGCCCAGGCTGCATGAACCCCAAACGCTGCATGACAAGTAGACAGTCTCTTGCTCCCACTGGGAAAACCTGGAGTTTATCCTCGGAGAGCAACTGTCACAGATACTGATAGGTCAAATCACTTGGAGTGTGTGTGAACGTGTGCGTCTTCGCACACCTGTGTAACTGTAGATACACGGAGGGATCCGCTCATTGCCTTTAAAGCAAGAAATTTTAAAGCTCTACACATTCATTTTAGATTTTTGCTTGGATTTTCAATGGCCAAATTGTGTTGTGGCATCTCATTGAATAAAATGGCTCTTGCTGTGTTAAACAGTGGTGCAAATAATCTGATAAAAACAAAAAAACAAAATAACGTCTTATGCACTGGTTGTAGGGCAAAAAAATACAAGCAAGAGAAACATTATATAAGAGGAAAGACAGTCCATGTCTTATCCTGCAATTGTGGCTGTTTGTTTGTTTGTCAGACAGCAACATATTTGACTTTTGTGTGGGATCTGGAATTTAGTAGTTTTGTCTATATATAGAATATTATGATATAATATATTATTATATAGATATAAGATATATTTGTTTTATTGTTTTAAGACATTGAAGACATTGTTATTCTGAATGTTGAACTGCTGTTACACAATCTCTCATTAGTTTTAGGTTTTGTTTTTTTGTTTTTTTCTAATTTAAGTTACACTTTCCACACAACCCCATTAGGAAGTTTTATTATCCGTAATACAAATTTGTCCTACTTTCACACTTTGATTAGCAGTCTTGAAGCAAAATTGAATATGGTTATTTGTTCTATAAATATGTTTTTTGTTTGTTTTTTTATGATGTTGTCCATTGTAGCACAGTGATGAGCAAATAATGTAAACAATCACTTTTTTTTTCCAAAAATGCAATCTGCATTTTTTTTTTCTTTGCATTCATTTTTGAGGGAAAACATAATCTGTGTAATGGATTTAAGCAAGGTAAAATGGGTTAAATAGAGCTTAATTGGTTGCTGAAAGCACTATCAAATTAGCCAAATATTTAATAAACCAACATGCAAGGGTGGAGGATGTTTATGGCTTTTTAAATAATGGGCGTTCCAGTTCTGTGGAAATCTATGGAGCTTTCTGCCGGCACAGATTCCGTGTGGGCCTGTTCATGACTGATGTTCAATTTCATCCTACTGTAAGCTCTATTTCATTTGTGCTGAATAGTGTATTTGATTGCATGGAAATCAATCAAATCCAATGTGACTTAAGAATCAGTTCTTTGTCTGACACATGGACTCATTTTGGAGCAGAACCACCAGCTGCATTTGTCCAGGTATTAGGAGTTATGAACGAACATGTCATCGTGTTGTAATGTCACCGTGCATAATGAGGCTCACCATGCATCTCTGCGCATAATAGAGGTAGAGAGTAAACAGCATCATTCTACCCCTCGAAAAAGATTAAAAACAAAATCAGTAATTTATTTTGTGAAGCGGTGGCTGAGCGGTATCATTACTATGACTTTGGCTCTGAAATGAACCGATAGCGCTTTAACGGTTTGAAGGCATCTGCCTACACATGATTTCGATATTAAAAAACTCTACACTAAGTAATTGAAGAACAGCCACCGTTTAAATAGATAATTACAGGAAATACAAGTTTGTAGCCTATAAGTGTTGGTTATATTTATATCGAAACTCTTGTGATGCCTTGTTTTCTTTGTACAGTTTTATGTACATGATAATAACGTGGCTTTTTAAAAAAGATGACAAAAAAGAACATGTTGAAAGATAAAGTGAAATTGTTAAATATTTTAAAAAGTAGAATATGTTAGGATGAGAACGGTTGGGGGCACTCAGTTGGTGTGCCTATGTCTAAAATGGCATCAGTAACCATTCCCTGGCTTCTAGTCTATTTTAAAGTTTTACTGTCTCTTTTTATGAGTCTTATTTTTTCCTGAGTTTTGTGTTATTTGCAAAACAGTGGCTTTTAAGAGTTTTAGTCCTTATTCGTTCCATTATGTTCTTATCAATACCCGCATGTTAAACACGATGAGGAAGAAAAAAAAGAGAAAAAAATTTGTGTCTTTTATTTTTGCTGAGCAAATCAAAGAAATACTATCTTGTAAGTACTCCTTCCTTATAGCTTTACAATAAAATAAGTTCTGTAAAACACTGTGTCCTTCATATACTGTATATATATATATAGACAGACAGACAGACAGACAGACAGACAGATAGATATAGCTTTGATTAGCACAGTTTATTTTTATTTAATCAGGAAAAGTGCTTTGAAAATGTGTTCCCTCTTTCAAGTGCATTCTTTGGGGAACACATGTACCACATTATACCATCTTGCAAACAACTAAAAGTGAACTTCCTGATTCAGCACATCTCATGCACTGAAAAGCTTTGCTTTCATCAGTCTTGGCAAACCTGGCAGAGTTCAAATTCTCATTTGTTCCTTGGGAGAATAAAGTCCTGTTAACCCCACTGGATTTCTTAACGTGCCAGTGGCACTGCCAAGCGTGGGTGTCATCGATCGACATAAACACAATGAGGCCTGGAGTCCAAACACACACACAGGCACTCACTCCAGCTGTCTCTCATATGCCACAGCCATACTGTGCAGTGGCACCATGCAAAATGCTTGGGACCCCAGAGATTTGTGGGAACTCCTCAATATCAAATCCGATTTTTCCTTGGGGCTCAAAGTGACAAATCTTCCCGTGTTTGTATACTGAAAATCAGAGCTAACGGCATTTTAAAGTGATAGTTCACTCAAAATTGTCATCGTTACCTCGTGTTGTTGCAAATCGAAAGAAAGAAATGTAGCAGTGTTGATGCTGCTCTTTTTAAAGTGTGTTATGACCAGGGTATTTAAAAAAAGACACACACACAAAAAAAAAAAGTTTCATATAACTCATCGCACTATATTCTTCTGAACGCATTCAATACATTTGTATTGAATGTTTTATAGCTCTACATTTGTTCCATATATGTTTTATAGATCTACATTTGTGGATGCTACAGTTCAAAAGATTAGGGATCATACAATTTGTTTTTGAAAGAAGTGTCTTGCTCACCAAGGCTACATTCATTTGATCAGTAATACAGTCAAAATTGTAATATTGTTTAAATTTTAATTTTTAATTATATAAAATTGTTAGTAAATAAGGTATAGTCATTTATTCTGTGATGTAAAAGCTGAATTTTTCAGCCATACAGTGTCGGTATTATTATTAAAATAATAATTACTTTTAAAAATAATAAAAGACGAAGAAAAATAAAAAGTTTGAAAAAAAAAAAACCTTAATGACCCAAAACCTTTGAAAATTGGTGGATATGGTGAATATTGTACAGTAACACGTCGCCACAGGTTGATATCCACGAGGGAAACACTTGTATGGTCTATACTTAAAGACTATATTTTTAAACTGAAAAAATTAAATGGTGTTTTCAAAAATGACAGATTAACCTTGGTGTATAATAGTAAAAATATAATTATATATATATATATATACTATATATATATATATAATATATTATTATAATATATATATATATATATAAACTTGGATACCTTCAGTAAAAAAAACACAGCAGTTCAAAATCTGTTGCACTTTTTGTCAAGGGTTATTTATTGAAGAGTTCTTTATTTCCTTCAGCTCCTGCTGAGTGCATGAGGGGGATTTACCGAGCCCCTGAGTGGCTCCCTTAGGGCAGTGCTTGACTGAGGGTCAATGTTATCAGCCTCTAGGCCAATAGAGCAGAGGTGTTACTCCACAGCACAGTGGCCGCCCTCGCCAACTGTAAATATTGGCTCTTCTGTGCAGGCAAATTAAGTGTCTAATGACGGGGTTTTGAAATAAGCTCTGACCTGCTGCCTGCCAGACAGTCTGAAGGTAGCCGAATATGCAATGATAGAGAGAAAAACTGAGATACTGAGAAAATATAAAGGAGAGAAAAACATTAAAAAGAGCACAGTCCCTGAATAAGGGAGATCGTCACAGGGAGGATAAATATGAAGATCTATTTATAAATCTGCTGGCGCATTGGAATAAGTAATACGATTAATTCATGACCTAGACACTGGGGAACTTCTATGTGGAATTTCCAGATATACCTTGTTTTCCTCCTAAGAAAATGCCAAGCTATGAATATTCTTTGAAAGGACAACCTGTTCGCGCATTATTGCGTTTCTCAGTGTGTGGCCATAATGACTCTGACAGAAGGTCAGTTGCTGACTTGAGAGGCATGTGCATAAATGTTAATGCTAATCACTCAGAGCTTGTGTATATTATAGGACTAAACCATTTATTTGGTTTATTTCCCCCCTTTCTTGTTTTCCCTAGCTCTCTCACTTGTGGTTTGCAGCACGAGGAAGGCACATAACTGCAGGCACTGTATGTAATGTTAAAATGAGATTAGCCTACTGGTGCACATCTCTGTATGATGGTTAGGAACAGCGCTTACAGTCTCCAGCTATTCCAAGGTTCCCTTTGCTGATGCAAAGAATCCCACACATAGTGAGAGAACATGAGCATTTGAAGATGTGTTTGAGCATTCTTAGTGTAAGTGATATGAAAAACATTTATTCTCTAAAGCCGGGTGCACACTTTTCATTTATTGCCACAAGTTTGCCAATTTTATATATGTACACTGTTGAAAAGAATCACCCCCCTTTAAAATAATCAAATTTTGTTGCTTTGCAGCCTGAAATGAAGATGATGTAGGATATCAGACCGAATCAGACAATCTAAGATTTGGTCAAAACCGAGTTGAGGCACGAGGAGTCACAAAAATTCCACTGAGGCCCAAGACAACAGGATGTCATAAATCAGACCCCAGCCTCTCTGAAGCAAGGCCTAAACCTAAAGGACCTGTAACAGAACAGTTTTCCACATTAACACAAAAGAAACCATTGACAAGCCAAGGAGATTGTAACATTTGGGAGTTATCAAGAATAATGCGCAAAAGAGATGCCGCATGACTATCACACGATAGAAACTACGGTCACAGCTCCTCTAATTGACTCCCCCTTTACGAAAAGAACAGAGAGACTAAATGCCTTACAGACTTTTAATCTTGGGCGTTAATTACATTCACAGATGGCACGGGAAACTGCCTTCAATGCACCTAATGAACAAAAAGGACATGGGTGACCAGTAATAATTGCTATGCTTAACTCCATATTATGTATCTAACCCACATGTTTAAACATCATGTTTTAATCATTTATTGTGTATGTATTGTTAATAACTATTGAAGAGCTTAAGGGGTCATATTCATGCTTGGTATGTGTAAGTTTGAATTTTCATGCTTGAAACGTTACTCCCAGTCAATTCTTGGTCAAATGTATCATATCCTCGTGATAGAAATCATGTCCAAAATCATACTCTACCAGAGCGGGAAAAACGCAGGTCATGTGAATGATGAGATAACAGTTGATTTATGAATGGGAAGGAGAAACATTGCAACACCCCGAGCAAAGACCATGTCTAATTGGTCAAGACACCATTTTGGATGTGTCCAACAGCCATGTTTAAAATACTCAGGACACCATCAAACTTAGCTTTTTTTGTCTTTTGCCTTTTGCCTTTTTGCGGGTCTGACTTTTGTGGGGTTTTTTCTCTTGTTCTTTTTTTCTTTTTTTGTTTCTTTATTCTAGACACTTTTTTTTTTTTAGCCATGTGGCTTTTAGCTTTTCACTTCAAATCATGCTTTTTTAGTTTTGAGCGTGCTCTGGCTTAAACGCCAGCTCCTCTGAAACCATGAGGAGGAACGCCACCTGGTCTCGTCAAACTTTATTTCTATTTCTATTTCTTTAGTTTGTTTTATTTTCCGTTGAGAGTTTCGTGTTCTGAGTTAAGCCTAACGCCGCATCTCCGAAGAGTGCTGTCTACCCTTCAACTGCAGACCACAGCTCAGCGTCGCCAGCCAACGCCCAACCACTGGCTCCCAAGACTGAACCTCCAGCCAATCAGCAACCTCGGGAAACCCCTTTTAGCAACCAGACAAGAAAGGGAACCCCGCACACAGAAAGCAAGTACCTCCAGATTCTAAACTGAACTGGTGCAGTTAATCTAAATTTTAACCTCATTGAGGAACTCAGTGCGAGGGTTAATTAAGTGATTGATGGTTGTTCAGATCTATACAATGGCACATATTGCTGTAAACTTGGGATTTCACATTTTCATTCTCTTTAATTATTTCCTCTCTCTCTCTTTCTGAAAACAGCGTGTGTTCATGTGTTAGATTAGTTTATATGTCTTAGATTTATCCAATAAAGCCTTATTTATAATGAAAAGAGAAGTATCTCATGTTTTGTGCTCACAAGTTAATGTCTAAAACTGACGATCTTGTTACATGTGCTAATTAATAATGTTTTCACTATATTTTGTATATAAATATCCATTGCAGAATTGATATCATACAGCTCGTTCACTGAATCGCTGGCCGTCTCAGTGATCAGCCTTAAAACAGTGATTCTGTCCAAATTCCGGGACATATTATGTTGGAGTTCCCCTTTAAAATATTAATGATTCCCTTTGAGCTAAATATGCCTGTTCCCTTACAGAATTGGTGGAGAGAATGCGGGGAGATTAACCTAAATGGGAGCAAAAAAGCAAGTTATTTCATATTCAATTGCTGCGGATGAAAAATGAGAAGCTTCTGGTGAAGACTGGTGTGTGTGTGTGTGTGGTGTGTGTGTCGCGCGTGTGTGACGTAAGCAGAGCGCGACCGCTTGAATGAATGAATGAACACAGAGAAGGCTGAAACGCGAGTCCGCCTCTCCGTTGTTAAACTGCAGTAAGTGTAACTTCAAGTTAACATCTGAGATCGTACAATAAGGTAGAAATTGAGCGTGTTCCTCATTTTTTGTAATGCCTTGTTTATAGCTGAATTGATTTCATTGCATGTCCCAGTGTTTTTCAATCGCTATTCTCCCTGAATCTCAGTCACCGTTAGCTGAACGGCGCTAAACTGCAGGAGTTAAAAGGGAAATAAATAGGTGGATAAAGAATAGTTTTGAGCGTGTTCCTCAATCTGTTTATCAAAGCCTTATTATTCATAGTTTGATTTCAATGCGTGTTCCATTGTTATGCCATGCTATTCGATTCCCTGAGTTAAACATTACGAGATAATGCTTGCCTGCCTGTGTCTGTTCACAAAGTAAATTTAATTTCGCTTAACACTGCGTGTAAGTGAATATTAACTTTGCACCAACAGCGAAGAAAACCTGTTGTTTAAGTGTCCAGAGAAACTGGCACAGAGATTTAAAGATCTGCTGAGATCGTTATCACTGTTTCCCTTAACTGCAGCACAAAGCTGCTATTTGAATAAAGTTAAATTTAACTCCGAACGAACTGAGAGTTTAAGCGCCACATCGCAAAACCAACCAAAAACGGTGTTGTTATTTGTACAGTGTTGAAATGCGCCGACATTTCGTGTAATACGCTTAACTGTACTTGCAATGCAACTATTCACAGGCTAGCCACTAGAGCGTGTGTTGGTTGCCATAGTTACGATCGTGACACGGAAGTCTGAACCTACTTCCGAAGCAACTCTGAACTGCGCACGCGCAGCACAGCGACGCTATTGTAAACAAACCCCACGGTGTGGCTAAGCTAACGAAACAGTTGTTTACATTGAAGTCTATGCTAAAGCCTTTAGCCTCAAAGGTTAGCAGTTAGCATTAACATCCAGTGGTTGAATTCAGTCTCTGTTGGGCAACGATAAAGTGATTTAACACTTTAAACATCTAAACTAATACACCTTTTTGGTCTCTTTCTCTCTCTTATTCCTCCATTTTCTCACTTCTTACCACTTTATCTTACTTACTAGAAAGGGAAATACTAACTCACAATTATTAATTGTTCCAAATTCAAATTTAATTAAAACATTAAATTCATTTGGAATCATTCAAATTTCCCCCTCATTTCATATGATCATTATTTCTAGTATTCCATCGTATGCCTAATCATCTTAGGTACGAATAAGCCTTGAACTTTAAAGTTTAATAAACATTCTACCTAATTGATTTTATTACCTATCAACAAATTCTATTCAGACTTATACTTACTAATTATTCTATTGCGTTTTACCCCTTTTCTTCCTGTGGTTATACACTTAGCCATTATTGTTCTATTTATTGATTTCCTTCTTTATTTAATTTAATTTTAACTTATTTTGCCCATTTATTACTTTTAATTTTACTTTACCATTCTTTTTCCTCTGGAGATCCTAGCTTGGGAACGACACACCCAAGCCCTAATAGGAGACAGTGTTATCCCTCACTACAAGTTCAAATAAATTAGAAAGACAACTCTCTTTCACCCAAATTTTATTTTTGTTTGATTAGTTGTGCAGCAACTAAGAACAACAACTCTTCTACTCGTAGTTGAGCATAACAGCATCAGAGCCTGCTAGTGGACACGATCCACTCAGGTTACTGAGTAAACTCCTGAGATCTCCTTCCCTTTTCTCCCGTCACCTCCTGCTTTCTTTCCTCTTACTATTCACAGCGTAGGGCCTGCTAGAACCATCACCCCCCCCCCCCCCCCCCCTATCAATCCTATGAATGAAATTACATATCTTGTGAAAAAAGACGAAGATCAGTTATGAATTTGATTGTAATCAACCCCTCCTTGTTCTTCCTAACCTCCCTACATTTGGAAACGCAATCCAGATTTTAGCATCTCATCCAACGCTGAGATAAATTTAATAGAGATAAGTGTTGAACAGCTGTCGCCTTCGCAGCCTCCCTGGTGAGCGGCCCAACTGTAAGGTGTACGGTGTCAATCCTGTCAGACTGAGAAAAGAGATATCAACATTATTATTGCATTCTTTTGTCTAAAACAGAGTTAATAATATTGTTTACCTTCTTGATAACCACATTAAATTGAAAAAAAAAAATTCTCAACCAAAAAGGAATTTTTTTTTTTACTGAATTGTTTTTACCTTTTTCTCTCTTTTCCTATTCCTCGTTAGAAGTGACAAAGTCTTTGCATCCCTAATCTACTTACACACCTGAGACCAACACAATCATCACCACACTTCACTAGTTGGTCACAGTCACTGATACCACACTTAGTTGTCCCACCACACATCGGCTTCTACTCTACACAGTAGGGGTCAGTCTCTCTTCTCCCCGGCGTGCCAAAATGCCGCCGACTGCAAACCCATTGCCTATGGGGAAGATGTGAATACTTGACTGAGAGGCATGACAGACAGCCTCACCACCAAGACATTTGAACTGTTATTATTTATAATAATAATCCTAATCCTGAGAAGATACCTGACACAAGATTCAAGCCAGAACAAAAACCACGAGGAGCTAGTCAAAATCACAAGCTCCCTAAGCTACGCCTTCACAACCAAGCTGAAACTGAGCAACAAGCACATCACCCACCTTCAAGAGAAGCTGACAAGTGCTCAATGCCGCATAGACAAGCTGGAAGTGAAAAATCAAGATCAACTCAAAGCACCCAACGAGAGGGAGCAGGAAACAACAGAACAAGTTAAGAAGATCCAAGCAGCCCTGGCAGCAGCTCAGCTCGACCAACAACATGCAAAGGCTGCCCAGAAAGAACTGGTAAACCGACTCCAGTATGCCGAACAGCTACTAGAGAAAGACAAGAATCACATCAGAGACAAGAATGTTGAAATTAGTACCCTGAAAGACCACCTTGAAAGGTATAGAACTGAAATGGACAATCTGACCCAACAACTAGACGATACCAACGATGAGCTCTACATGGTCAGAAAAGAACTCAAAGATGCTTATGAGCTGAAACAAGAGACAAGAAAAGAGAAGCATCTCTCAGCCTCACCACTGCTGAGCAGAGCAGAGTCCCATATCCAAGAACTGGCATACAACGAAAGAAGCGAAGGGCCACAACACAAAACCACACCTGCCTTCGCCACACAAGCCTTTCCTGCAAACGAAAGAATACCTCCCATCCAAGCAGACCCTGGAGCTGCACATGGGATGACCATCAAAGACCTCAAAAAGCTGTCTAAAACCATCAGCAGTTTCAACCCAAACTCTGCAGAGGGCCACGACATCCAGGCCTACCTGCAAGATATCGAGTTTTATCTGGAAATGAGACCTCGTGTGACTGACAGAGACAGTTTATACCTCCTAAGAGCCACATCAAGTCCTGAGGTACGACACTTCCTAGCTCGACAGCCAGTAAACACAAAGTCAAAGCTAACAGACTACTTCGTGAGTCCTATTAAAGAGTTGACAGACCCTGAGTCTGAACTTGGACTGTTAACTTCTCTGGAGATCAAGCAAGGTCGACAAGAGGATCCACAAGCTTACTACAACCGACTCCGACAAGACTACTTTGGTGCACACAACGAACCTGAACTTGAAGAGGATGTGAACTTCAAAAGCCACTTTCTAAGAAATCTGCACCCTGGAGTCAGCCACCATCTAGGAGTCATGGCCTGTCCACGCTCCATGACAATCCAACAGTTGCGTGACCTAACACAGAAGGCCTACAACAAGCAGAAGATGGCCTCAAAGAAAGGTAACAAAACATCCACACTCTTGAACTCTGTAACCAAAGCCTCAAGCCTTGCACTGGACGACACCCAGAGGCATCACGACACCAGAGTCTTCCATCAAAAGCAGAGAGAACGTGACACCCATGTCCAAGACAGCTTTCAGTCTAACCGCTGGAAAAATCCATGGGACCAGCCACACTTCTCAAGAAACCCAAAAGATAAGAACAACTGTAAACCTAACCAGACATCCAAAGGTAAACGCCTGACTCATCCAAGAGCAACTCGTGTGAGTAAGCGACAGCAAAACACACCTCAGCACCACTCAGACATGCACAGTGTTGAGTATGCAGAAGAGCAAGACAGCTTATCATCAGACGACATGGAACAAGTCATGAGACAAATTAAAGATTTCCTTCAGGGAAAGCTGAACATGGATGACCACAAAGTAGAGTCATGCTCGCTGTGACCAGCGACAGAACGGAAGGCCGGTGATCACCTGGTACACCACAGCAGAGATGACAAGCACCTGTTCAACAACAACCCAGAACGAGCAAGTCTCTCACGGACAACTGTTGATGAAACTCTGAGGTACAAAAGAACATCACCTCAGTCACCCATCACTCAATAACAAACTGTCAAATCAACTCCAAGAACCACATTCCTGTCTGGGCAACAGCAACCACCCAAGCACAGAAGGTCAGAAAGTCTGCCACAACCAGAAGGCATCACAAGAGAAATGCAACATAGGAGACAAAGTTTGCAACCCAGCTTCACACAGCCATGCCAAACTAGCTCCGACTGTCTGCTAAAGAACTTCCTGCCTCGCTGGACTGACCCCCATTAGATCATGTACACGCCCTCATCCAAGCCAAGGATGCCGAGAGCCCGTCTTCACTGACATACAAGAAAAGGGGGGAGCCAACACAGACTGAAACAGATCTGACCACACATACACTACACCATTAACACACACAACATTACCTACACCCAGAGGTAACCACATCTAATGATAACACATTCACTAACAATTTCTTCCCACAAGTAGAATATCCAAATTTTTGCGTAACATAAAGTTACATATGCCCACCATGAAGAAATATGCAGCCATCCTCACAATAGGTAGAACACCTGACACTAATTTAAGGTACATTACACACTAGCTGCACATGACATCCTAACTCAACAGTAGTTGTAAGCCATGCTATTAAAATCCACAGCAGCTTTGTTTTGTTCTTCTTTTACCTATCATTTTCCTTCCCCTCTTTCCTTAGTAGGTAAAACACCTAGACACCCTGCAAGGGTCAAACGTCTGATATTAGGATTGACTCACCCCACCTAATATCCGCCAGTCATTCTAAACCGAATGGAAGCCAGAGAGCTCCATGCACGATAGGTCAATTCATTTCATTGCAAATGATGTTACTAGAAAATTAACGGTAAACGTTTTAAATTAAGACAACCTAGAAGAACCAAACAAAGTTATCCGCAAAATTTGATTGACGAATCAACGTACGGAACCAAATTAGAACAATTTCCAGATTGAATTAAAACATATTTAAATTTACTAAACTATTTTGACTAATTAAACTTTACCACCTGTACCTAAATAACCTGATGCCTGCACCAGTACAGTAACTGTCATGGAGGTGTCTTGTTGATTGCTGTGGTTGTCTGCTTCTTCTGCCTTTGTTCCTCCAGCGCTCGCCGATGTCTTCAACTCAACACATCGCCGATCGAAGGGGGGTATGTAGGATATCAGACCGAATCAGACAATCTAAGATTTGGTCAAAACCGAGTTGAGGCACGAGGAGTCACAAAAATTCCACTGAGGCCCAAGACAACAGGATGTCATAAATCAGACCCCAGCCTCTCTGAAGCAAGCCTAAACCTAAGACCCTGTCACAGAACAGTTTTCAAAATTAACACAAAAGAACACATTGACAATCCAAGGAGATTGTCAATTTTGGGGCAACTTATCAAGAATAATGGTCAAAAGAGATGACCGCCCCCCTCCCCCCCCAATGACTATCACACGATAGTAACTACAGTCACAAGCTCCTCGTAAATTGACTTCCCCCACTTTACAACAAGAACAGAGAGACTAAAATTCCTTAGACATTTTAATCTCTGGTCTTCATACATTCACAGAATGGCACGGAAACTGCCTTTCCATGCACCTAAATGACACTAAAAGGACTGGTGACCAGCTAATAATTGCTATGCATAACTCCATATTATGTATCTAACCCACATGTTTAACAATCATGTTTTAATCATTTATTGTGTATGTATTTTTTAATAACTATTGAATAGCTTAATGGTTTGTATTCATGTTTGGTATGTGTGAGTTTGAATTTTCATGCTTGAAACGTTTCTTCCAATCAATTCTTTGTCGAATGTATCATATTCTTGTTATAAGAAATCATGTCCAAAATGTATAATCTACCAGAGCGGGAAAAACGCAGGTCATGTGAACGATGAGATAACAGTTGATTTATGAATGGGAAGGAGAAACATTGCAACACCCCGAGCTACAATTGGTCGAAACACCATTTGGGTGTGTTAAACAGCCTGGTTTAAATACTCAGGACACCATCAAACTTAGCGCGCGCTTTTTGGTCTTTTGCCTTTTGCCTTTTTGCGGGTATGACTTTTTGTGTCTAGCTTTTAGCCCTGCGGCTTTTAGCTTTTCACTCCTAGTCATACTTCTTTAGTTTGAGCGTGCTCTGGCAGGTTTGAGCGTGCTCTCCAAAACATGAGGAGAAACACCACCTAGTCTCAACAAACTTTACATCTATTTCTATTTCTTTAGTTTGTTTTATTTTCCGTTGAGAGTTTCGTGTTCTGAGTTAAGCCGAACGCCGCATCTCCGAAGAGTGCTGTCTACCCTTCAACTGCAGACCACAGCTCCGCGTCGCCAGCCAACGCCCAACCACTGGCTTCCCAAGACTGAACCTCCAGCCAATCAGCAACCTCGGGAAACCCCTTTAGCAACCAGACAGAAAGGGGAACCCCGCAGACAAAGAAACGCAAGTACATCCAGATTCTAGCTGAACTGGTGCATTTAATATAATTTTAACCTCATTGAGGAACTCAATGCGATTGTTAATTAAGTGATTGATGGTTGTTCAGATCTATACAATGGCACATATTGCTGTAAACTTGGGATTTCACATTTTCATTCTCTTTAATTATTTCCTCTCTCTCTCTTTCTGAAAACAGCGTGTGTTCATGTGTTAGATTAGTTTATATGTCTTAGATTTATCCAATAAAGCCTTATTTATATGGAAAAGAGAAGTATCTTGTGTTTTGTGCTCACAAGTTAAGGTCTTAAACTGCCGATCTTGTTACTATGCTAATTAATGGTGTTTTCACTATATTTTGGATATAGATATCCATTGCAGAATTTATGTTATATGGCCCGTTCAATGAATCGCTGGCCGTCTCAGTGATCAGCGGTAAAACATTGATTCTGTCCTAATTCCCTTACATATTAATGGTGGAGTTCCCTTTAAAATCTTAAATGATTCCCTTTGAGCTAAATTATTGACCTGTTTCCGCATACACTGAATACAAGTTTTTTTTTATCCAGCTGTATTTACTCAGTGCAACTTATAACATCAAAGTGACGATATAAATACATTGTTCAGAAAAAATTTTATAAAAATAATAAAAACCAACCAAAAAAAAACAGAATCACTGAGTTGGAAAAAGGACCATCCCTTGAGTAAGTATTTAGTTTGAACCACCTTTTGCTTTAATTACGGCCTTTAGTCTGTTGGGATTTGTCTCTACTAACTTTGCAGATCTAGACTTTGCAATATTTTCTTTTCTATGCCCACTGTGTATATACATTCATAACATTTCATCAAATGATTCATCAAAAAATCATACCGTGATGAATCATAAAATTAAAAATTATGCTATAAAAAGTAGAAATCACAACTATAAGTTATGCGCTTTTTGTCATGATTATGAGCTAAAAAATCATAGCTGTGACATAAAAGTTTGACTTTAATGGATGGAAAACAATTTCTGCTATAAAAATTATGAGATAAAAGTCAAAAATATGAGATACTAAGTCATAATTACAAGATAAGTCAAACTTATGACACAATAAGAAAAAAAAGAGAAATCATGACAAAAAGTTGAAGTTGAGATGAGATGACTTTTTATCTAATAATTTTGACTTTTGTTGCCATCATTTTGGCTTTTTATCTAATAATTATGACTCTTTTTTTAAGGCAGAAATGGGATTTCATAATTTTATTTTGTATTACCAATTATTTTAAAATAAATAAGAAATATTGTATATGTTATTACATATTGTTTAGTATTGCTCTGTCAGATAACCTATTTAAATAAAAAAAAGCCAATGCAGGATCAACAGTTGCAAAATCAATGTTTTTTTCAGGCAGTGCACAGTCTGGCAGGCTGTTTTAAATTCTGCGAACACAACAATCTTAATGATAAAAAAATATATAAAAAGCTGTGTTATAGGCCTACTAAATATCATCACTTTTGGAACTCCTCTTGTCCAATCAAATTAGAAGACTGGAACTGTTGTTTAAAAAAACTAATGATGGTAAATCATCTTAATGATGACAATGATTGTGATTTGACAAAGAGAGCGTCCACCTCTCACTTCCACCTCATAATTACAAGCACATCAATCCGTAAAGCCTTGAATGAAAAGAGAGATGGACGCATGAGTATAGACAGAATGGTGAAGAGAAAGCTTGTTTTGATGAAGGGTGGAGGGAGGTCTGTCCTGAGGGGCAATGCTGTAATGCCCTGCCATCATCCCCCGCTCCCTGCACCAGCCCTTCCTCTCCATCACTGTCGGCCGGAGGGGGCAGCCCGGCTGACTGCAGAGGGGAAACGGTGCATGTCGTGTGGGCGAGGGCAGGGGGAGCCGCACCCATGGCGTTTCTGTAGTTCTTTTCATATCAATCACTCACTCCACAGGCAGAAAGCTAAAGACAGACTCTCTGCCTGCCATCATCCACTAAGGACTGGAGCATTAGAAAAAAAGAAAAAAAACTCCACACCTACCCAAACAACATCCTCCTCTGATCTCTTTCTTACAAACATGCTCATTCCATCTCAATCTTGACCCTCTGTTGACTGTCATTCTGTGGCTTTTGCCAGACCCCTGCAAATCGAGTTCCATTAGCCTCAACCTGACAGTGGGAGTCTCTGGCAAAGTAAAGTGTGAGTAATGCGATTTGTCTCTCCGTTGTTGTGCATTGGGAAATAGACTGTGAAGGTGTTTATAGGCATGAGGATGAAAGGCAGAATGTTTTGAGTGGTGGGCTTCAGAAGGGACTTTAATTAAGGTCAGGGTTACAGACAAAAAAATGGATCCTAAAATGAAACATTTCATAGATGTCAAATACAGAATCACTTTGTCACAACTTGGTTGTTAAATGCACACCTAGAAGATGAAGTTCCAAAAGTCTTTAATAATCCACACTGAATAATGTACTTTCAATGTGATGATGTCAGTGATCCTGATTGTATTTGTGCCATGTAAATATCACACTGTTTTGAATAGTGTGACAGACAGACAGACACCATCCTAAAGTATACTGACGTAGCCTAACCGGGGTAGCCTAAGGTTCAGTGACGGAATCAGTTGTGACAACATGTGACAAAAGGCACAAAAACGTAATATGGACACACATTTTTAGTATTTAGCACATTTTCTAACACTTTAGCCGTGGTCCAGAGCCATAAAATGCATTTTAGAACAACCGGGAAAGGATAGAATGATATGAGAAAAACATGAATGTGTCAAGAGAAGAGGGAGACGAGCAACATAGATAAAAATTTATTGTTCCACCATACAACGAGTTGTTGGTTTTATCTCTCCACAGTCACTTGTATTTCCTTGTCCTTTTCCCAAGGGTTTATATTTTGCTGCTTGGAAAAATTAGTCACACTACCAGTTGTTTGCCGACTTGCTCAGACTTGCCACTCTAAACCGCAGGTTCATTAACAGGAAACAATTAGCAACCAAGCTTGCACTCAGTACAACATAAGGGAGGTTGGTAAAATTACAGCATGCTTCAGCATATTTTATGCTTAAATGGATATATTCCTTTCACCTCTCTGATAACTGGAATGTCCCGAGCCATTATTGCATTGTATCCCTTTTGAAGAATGACTTGCTGAATGACTTCTTGTGAAAAGAATAAAAATTTTATAGTTGATTGTGGTCAGGATTGGGCTAAATTGCCTTCTGGAGACACAATATCACACATCCCGGGGTTAATTCAGTAATGTGAGGATTTGACCATGAAGCCAATTCAGAGGCAACCACAATCACACCATTTCTTATTTGGGCCAAGAAACCACAGGTGACTATTTGTGCAAAACTCAGAGTACATCTCATTTTCTCTCTTTTCCTTTTAAATGAATGGTTCTGCCGTCTTTATTTCATCTTAAAAGGAGTGCAATGTGACACTGACCCATATCAAATAAAAGTGTTACCTAGGCTTATTACAGGCACAAACCTGGGTATATTTCTCTCTTATTCCGTTCCAACTTCCACTTCCTCTCTTTATCTGTTTTCCACCTGTGATCACATAGTCTTATCTTCAGTTATATGCTGCTTGACCTTCCATTCAGAGCCAGTTGTGAGGAGGTGCTTCATCGAAGGAGAGGACAGTGGAATGGATATTCATTAGTTATGAGATAGCCATCCGCATTTGCATGATGACCTCCAAGGATGTCGGATAAATGACAGCCAACAATGAGGGATGTGATTTAAAGCCTGCACTCCTTCTTTTATGGGCTGACCTTCCCCTACAACCCTGGCCTGGCTTTCATACTCATCTACCTACATTCAGACATCATCTGACATAATGGACTCGAACAAGTCCATCACCACTGTAACTAACATCCTTCGATATGTCATTGAATGACAAAAGGATTATTTTCAAACGATCTGTTTATGACATAATTTGTGATAATTAGCTAAAATTCTAGCAGCCACACAGCACAAATATGAACAAAACAGAAGATGAAAACATCCAATGTCATCTTCAATGATTTTATATTGCCCTTGCAAATGTAAGGAAAGAATAATGAGAAGTTTTAAGAAACATAGTACATTCTTGTGATAACTAGTTTTAGCTGTGTTTTTCACCTTATTTTGCAATATACTGTAGCTCAAACCTTCAAACCTAGAGCATGGTCCTAGCAATGCCAAGGTCATGGGCCTGATTCCCAGGGAAAGCAAGGACTGATTAAAAAGTGTACATTGAATGCAATGTAAGTTGTTTTGGATAAAAGCATCTGCCAAATGTATACAAGTAAATGTAACATGGAAGTAAGCAATTCCCTGTGAATGAGGGTAAAAAAAAAGGTGTTTGCTGTAAGGTTTTTGAAGGGAAATCTGCATTATGAGTGGTCAACTTTCAAAAGTAATTAGAGTCTGTTTACATGAGGCAATTAAATGCCCTCTTTATTTCAGGTGACTATAATGCTTAATAAAGTGACTCATATGATGTATCAGCTCCTCTTCTTTCTATTTTTCTCATTTACATAAAAGTTGTCTTATATGTACCTATGATGAATTGGCTTGTGAGATGCAAGACTTGAGTTTAAAAGGAAAGGAAAGGAAAGGAAAGAGAAATCAATCAATCAATCTGGCCCAAATATATTTTAAATATAGGCTTAAAATATGTTGTGAATTCTGAAGCTCAATTAAATATATTTTTAAATAGTAAATATATTTCATTTCAACCTTCATAACTTCAAAATGTATTTCTAAATGTATTTCAATTTTTTATTTATTTTTGGAACAGTGTAAATAAAGTATGTTGCTGATTTTTATTTAAATGTGTTCACACATTTATTTCTTAAAATTTGACATGTAAATGTATTTTTTCTTGAATTGAAATTATATTTTTAAAACTATTTTCTGTTCTTGTACAGCTAAAATAACTGTACATGCAGATGATGCTAGAAGCCTTGCACAAGTCAAGTTACAAATGGCTGCACACAGTCTTACATTAACAAGAAGGTGGATTAGAAGCTAGAACTGTAATGGTGACTGTACATACAGATTAAATTAGTTCACATACTGTAAGAATTCATGTTCCATCATCATGTATTATTATAATGTGTTCTCATTAGTGTTGTGAAGGCCGAGGTCAAGCCTTGCAGTGGTAAGTACACTGGCTATTCCATTTAGAAGTCAAATAATCCCCAAGTCCACCAATTGACAGCCCATCAATCATTCCACACACACAAGCACTCAGTGAAAGCTGTGGAGGTGACAACGGATTTACACGAGAGATTGGACCTGTTGTTAATTAGGTCCTATTGTACGAGCGATCTGCAAGCTCAATATCTTATGAATATTAGCTGCTGACAATTCATTAAAATGTCCGTGTAACTTTGGCACTGACTGGTGGGGGGAGATTTGGCTAAGTGAAATAATGAAGCAGGGATATGGCTGTGCAGTAGTGTGACAGTAACAATATGCAGATTGCCAGGACATTTTTGGCAGCAGCTGAGATCTGGGATTTATTACAGAAATGTGAGAGGCACCCTGGGGAAATGCCTCTCATCAGGCCAGCAAAACGGGCATTGACAAATATAATATATAATATATAAATATATTATAATATAGATAATAATATATATATATACGGTTTTCTAGTTGATGCATTTGTCATCCAGGAGTGCTAGGTGTTTGCTGTAAGGTTTTTGAAGGGAAGTCTGCATTATGAGTGGTCACACCTTCAAATTAGTAATTCGAGTCTGTTTACATAAGCCAATTAAATGCAATTAAAGGCATCAAAATAGTCATTTTCTACCCTGTCACCAGTGTTAAAATATATGAATGGTCAAACTGCAGACTGCAAATTCACATAGGCACATTAGCAGTTTGTATTCGTTGATATATATTTACCCAAAAATGAGGATTTGACTCACATCAGTGTCCATCAAACAATTTTATTGGAAGTTTGGTTGTCTTTGTGCAGTTTGATTATCGTTTCCATGATGAGGCCTGTTCCAAACCCTTCCAAACTTTAGTAAAACGTGACTGATTGATTGGGGTTCAGTGCAAAGCACAGCTAATTAAGGTTGGATGGAGGAGTATGTAATTCGGAGTGTAGCAGTGCATCATCCACAGTGAAGATGCGGGAAATGTATACAGTCCCTTGATGTGCTTCCTGAGAGAGTTATCTCCAAGTCAGTCCGTCCTACCATCAAATGACTGATGTTTTTATTTATTTAGACTGCAAAAGCTTATGGGCAAGCACTGTTTGCACTCACTATCTTAATTGCTATGGAAATTAATGTAAAACGGCACTAGAGTCAATCAAGTGGACAGTTCAGTTTAAGGAAGATTGCCGAGAATGGACTGATCATTAAAAAAATGGTGTGGGCTATATAACTCTTATGATATGCTCCAGACCAGGACTGCTCAATCATGCTCCTGGAAATCTACCATTCTGCAGAATTCAGTTACATCTCTGATCTGGTACACCTGCCTGTAATTTTCAAGTGAACTATAAGACCTTAATTAATCTGTTCAGGTGTGTTTGATTAGAGTTTAAACTAAAGTCGACAGAAATTGTAGATCCTCAAAAGTAGGACTGAACGTCCTGGTTTTTGAATATACAGAACGTGTCTAACTTTTAATCGGTTAAGTAAAATTTGATGGCAACTTTTTGTGAATTTATATAATTATGTATTTTATAAATAAATAAATATAGTTGTTTGCGACTTCCAAGACCAAGTATGACGTCCTCTAGCAACATTTCGCGAGCAGGATTTAACTACGTTCCATTGAAAGTATTTGGCAACAGTGCCTCTAATGTATGCTGTATTAATTACAGTATCAAACCTCAATACCATAATGTAAAAAAAATCAAAAAAATGCAGCTATATGTTTATAGCATCATTGATTTCATCCATTTAAAAAAGTGATTTTATGAAATTTAAAAAGTAATTAAATTCAAAACGATGTAGAAAGAGCAAATTGAAAACGCGATGAAGCGACAAAGGATGCTTTCTCTTTCACCTGCAGCGTTTTGCCTTAGCGTAGCGCATCTTACCAGGTTGCCCTGCCCACACCGAAAACAGCTAGTTTGGCGTTGCTTTGTGTTGTGTCATGTCATGGCATACCCCCATTTTCGCCGTTTTTTTTAAACATTTTTTAGATTGCTTTCTTTCAAATCTAGGGCAAGTTGCAGTCGTTACTCAGTAACTAATACTGTTAAGTTTGACTTTTGAGGCAGATGTCCAAATGCACGTATACTTATCTTTGGTTTCAAACATCTGTTAATGAACTTGAATGACTTGATCTGTTAATGAAGTTGTCAAATAACGTGTAGTGTAGCCTAATATTACAATATTTATTCGCCAAAAGCAATGGTTTTATTTTTTTACAAAAATGTAAAGGATAAAGTTAGCTTTACATTTTGCGGTTTACATTTTATAATTATTTTAAATTTGGCTGAAAAGAAGGCTGGTTAATTGCAAGTTCCAATTATGACAACTTACCCCATAAAGTGTGACAACCCCACTACTAGGGCAAGTTGTCACAAAAGGGCAATATGAACTTTTCTATCATCTTTTTTTGCTAGTAATGGCAGAAATGTTCTGTGGCTTTTTTTCTATGCAGAAAGTGTGTAGCAGAATATTTAATTTGTATTATTTTTATTTATTTTAAATGCGCATAGTCATAAAAACATCAAATTGTTCTGAACGTTTTCCCTCCTTAACTTCAACCAGAGAAACTTTTATCCATGGCATCTGCACCAACATTCGTGAAAGTGTCGACCACTTACCGACACCTGTCTGTGCCATATGGGGGACATTTTGAAACTGTGCTTTTTCCCTACAAATGTGCAGGTGAGCAATTTGCTGTCAGCAGATTCTATTACATTGGACAGGCTGCCTGCAAAGCGAGGTGGGGGCTGTGGGGTAGGGCAGCGGAACGCAAGTCTCTCTTTCTCACTTGATATTTGCCAGAGCATGGCTGCACCTGTTCGAGGTTGGTGAATAAGCATACGCAGAGGGGGATTTGACGGCCAACATGCGGCAGCATATTGCCTGGAGATCTCCACGTATATCAGTTTGCGGCTCCGCGTGGCGAGGGACAGAGAAACAGGCTGACATAATAACGCCATTTGTGATAGGGACTTGCTATTAGCTAAATGAGTGTCATATTAGCCACACTGCCAGTAACATGGACCAAATCACTTTCACTGCTGCTTTCAATCGGCACTTTTCTTGCATTTGGTCCACTCTTACAAACTGGCACAAAGATTGTCTCTTAGAGTTCCATCTCATCTCGGATGTAAGAGTATCGGGACATATGACTCTCTCTTTAATTTTGCGGTTTGACTAAAGATGGCATGGTGACAGACTTAATGCGCTTTGCAGGGTCCAAAGCGTCTCAGGTTTGGAGCTCTGGGGGCAATGAAACCAGACTCTGTGGTTTTCATGTGTGGGGGATGAAAATGACTGAGTTTTGGGTGAGAAAGAAAGAGAGGGAGAGAGACTCTTTGTGCCTCATCACTTGAAATGTGATGATTTGTATTTTTTGTGGCACTTTCAGATCACCATTTTGAATGTGGTCATAGATTTAGCGTGGAACTCTATTTAGAAATCGAAGATATGGATCAGAACTTTTTTTGAAATTCGTATCACCTCACAGATATCTTAAGTAGCATGAAGTTTCCGGATTATGAAATGAGAACAATTGTAACAGTCTTGTTATTTTCAGAATCATACATTTAAATCAAATAAACCTTGTTAATCACAGCTAGACTAAAGTTTGAATAGTCAATATTACCTGTGATCAAAGCTGACCTTTTATTTCCTGTGTGATGAATGGACTGTATATTGTGTGTGTGTGTGTGTGTGTCTATATATATATATATATATATATAATTCATATATATATTATCTATATATATATATGTATAATATAGATTAGTGGGTGTGTTGTACCTGTTTTTCTTTTCTGGTGGGGACTTAAACCTGAATATACACAGACTCATGTCACGGTGGGGACCTAAATTGAGGTCTCCACGGGTAAACAAGCTTATAAATCACACAGAATGAAGTTTTTTGAAAATCTAAAAATGCACAAAGTTTCCTGTAAGGGGTAGGTTTAGGTGTAGGGCAATAGAATATACGGTCTGTACAGTAGAAAAACCATTACACCTATGGAGAGTCCTCACAAGGATAGCAAACCAGACGTGTGTGTTTGACTACAATTGGACTGCCAAAAGTAATTTTTGAATTTCAATCAGAAAATATGTTATTTTCTAAGATAACCTGATGCCCTTCACATGCAGGGACACGTGACAAAGCATACTACTGTTTGAAATATTTATTATTGTGTAATGAGGGCTTGCTGAAGAGCAGAAGCAGTTTTGGCAGTTCAGAAAAGTTGCTCTGTGCTTTGGGTCTTGTGTTGACCCCTGTTGGTCAGTGAGTGAACTGCAGTATTATTCTATTCAATTGGAGACTATGGTATGTAGCCTTTTCTTAATCCTAAGAAAATATCTTATGTAATGTAATTCATGTATTACTTAAGGTAAAAATTCCTGTAGGATTGTGTATCTTTAAATGGCACAATCAAATACATGAGAAAACAGCACAGTCAAGCCTTAGTACATGAATGCAAAGAGGAAAATACAAGGTCAGCCTTCCCTGTAGTCTGGAAAGTTACAGCAACGCGCTAAGGCACTTATATGAGAGAGAGTAGAAAGGTGGCAATTTCAATTGATTGATTCTTGACAGTAATAAATATTATATATTTCTCCCTGTCTGAGCATCTACGTAATATAAGCTGCTTCAAGAGTTTCAGACATTCCTTCGTATAACAATATGTCTTTGAGAGTGCTGCAAGTTCTGTACTTCATCTAAGCCAAAGTCTGGGGCTGGAACCAGAGATCCTCGGGGTTGAAATAAGCTCTGGAAAGTGCAGAGCACACCAGGCTTTTATTGTCTCATATTGAGGAAGCAGAGAGAAGTAATATATCGCTTCCTCCCAGGATTCTGCTGAAGTGTGCCACTCTCCTGTTTAATCTCACTGAACCTGGAAGCGAAGTGTGTGCGTGTGTGTTTATGCCACATTTGTGTATGTGGGCTTTATTATTAACCTATTGAAAGCCACGGAAGCCTTAACTTAGTGAAATATATCTTTCTTATAATTAACTGTTGATGAAAATGAGTGTTTGGATGTGCATTTTAATCTGTTCAAGCTCAGATGGAACAATGGGGAGTCTCACATATTTCAGATTTCATTTTTAATATAATTATCATTAATAATAATAATGTCAGAATGCAAGTAATTGATACTATCTCCATTACATTGATATGCTCAATGCCAGTCTGTAATATTTAGTTAAATGATCAAATGAGACACATTAAGTGAGTAAATGAGACTCAGCAGACACTGTTGGAATAAAAACCTTAGACATAAAAAGTGAATAAAATAGAAGTACTCCATCTATCAGCATCTGTTTTCGGTGAAACACGTTTAAAAATGGGACTTAACCTCTGTTGTATCACCTTCACACAAAAGTGCATCTTAGGTTTTGAATATCATAATATGTCAAAGTCAAACTGGGATTTTTCACTTTTATGTAAAAGCATGATACGCTTCTTGAACAGCTTACTCTTGTCATATTTCCAGGCAATGTAGCAATTTCCAAAGTGGGGACACCAGCTCATGTCTTCTAATCTAAATATATGTGAAGAGGGCAGCCAGTCAAAGTGTAGTTTGTCAGTATTGCTTTCACTTTGCTTTTTGTTGTACAAGAAAAGCTGTTTGCACGAGAGAGAGAGTCTCAAAATGACAACAGGAACAATTGCTGACTGAAGAACGGAGAGAAAGTAAATTGTATTTCAGGGAAGAAATTGACCTATTGACTGTTTCTTAGAAAGAACAGGGCCATGCAGTAACTGTTGAAAAGTTTTAGTAGACAAAACAAAAAATAAGTAAAATCATCCACCATCTGTCTTGGGTAACAATGACAGAACTATAAAAAACTAAATTAATCTGTGAACCAAGTAGAGACAATTACAGGTGCATCTCAATAAATTAGAATGTCTTGGAAAAGTTCATTTATTTCAGTAATTCAACTCAAATTGTGAAACTCGTGTATTAAATAAATTCACCAATTCACTATCTCAACAAATTAGAATATGGTGACATGCCAATCAGCTAATCAACTCAAAACACCTGCAAGGTTTCCTGAGCCTTCAAAATGGTATCTCAGTTTGGTTCACTATTGCTACACAATCATGGGTAAGACTGCTGATCTTACAGTTGTCCAGAAGAATATCATTGACACCCTTCACAAGGAGGGAAAGCAACAAACATTCATTGCCAAAGAAACTGGCTGTTCACAGAGTGCTGTATCCAAGCATGTTAACAGAACGTTGAGTGGAAGGAAAAAGCGTGGAAGAAAAAGATGCACAACCAACCGAGAGAACCGCAGACTTCTGAGGATTGTCAAGCAAAATCGATTCAAGAAATTTGAGTGAACTTCACAAGGAATGGACAGAGGCTGGGGTCAAGGCATCAGAGCCACCAACACAGAGTGTCAAGGAATTTGGCTACAGTTGTCGTATTCCTTGTTAAGCCACTCCTGAACTACAGACAACATCAGATGCGTCTTACCTGGGGTAAGGAGAAGAAGAACTGGACTGTTGCCCAGTGGTCCAAAGGCCTCTGTTCAGATGAGAGCAAGTTTTGTATTTAATTTAGAAACCAAGGTCCTAGAGTCTAGAGCAAGGGTGGAGAAGCTCATAGACCAAGTTGCTTGAAGTCCAGTGTTAAGTTTTTTGCTCTGTGTGGTCTGTGACTGATTTTGGGGTTAAAATGGTATCTGCTGGGTTGGTCCATTGGGTTTTTGGACAAACCACTGTGTGTGGTGTTGCACCCGTTTACCAAAATTTTTTGGAGCACTTCATGCTTCCTTCTGATGACCAGCTTTTTGAAGATGCTGATTGCATTTTCCAGCAGGATTTGGCACCTGCCCACACTGCCAAAAGCAACAAAAGTTGGATAAATGACCATGGTGTTGGTGTGCTTAACTGGACAGCAAACTCACCAGACCTGAACCCCAAGGAGAATCTATGGGGTATTGTCAAGAGGCAAATGAGAAACAAGAGACCAAAAAATGCAGATGAGCTGAAGGCCACTGTCAAAGAAACCTGGGCTTCCATACCACCTCAGCAGTGCCACAAACTGATCACCTCCATGCCATGCCGAATTGAGGCAGTAATTAAAGCAAAAGGAGCCCTACCAAGTATTGAGTACATGTACAGTAAATGAACATACTTTCCAGAAGGCCAACAATTCACTAAAAATGTTTTTATTGGTCTTATGAAGCATTCTAATTTGTTGAGATAGTGAATTGGTGTTTTTTTTTTAAATGTGAGCCAAAATCATCACTAAAAAAGAACCAAAGACTTAAACTACTTCAGTAGTTGTGCATTGGAATTTATTAAAACAAAAAGTTTCACAATTTGAGTTGAATTACTGAAATACAGGACTTTACACGCCTGTATTGTCTCATTTATTGCGATCACTTTATGTATGTATGTATATATATAAAGTAAGACAATTTAAAGTAAGTGTATTTATACATTCTTTTATTTCAGGTAATCAATGCAGTCATGGTAACATACACAGAGAGAAGATATCTGTGACCATATTTCCACATTGAGAATTTGAAAATTATTTATACACGAAAATGATTCATACATGCTTGATGGATCACTGACATACCCAGCGGGTTAAAAATGCCTGTGTCTGACATCCTTAAACCATGATCAGGCTGTGTAAAGTCAATATCAAGAGATCCTTCATGAAATAGCATACACTTGACAGCATACTAAATATAACATGCTATAGTTTATGTGTTTTGGTGGTGATACTGAGTCCAAGGTTATAATTCACCATACTGTAGGTTGGCCATCAGTGCTACTATCATTGGCTACGGTAGCACCCTGATGAGTGAACCTTATAGTAGACAGAATGTTGATTCTCAAGTTCATGTGAGCAGCCCTGAGAAAAACTGATTGTTTATTTGCATTTACTAAACCCTAGCTGATTATTGATAGGTAAAAGTGTGTAAATGGAAAATAAGGATGCCTAAGATCATGAAAAGAAGAAATCTTTTTAAAATCTAGCAAGTGCCAGCCTCTTAGAAACGTAATTTGTATTCATCTTGGTTTCATATATTTTTTAAAAACTTTTATAACATTTATTAAAAGTTCTGATTTAATGACTCCTAAAATGTCAAGTGGTGTAACCATCAAGAAAAAAACATTTTACATTGAAAAAGTGTGCACATCTTAATCATTAAATTCAAATAGCTTTTCAAACATTTTCCAAAGTGTTTTATATGACATCCATGATATATGAATTCATATATACCCTGAAAATCCTCACTTTGTCCTGGGGTTAGTCCATTTAACATGAACTTTACAGTTTTCAGCATATTTTCATGTCACATGGAAAAAATGCTTCCTGTATGTTGGTTACACCACACTGAAATAAGCACAGTTATCGCTGTATGAATGAATAGCCAAATAATGAATAACCAGTCTAAAACAAAACTAACAAACATGTTCTCGTGCACTAGTTGTTCTTGACTTTCAGAAATTGAAAACGTGTCCATCGCAAATTAGATTCTTGAGATCAATGTCTGTATAGCCTTTTTAGTGTGTTCTCGCATGAGCGTCATATCGTTGACCCAAATACACATGGTTAAAATACCTTCCATAGCAATGAAAATGCTGTCAGAGAAAAGGGAACTGTATTTATGCATTTGTTTGTATGTCTGATAAAAAAGTCACTATGTGGACAGTAGGGAATATGATGACTGTGCTCTGTCCAGAGTTCAGAGCTGCAGCTTCAGTTGGATAGCAGTAGATTAGAGGCAGATCTGAGTCCTTGGTAAAACAAATAAACACTTATTTTAACATGGCTCCTCCTTTCAATCTGTCCGAGTCTCTCTGTCTCACACACACAATAAAAACACAGATCTTTGATGAAAGGGATGAGATTAGCATAAACATAATTGAATGGAGTGGAGAGGATTATAGTCACAGTGCTGTAGGACTAATTTGGTTTTGTGGTTATGACCCTGAGGATCTCTGTCTATGTGGCAGTGACTCTGACAGGTGTGTTACACATAGCATATTTCAATAAACCGATAATTGGTTTTACCAACAGTTTGTTTGATTTTACTGTTGTTAGAGTTGTGTGTATAAATAATTTCTAATAATAGCATGTGTTTCAAATAAACACACAATGCTTTTTAAAGGAGTGATTGATGCATGTCTGGCTACCATTAGGCGAAAGGTTAAGTGGTGCTTTGGTTTCACCTTTATGCTGCTCCAGCAGGAAATTACACCACTTCACTTGTTCGTTTTATTGCAGTAGGTTTGATGCTAGATGGTGTGTTAGTTTGGTCGCGGGTTCGTGTCTCGGTACAGGCAGGGATTGTAAATGGGGGGAGGGTGGAGTGACTGTACTGCACTCTCTTCCACCCTCAAAACCATGACTGAGGTGAGACCCTTGAGCAAGGCACCGAACCCCCAACTGCTCCCCGGGCACTGCAACAGAAATGTGTGTGTGTGTTCACTACTCACTGCTGTGTGTGTGCATTTGTATGGGTTAAATGCAGGGCACAAATTCTGAGTATGCGACCCCTTACTTGGCCACATGCCACGTCACATTTCTTTTTTCACAATTTTTTTCATCGCTATAGACAATGCAAAGTGTCAGTAACCTTTCCATAATGTAGACTTGCTGTTGAGTTTCCGATTCTAAGTTCAGAGGCTGCCGTAGTGTTTGTGCATATACTTATACTTTATACTTCACATGCTATGTTGATAACAGCTACAAACTCTCAACAATCATTGTTTCCAGTTTAAATGAAAAATACAGTGTATATATAAAGGGATTATCCGTGTTGTTGTTTAAAAAACATCTTTATTGCAACATGATTCATGGCACATGCTCAGAGTCCGGAACTGCTTTTAATGCTATCATTTTCCATATGCAGTATTTTGCAAATACTCAGTATAACAGTCCACTAAACAAGTTCATTATTGGCACAATTATGCTGAGCCATTGTTAAACAGTGAAGCTATTTCCAACAGCAAACATAAATAAAGAAATAAATATATGAAAATATGCAAGATGGCATTTTTCATCTCGTAGACAAATTTCAAACAATAAGTGAGTGTTCATCAGAAAACAGGCAGAGGTGGAGCTTTGGCCAATCGCTATAAAGATTAAATGCACACTCGTATGCATTTTCTCTCTCCAAAGAGGAAGTGCTCACTGCGCTGTGCTGACTGTGAGTCTTTGCCCTTTAGTGTGCTCACAGTGAAGCATTGGATTTTCATGAAGTGTAAAAGTCTCTAAAAGCTCTGTTTTATATCTGAGGAGAGCATGTCTGTCGCAGATGTGTGGTGCAAATCGACTGAGCTAATTGCTGCATTTTGGCTGTGCACTTCATTATTCATTGTAGCAAAATGGAGTTTTAAGACTTAAAAAATTTGGAGTGTGTATACATTTATTACTCAATGTCTTTTATACAAGCTGCTTAAATACATTTAATTCAAGTGGGTACACTGTGCCTTTGTGTATGTGTATGTGTATATGTGTGTTGTATGATTGTGTGCGTGCATGTGTTTGTCTGCATTTGTTTCTAGGAGAATAACTTGCAGTCTTCAAACCTATTGCCCTGCAGGCATCGCCTGCAGCGTTAGCTCCCAGAAGCTCCATGTCTTTTTCCTACTATCTCTCTGTTTCACAGTTCTGATAATGGGATTTTGTTTATGTGTGGACATCTCTGAATCCGTCCAAAACAGTTATGATTATTAAAGGATAAGATTGCCGAATTTCAATCAGATTTGTATTGTTACAGTGTTGGTAGTATAAGTAATTGGTTATTTTTCCTTGTTACATACACCGAGATATCCTCCTCTTTTATTTGTCAGCAAAAGTCTGCCATATGGCGTAAAATGTGTCATCTGGGAGACTTTTGACAGCTCCAGGGCTTTTGTGAAAACTACAGATTGTACTTCCACATTTTTGGCGCTTCCACATGGTTTTTATAAGTTTCCTACCTTTTTCTCAACAGCCCATTTTCCCTTTTTATTTCTAGTTGTGTAGGACTGATTTTAAAAAAGGTGTTTTGTCTAAAATGCATAGACAGACAGCTTTTATAGTCTTACCAGCGGTGAATTACATCAACCCATACCAGCAGTGAATTAATCAATGTCTTTTGGCATTTTTGGCATGGTATTTTTAATTTATTTCAATTATTTTTTTTCTAGACTCAGCTGATAAGTAGTTTTATGCTTGTAGACTAGAAATAGACAAATCTGGTTCTGTCAAGATTAAATGATGAGAGTGAAAGCCATTCTGCTCCAAAAATTTTAGTGATGAATGCCTTTTCAACACTTTCGAAACTGTAATGACTATTAAGATTAGCGTACAGTATTCAGGCAGCACATCTAAACTCTTATGAATAGCTGGTGAGTGACAGTGTACAGAATTAAAATTATAAAAAATAGGTATGGTTGTATAATAATAATAATAATAATAATAATTATGTTTGTGATGTACAATAATATTGGCAACCAAAAATATTTGGCCAAAATTAAAAAAAAAAAAAAAAATGCTGATTGCTTGCCATGGTTTGACTGTAGTTCAGAACGATTTTGTGACGAGCACTAAAAAGCTACAACAGGTAAACATGTCAGCTGTGTGAAACATTCACTGTACCCAAAAATTATGCTAGAATAGTAATTTGTAAAATATGTTTGTCTGCAATATTGAGAGGTGGATTGTTGCCGAAGAACTTTACTATGAGTGGTTTAATTTATCACCTGAGTGCGCAACACCCTGAACATCATACCAAGTTCAGTTATCCAAATTTAATTACTGAAAATTTCTGTTTCAGTGTTTCGGTAAAAAATATATTTGAATGCGTTGTTTTTGTTATTATTTTTAATAATAATAATATTTCAAATGTAGAAGAATATTTATTTAGTTAGTTAGTTTGTTCTTGTGCTATTTTTATTTTATTGCCACTAGGCAAATATTTAGTTTTCTAATGCAGTGACATTCACACATATATCCACCTGAATCATCCAATCATATATTTCAAGAGTCCCAAACACACATGCAAATGCATAAAATGGTGGTAATTTTAAGATTGCGATGGCTTTCTGTGAGTGTGTCATTGTGGCTGGGTTCATTACTGATGTCACTGCCCCTGTATTCAGGGCTGTAGCTCTCGGGCTAAAAGCATGAATGATTCATATTTTCTTGCATAACCAGGGACTTTGTGCCAGGCACACGTGGGGTAAACTTTCCCTTCAGAGATAAAAGAGAGCTACGGAACTAAGGGAAGCATTTTCTCAATCTTTTATACATTATACCATCTTAAGTAGCATAGGCCTGTGATGTATCAGTTGTCACGTGAATTGTGAAACTGTCGTTCCAATGGGTGTTCGGCCATATTAAGGCTATTTTTATCTTTCTAAAGATCCTACTCAGGAACCATGTTCTAAAGCACATTTTCTGATTAAGGTCCATGTTCTGGTTAAGCCTTTATTTTTCAGAACCTATTAGAAAATGATTATATTATACATGCAATAGCGGGCATATGCAAATTATACCAAAACATGCACCTTCTTTTGATTATAAAAATATACTGGGAATGTTTTTAGTCTAATGCTTGACGTTTCATAAATGCCTAAATCTATACTTCAAAATTATTTCTTTCTTTTGGTTATGCACAGACATAACGTCTCTTGGTTATGTATGTAACCAAGGTTCCCCGAGGGAACGAGACGCTGTTTCGAGATCGCTTTGGGAACGCCCTTGCATGACCGCGTTCTGAAGCACGTGTCAAATCCGTCCAATGGAGCAGCAAGACGTTACGAGCAGGGTGACGTAAGCACCAGAAAGCATAAGTGCATCCGGCCGGGCGCAAACCAGCTTCAATGAAGTAGCGCCTGCAGGGATGCAGGGAGTATGGCAAAGAGACGCAGCGTCTCGTTCCCTCTGGGAACCATGGTTACATACGTAACCTAGAGACGTTCCCCTTCAGGAACTCGAGCTGCGTCGAGATCACTTTGGGAACGAGAATACCCACTGCGCCATACTACCAAGTCCCTGCCTGTGTGTGTATCCTATGAGCACATCACGAAGAGAGAACTTGGGAACCTGGGGTAGATGCCAGGTCTAGGTAGTAAAAGCGGACAAAAGTGTGCGGAGAGGACCAGCCCGCCGCAGCACAAATGTCCTGCAAGGCCACACCCAAGATGAAAGCCTTGGAGGCTGCCATACTCCTGGTCGAGTGTGCTCTGACCCCCATAGGTGACGGGAGGCCAGAGGACTCGTATGCTAGTGAGATGGCCTCGACCACCCACCTACTCATAGTCTGCTTGGTCGCCGGAAATCCCTTCTTGGCGGACCAAAACAAACAAAAAGCTGATCTGCCTTACGCCACGGGGCAGCTCCATGTGTGTAAGCGTCCAGTGCTCGAACTGGACAAAGCAGATTAAGCCTTTCTTGGCCTACATCCTGGTACGGAGGAGGACAGAATGCCTAAAGTACTATAGGCCCTGGCGAAGAAATGGGCACCTTAGGGACATACCAGACCCTTGGGTAAAGGAATTCCCTAACCATGCCTGGAACAAATTCCAGGCACAAAACAGAAAGTGACTGAAGATCCCCGATCCTTATTAGTGAGGAAATAGAGACGAGAAAGATGGTCTTGAGCATGAGCAAATTGAACGAAACTTCTTCTATGGGTTCAAAGGGGGCATTGCATAAGCCCTCCAGAACCACAGCCAGGTCCCATGAGGGCAACTCGGTGCACTGTACCGGCCTCAGCCTCAGGGTGCCACGGAGGAAACGAGTGACAAGTGGGTGTCTTCCCAATGATTGACCACCAAGAAGGGCGTGGTAAGCAGCTAAGGCAGCCACGTATACCTTCAGAGTAAAGGGAGATAACCCTGCGGAGAATCGCACCTGCAGAAACTCCAGAACTGTACCAAATGGGAAGTTGACTGGGTCTTGCAGTCGCTGTCCGCACCAAGAGGTGAAAAGTTTCCACTTCAAGGTGTACTGTTTCCTATTGGCGGGAGCTCTGGACTGGAGTATAATCTCAACGACCTCAGTTGAGGGACCAGATGCTAGGAGCTGTGCCCCTTCAGGGGCCATGCCCACAGCTTCCATAACTCCGGGCGGGGGTGAAGAATGGCGTCCCCCGCCTGAGAGAGGAGGTTCCTCCTGACCGGAATCTCCAGCGGAGAGCCGTCGAGGAGGGACACCAAGTCCGAGAACCAGCTTGTACAAGGGGCTGCGAACGCAGACCCCCTTGCCGATTGATGTAGGAGACCAGGATGTCGTAGTATTTTGCGGACAACCACATGATGCCCCCTAGGTCTGGATAAGGAAGTGTGTCAGAGTCGAAACACGGCCAGCTTTCCGGCCAGTGATGTGGCCAAAAGAGATGATGCATTCCCACGACCCTGGGGCAGGGCGGCCACTCATGACCACTCCCGAGCCCGTGAGAGAGGCTCCGTCTTTAGCATTCGCGACACGACAACGGAGCCCCTAACGTCGGGCCTTGAACCAGGAACCAAGGTTTCTTCCACATGTCTAAGGCATGTAGGCATCTCCGCATGACCGTGAACATGCAAAGCGGGTTTTCTGTCAGGGAGAACCCCCTGGTCTTGAGCAACCACTGTAGGGGTCTCATGTACATCAGGCCAAAAGGTATCATGTTGGATGCCGTTGCCATCAGGCCCAACAGCCTCAGAATCTGTTTGACAGTGAGTGACTGGCCTTTTCTTACCCTCGTGACTGTCGTGAGGATTGACTCGATTCGAGCAGGAGACAAACGTGCCTGCATCATGGTAGAATCCCACACCACACCTAAATAAGTGGTTCTCTGTAGTGGAGAAAGAACACTCTTCTTGGCGTTTAGTCTTAACCCCAGCTTTCTCATATGGGCGATGACGACATCTCGATGCCGAGCCGCCATCTGCTCCGAGTGAGCTAGTATTAACCAATCGTCGATAATTGAGTATGCGGATGCCCTGGAGTCACAGTGGAGCCAGAGCAGCATCCACACACTTCGTGAAAGTGCGGGGTGAGAGTGACAGGCCGAAGGGAAGAACTCTATATTGGTATACTTCGCCCCCGAAAGCAAACCTCAGGAAACTCCAGTGTTGAGGGAGGATGGAAACACGGAAATAAGCGTCTCTGAGATCTATCGTAACAAACCAGTCCTCGGACTGGATTTGAGATACTATCTGCTTGATAATGAGCATCTTGAACTGAAGCCGTTTGAAAGCGCGGTTCAGAAAACGGAGATCTAAGATCAGAAGCAACCCCCCCATCCTTCTTCGGAACAATGAATTAACGGCTGTAGAACCCGGACGCTCTCTCTCTCGAGAGAGGAGGAACACGTTCTATGGCCCCCTTCCTCAAGAGAGTATCTACTTCTTGTTCCATTACCAGAGCCTGCTCAGGGCCCACTAGTGTGGGGATGACCCCGTTGAAACGAGGCGGACGAGAACCAAACTGGATTCTGTAACCTTTCTCTACAATCTGCAGGACCCATTTTGAGATATTTGGTAGAAGTTTCCATGCTACCAGAAAATCTACTAAGGAAACCAGCCTCTCAAGGCTGGCCTCTGGTATTATTAGAGGAACCAGTTCAGTGCCCTGAAGCGGATGACCGACAGGAAACGACCGACCTGACTGCTGTAGAACCCCCACTTGAGGGGGCGAGCTCTCCCGTGACGTACAGTTGCCGGGTGGCAGTTGGGATTTTCGCTCGTCGGAGCTCACAGAGCCCTGAAGCACCGAGGTGGCAGGGGTATCAATGAACCACCATGAGGGCACTGAAGGAACAACCGAACTGACTGCTGTAGCACCCTCACTTGAAAGGGCGAGCTCTCCTGTGCCGTACCGTCACCGGGCGGCAGGGTGGGATTTGCGCTCGTCGGGAGATCACTGAGCTGAAGACCAAGGGGGGCAGGGGATCATAAGCCTCGTGAGGGCCTGCGAGGATTGGCACGTAGATGACCCCTGGTGTTATCCTTTATTCCGGGGGGCTGCCATCAGGGACCTGACAATTAGTAGGACATTTCACAGAGGTCCTCTTAGACAATAACGGTCTGCAGATCCGTTTTCTCGGTCTAGAAGCACCAAACTGAGAGCATCGCCCGACCCCCGATCTTTCTGTGGAGGGTTGCGGGTTGCAACGCTCTGTTTTTGAGATTGGCGATATGAGGAGCTTTATGACTTGTGCTTCTGCTCGCTCAGCAGCCCCACCCCTGGGCAGATCAGCCTGGTATGCTTGTAACACCGGCATGGTGTGCAAACATGCGCCAGTCTGACCTACCGCCGTATAAGCTTTCCCAGGCAGACTCGATGTAAGCTTAACGGGCCTGGTGGGAAGCTTCGGGGCCTTCAGGGACGATGCTGAGGATGGGTAGAGATAGCTCGCAAGCGTCTGCTCCACCACTGGCATCGCCCCATATACCTTATCATTCAGCCCCACGATGTTCTTTTGAATAATTCAAGACTGTGGGGCTGTAATACGGGATGAGTACGGTTTCTCCAACGATCTTGACACCTCAGCATGGAGATCGGGGAAAAAGGAAGGCCCCCGTCGTGAAGGATGTGATCTGGATTCAGAACATGCTCGACTAATTATTTTTAGGACGAACGTCCTGTTTCTAGGCTGGCCAAACAATATTTTATTTTGGCGAATGCACGAAACACACAACATAATCACAAATCACACCTCATACGCGAGGGACTGTGGTGGCGAGTCCACAGTCTCCTCTGTCTCGACACTCATCACATCCACCTCCTCGGAGGAAGATAGATGAAGCGTCTGGCTCTCTCTCTCTGGGGGGGTGGGAAGAAACCGCAGCGCGGCCTTCCGAACCGTGAGAGAGAGAGCCGCGGATCTAGCGGGTGAGGACCGAGAAAAAAACGAGCCCGTCTCGGATCCCTCCGCTAAAACCACCCGCGATCCCTACGACAACAGTCTGCGCTGTGCCTCGGCAACAGCTGGACCGCTGCCAGCAGGATCGCGAGCCTGGCCGCTCTCATCAAACACAGCCAGGCGAGAGCGGAGCATACGCAGCGAGAACTCGCAGTGATGACAATCAGCTGCTCGAAAGCTGACCGTGCATGCTCCGCTCCCAAACAAACGACACACAAATCGTGTGTATCCCCCGCCGCCAGATATCGTGGGCAGGGAGAAGCACAGCGTTTGTAATGCCGTTCGCTTGCCATAGACATTCAGAACGCGGTCACGCAAGGGCGTTCCCAAAGTGATCTCGATGCAGCTCGAGTTCCTGAAGGGGAAATGATTATTCCGTAATATTCTAAATAAGCTGTTTATGTCACCCAGAATTCTGATTACTTTATTAAAGCAACAACGCTGGGTTGATTGCATTTCTTGTAACCAAAATATACCTTAATCATGCTAATCACATTTATATGACTCATATGTAATCAGAATATGACAAACATTCCACAGTACTGATGCTGCTACACAAAGTGATACTAGAGTCAACGTTCTCAAATAAAGACATAGACTAGGATTTACTCACTGAGTTGTTCTTTCCAACAACCCTTATGCAGAGCAGCATTCACAACACACACCATGGTGTTTTTGAACATGCAGCGATCACACAGCTAGAATTTCAAACTTACATTGTACTGTTGTGTGGTGGAATGAGGCATTTTTTAAATTGCATCTATTATGCCCCTTTTTTACAAGATGCAATATAAGTCTTAGGTGTCCTCAGAATGTGTCTGTGATGTTTCAGCTCAAAATACCCCACGGATAATTTATTACATAATTTGGAAAATGCGTATTTTGAGTGGAAGCAGAAACACATGTTTTGTGTTTGTCTTTAAATGCAAATGAGCTGCTGCTCCCCGCCCCCTTTTCCAGAATAGGGTTGTGCCTTCACAGCTCGTACCTCCAATATTCTGCCAAAAAACATCTGTTTGGTTTTGATTATCGTGTGTATCGCGCTGAAATCATGCATTTTAAAAGCCAATCGGTTAAATTCGATCTAGGTTTTCCTAGAGCGCACACATCTGAAACACACACACAGAAAGCGACTGTCACATGGCATGTGAGTAAACTAAGTTCTCTTTCATGTCTTATTGTGCTTAAACTGTCAAATACACACACGATTAAGTTAAAAAGACATTACAAAAGCAGTCAGTTATGTCTGTGAAGGTAAACAGCTGGGAAAGAAACCCCATGTTTATATTAGATGTAGCATGGGGCCAAATGGACACACAACTAGTGATATTTAACAAATAATCTCTAACGCCACCTTCACCTAACCAAAGGTCCGACTATGAGGGTCTATGGACCCTTCCCCCGAAATGCAACTAACACCTTAAGAGGGCAGAACAGGCCTTTGGTTCCATGGCAACCAAAGACAAACAATCTGATAACACTAGTTTTATTGCTGAAAGGAATGCGGGCAGAGCACAACTCACAATTAATTTACCCTTAGGAAAAACACACAATGCCCATAAAAATGGACTATTCTCTAATTAATTAATAAGAAAACCTTTCTTTGAATGAACAAGCATATACTTGAGGTCATTGTGTATGTTGTTACTGTTCTTGTATACTGTCTTTTGAATTATTATTTTTGTAGCGTCTGGACCAATCAAACACACAATATATATTTTGTTTTTATATGTAACAAATACTCTGTAACCTCTGTTAACAAGCCATATGAGGACCCATGGACCCTTCCCCCCTGAATGCGTAACACCCCAGGAGGCCGAAACAGGCCCCTTTTGTTGCATGGCAACCAACGCTGATTTCACTGGGTTTATTGGCCAAAAGTATCTGAAGCAGGGAAAATCCCTGCATGTCCCAATGAAAAGCAGAGTAGAAATGGACTGTGTTCTAATTAATTCATAGGAAAACCTTTCTTTGAATGAACACACATATTCTTCAGGCCATTGTGTATATTATTGCTGTTTTGTATTAATCTGTTGTATTATAGACTATTTTTATTCATGCTTACGATAAACCACTCATTCATATAAGTAACTCTACCATGTCTAGTATCTATGAATTTGTATTTGGATGATCTAATTGAGAGTGTATGTTGTATGTTTACACCTACGCAACATATTGGTGTTCTAAGAGTCTTTAATAATTGTAATAAAACACAAGCTTCATACCACAAATTACCATACTTTCCAACAAAGGGCCATAAAAAACACCATGTATCTCAGAACCCCCCACTTGAGGTTCCAGACGTTCTCATTGGATAAGCCCATCTTGAGAGGCGGGGATCTTCTCCGACTTTAAAGGCCACACTTCATGTGACCCGCCCCAGTCGGTGGTTCGGTCAGATGCAGATGAAGATGTGAGAAAACGCTTCAGGATACCAAAGCATTGTGCCAGGCTTTTCTTCGGCCTAGTCCTTTCCATTTCAATCAAGATTCTCTTGACTCAGAAACTGGTTCTTTTTCATCAACCAAATTCAGCAAAGATCAACTGGAAACTTAAGATTGCATCAGGAATCTCTTTCAGACAGCTGAGATTCGCAAGTATCAAACTTAGTCTAATTAATTTGATACATTAAGTATCAGTTACACCTTTTACAAGGGTGTTTGAACTAAGAATCTGACGTATCCCTCAGGTTTAGATCTGTTGAATATGCAAATGGTTTCATAAATTTCATTCCTTATGTCTCTTTCTGTACTGAGTTAAACTTTAACCCTTTCCTATACCAACTGTATGTGTGTGTGTATGTGTATGTTAGACCAGCTTATGTGTGTATGTAGGATGTTAGACCAGTTTATGTGTTTATGTAGAGTTAGACTAGTTTAAGTGTTTATGTAGTTAATAAAACCTTACTTTGTTTGCTATAACTGGAGTCACTTAATCATGCAGATTTATGCTTTAAGCTTTTGTAGAATTGTACAGTAAAGAAGTTATTTCCCTTAACCAGTAAATTAACGTTCTTAGAATTGACAAGACAGTTGACCCTGAGTGGTCAGCTAAATATCTACAGTGGATCTAAAATATGAATGGTTAATTATAACTAGTTATTGTTAATTATTCATATTTCCTGTCATGAGTTGATTCGCTACATGTGTTGTAGTGTTATGATAGACCACTAGTTAATATAACCCCACCGATACCATGACGTCTCTTTGAATTTGTCTTCTGATTCTCAGCACCACCCCTTCTGGACCGTTTAATTATATGTGGGTACTAGGCCACTTATTAGGTCTAAGAATCTTAGTAATTGCATCAACACCCAAAGAGTTCCTATGCAAATTATCATGCTCTACACAAGGTTCATAAACTCCAGTTTCCCCTCATGCTTGGAATTTCAGCCTTCTCATGGACAAGCAATCCTGAGAGGCTGAATCTTCTCCCACCCACCGCGACACACAACGCCGCTCATGCACAGTTCGCCCATGGTTTTTCTGCTAAGTCTTCTGCTAAAACCTTTTGATTGCAGCCCGTGTGGAGAGCCTGAGTCTGTGCGGGCGTGCCCGGTGGGATCTGTAGCGAATCAGCTCAAAGGGGAAATAAGAATAATTNGAACAATGGTCAGGAAAAGCCTTAGGTGTGTTTAGTTTGACCTATTGACAAAAATGTCTAGCTCAGGCAAAACACAATAGATAAAGTGTCATGTGTTCTTCCACATCTGCTTGAAAAATGCAATATATTTTATTTATTTGATTGTGTCTTTGTGTTTATCCGTATCTTAAAGTCAGGTGTTAGCAGGAGAATAAATGTCCTTTAAACTCATGAAGATCTCAGTTGACTTATAAATTTGTGTTAGACACGTCTATAGTCAGTAATGTGTTTGTTTGTCATCTGTATGATGCTATGGATGCAGAAAAACACATGCATCTGAATTTTAAATGTCATTTTCTGTAAAACTGATACTTGAAATCTGTGCAAACCAGACTATTTAATACTACTATCTGTAAAAGTACATATTCGTGTAAAATCTGAAGTGTGAATTAAAATACACATTGTGAATTTTATGAAGATTATTCTACTTTTTTAATCAATGTTTTACTTGCCATTTCTATTATTTACTACATATTTATTAGCCATTTTTGAGTGTAAAAAAGAAAATCATTCACTGAAACTAATTTGGTGTAGAAACAATTTTCACATAGAAATTGCAAGTACTGTACATTTCAGAAATACACTCCAATAATCTTTATTTACAACTTCAAAAAAAGGTTTTACATTGCAGTCAAATGAAAAAAAATAAATAAATCAAAATTAACATGAACTATTTTTCAGATAGCATAAAACTTAAAATTTTTCTGTGAAATTTTTACTTTAAATAAAATAAAAATGTATTTCTCATTTTTATATTTCTCATTTATGTTTAGTTTAAGTACTGAACTAACTAAAAGTAAATAAACTAAAGCTAAAAAACTCAAACTTAAAAACTATATAGACATGAATAGTACAAAAAAAAACTACTGCTAAAAAAAAATTCAAATCTATAATAGGATGATACTAAAATAACATTGAAACTTCTGTGAAAAAATGAATCAAATGTTAATTAATCAGATCAAATTAAGATGGCTTAAGTAAATATACTGCAACATAATAATAAAAATACCTAAATTTTATTTTAAATGGACTATTTTATACAATAGTTGTGTATGCTATGTATTTTTGTGCATGTTAATTATTGTAATCAATTGTTAGCAAAAATAATACGAAAGTTTGGTCGATGCTGCCTTAGAAGTAGGTATCAATATATTTATTCTAAATATATTGTAGAAACTTAATTTCCTGTAAAGCTGCTCTGCAACGATTTGTATCGTGAAACGCGTTATACAAATAAACTTGAATTGAATATCAAGGCAGCTCCCTTGGTTTTAAAACAGAGCATGTCAGCTTATATTTAGCAGATTTGAAATGTTAGAAAACAGTAAACAAGCATTTCCTGCCACCGCAAGTTAAACCTTAAGCCATAATTCCTGTCTCCTATACGGAGGATGAATCGGATAAACAAAGCTTTTGTGGTTTCAATTTTGGCCATACATGTTATGCCAGCACGGAAAGCATTGCTCCATTGTTGTTTGCCAATAACGCTAACTAAATCTGACAAGGCTCTGGTAGATTGCTAAGGAGGGAGTCTGTAAGAAGTTTGTGCACTCAAATGGAAGTCAGTTATCTTGTTGCAGTTTTGGTCGGGATCTGAGAAGCAATTCTGATATTGTCACACTATTGCACTCAGGGGCACTTGTTTGTTTCGAGTGTGATGGGGGGGGGGGGGGGGGGGGGGTCTTCGTTTCTTAGAGACTTTGGGGCTGAGCATTTAACACTGCAGGTTATTGCATCTGAGCTTACTGGATCTGGGCTGACTCAGAAATGCCAGGAAGGGTGCATGACCTTTTCAGCCTCCATTCACTAATCCTCAGCACACATGAAGCACCTGCAGAAGAATGGCTCCTGTATCACACGCTGTGCTCTGGACTGAAAAAGAGTCAATGTTTAGATGTATAGTTTTTTTTATGCGGTACTTATTCTTTTCTTTGTTATAAAAAAATATTCTTGAATATGTAACTTATGCTAAACAAAATAACAATACATTTACTTGATGTAATTGCTAATCAGTTTTTCTTGCAGCTTTCAGATAATGCATCTCAGTGGAGATTTCCATTTACGATACATTAAGGTGAAAGTAGACTAAAAATATATAACATTTATTTCATATTATTAAAACTATATGCATTTTTAGTATTACTTACAGTCCGTTTTTTTCTCTCTTTTGGTTTTCCTGACAAGTTTTTAACCTGCATGTGTCTCAGCACACCCTCTTTCAAAAACTGAAGAACTGCTTCCTACATTGCTGCTCAGCTCGTTACTTAGAGCTGGCATAGTCAATTCCTGGTCACCCAGCGGCTATGTAATGAATGCTCAGTGGACACAACTGTCGACAGTCCCATCATACCACAGAAGAGGACCCGTTTAGTAATGAGGTTTACAGACAGCTCTGGCCACCAGAGAGAGGGAAACACTGAAACACGCACTTACAAGGTTAATTAAAAACGTTGTACCATACCGACACTAGCTAAGATAAAAGGTGAAAGTTAAAAAAAGGAGAGCAAAATTATAATGAAAATAGTACTCCCACCCCTTCACTTTATTCCCTTAATCACTGATTACTCTCAACTCGTTAATTGAAGATAATTATAGGTTTTTAATTTTCGAATGTAGGTTAGTGGATAAAGTGAGAGAAATCATTACAAATGTCAAGGGGTTTCAGAGTGACGCAAATAAAGATCTTGCTGTGTGGCGAATATATTAGTTAAAATTAATGCATTGTGCAAAGCAAAAGGCTAGTGCAATGGTAGTCTTTGACATTAGTGCTGTCAGCTCTCTTATAGGAAAAAAAATGTGATATATCTCACATTGTATTAGTTTGTTTCAATGACCTACTCTGACAAAACTAACTGACCGACTACTTTTAGCTGTAAAGTGCTTTTTGGAGCATGACCATAGAAGAAAAACATCAAGGCTGAATACTGAGTTAAAAAAAAAAGTAATGAGTTTTTTTTTTTTTAAATAGCATAAATTACTTTTTAAAATAATAATAAAATATTATTCCTCACACTATACAACTAACTATGTGCCATTTGCTTACTGATGTTGATTTATTTTTCCTTTTGAAACTGCATAAAAAGTTTATTTTCTCAGTTTTCTTTCCTTCTGACCTCTTTCACTGCTATACATAGTTTATAGGATTTATAGGCTGCTGTAGAAAAGCTTTGGGATGAATGAAGGATCTTGTACAAGAAGTATGGTTGCCTGCAGATGTTTACAGGTCTGAAAGAGCAGTCTTATTCCTTATGTAAAAGCAGACATGATCCAGAAACCAATATATCACATATATATCACAAATCAGTGCTTGATTATACTAATAAATTAAGTTAATGTATTAATGTGGAGTTACGTATTATTGTACACATATGAACATATGAACTTGTTCTTAGTTTGAAAGACAAAGTTAAACCGAAATGCTGTGAGCACACAAATCTGCTTATCACACAGGTGACCTGATTTAACCTGTTCACTGTGCTATATACAGCACCAGCACCTGAAATGGAGCATATAGTACATCCTCTTCCCTGGCTGTGATGTGGAAGCGCATGTGCAAATGCACATATACAGTACACACAATTTACATAATGCCCATTCATGCATACATTTATAGATGTAAGTCTGTTTCTAAAAATGTACTACAGATGAAATGGCTCCTGTGTGAATCAAAAGACAAATACTTGTAATGGCAGTAACAGAATGAATGTCTCTTTTTTTTTATCTACTATCTTAATTTTTGTATGCAGCTTTTTTTTTATTCACCTGATTTAATGCAGTCTATGTTTTTGAAATAGTAAATTATAACATCTCATATATTTAATGGAACTTGATCCATTTTGATTTCTGGCATAATTGGCCAGCCCCATATGTACAGAAGTGTTATTTACAGATCACACAACCATTAAGGAATCATTAATCATTATAATTAGGCTTTAAAAGTTGTGCAAAGACAGACTGGGCAATTTACTCTACCATGCTTATTCAGTATGTTGTTTCTTTGTAGACCTGGCCTCCTAAAGCACTTTTCACAGTAGTTATGTTGTTTTATTGTAGTTGTAGCAGATGTCCATGAGATGATAAATCCAATTGAAACTGGTGCTGCATTAGTATTCAGTATTCGTAGGTATTTTGTAGAGTGTTTTTTTATTATAATAATACTCTTACTACATTTAATTATAATTTTGGTGTGCTTTTTTTAAATTAAAAAATGAAATAATATATATGTATGATGTAAAAACTTGTTGTACATACACTGCCGTCAAAGTTTGGGGTATATATATATATATATATTATATATATATATATATTATTATATAGAGATCTATATATATATATCATGTAAAATGTTTAATGCTATTACATTTACAGTACCTACTGCACTTACAGTACTGCACCTTTGTCACACACACACACATAAATTAACAAAATAAATGTTAATATTACCCCATAACAGCGACACTGTCTATAACATGTATTACTTCTCGAGTCTCAGTGATAATTCTACCATATAAAAACTGCAAAAATAACTATTAAAAATCCCATCTAAATTTAATTTCTATGTGAATTTGTAATTAAAATGTCTTTCTTGGACAAAGAGTCTCCTTTTGCTGATAAACCTGTTGGACTAAGGATTAATTTTGTGTGAGCATTGAACTTGGTTACCTCGGCAGTCCTCTGTAAAGGTTCTGGCAAATCTAAAACTGTACATACACGTAAACTAGTTTATGCTTTGAGCCACAGCCATATCACCCTGCAGCCCAAGACTGGTTGCCCACTGAAGCTAAGCAGGGTTGAGCCTGATAAGTACCTGGATGGGAGACCTCCTGGGAAAAAAAGTTGCTGCTGGAAGAGGTGTTAGAGAGGCCAGCAGGGGTGCTCACCCTGTGGTCTGTGTGGGTCCTAACGCCCCAGTATAGCGACGGGGACACTATACTGTCAAAAAAGCATTGTCTTTCGGATGAGACGTTAAACCGAGGTCCTGACTCTCTGTGGTCATTAAAAATCCCATGGCACTTCTCGTAAAGAGTAGGGATGTAACCCTGGTGTCCTGGGCAAATTGCCCCCCTGGCCTTTGTCAATCATGGCCTCCTAATAATCCCCATCCACTTGATTGGCTCTATGACTCTCTCTCATCTCCACCTGTAGCTGGTGTGTGGTGAGTGCACTGGCACCGTTGTACTGTAGCTGCTGTTGCATCATTCAGGTGGATGCTGCACACTGTTGGTGGTTGAGGAGAGACCCCCCCCCCACATGATTGTAAAGCGCTTTGGGTGTACAATAAAAGCGCTATATAAATGCATCATCCATTCATTCATTCATTAATTCACTCACATGTCAGTGACTGTAAAAAACAAATACATAAAGTTAAAAGTATGTAATGTATGTGCATTGTACATATTCATACCTACAATACTAATGAGATTAAATTGTGTCTTGACTCATTTCATCATAACAAGATCTAGGAGGGTCCTGGCAAATGGCTAATACAGATTGTTTTATTTATTTATTTAAATTATTTTTCAAAGTTGGCCACGTCATAGGACAATTTGAGATTCATAAATGATGCATTGAGTTTCTATTAGGCATATCATGTTCATTTGTATTTATTACCTAAAGTACTTATTGACTCTTTATCGAGAATCCCTGCCTTCAAGACCTAGTATGAGATCTAAAAATAAATGGAAATATGAATTTATATTTATATTTATGCACGTTGTTACACTGTTCTGTGTTGTAATTGCAATCCTAGTACAGAGCATGATGGGAAAACATGGGGAAAAGAGGCCAGGGTTTATTTTACAATGCGCCAACTCCATTAAAGTCACGTTCTGAGAACTATGCCGAAGGCTCTCTTGCTGTATCTTCTCCCTCTCTCTCTCTCCCTCTGTCTCTCTGCCCCTGTTCCTGTCTCTCTTTCCCTGAAAGCATGGCTGTAATTCCGCTGAATAGGCATATCATGAATTTAACTGGGGGAAGAAAGCTGGGTAGCGAGCCAGGCTTTCTGTGCAATGCTTTATCAAAGTCAGCCAAGTGTATTAAACAGATCCACTATAGGCTGTGCTATAAAAGTACTGTTTGCCACTGCAATCGGGGGCTCAAGTTGAAAAACAACACTTCCTCTCAAGAAAGGGTGTGGCGTTACTGAGCCCATCCAGGTAATGTCTGTTGGAGGTGGGCCTCAAATCAGGCATGGCACAAATGGATTACTGCCAGTGTGAAACATGTTCATTTTCCATGACGATTTTGAGCTGCAGCTCTTGTTGATATGCATTATTATTTTTTGTTATAATGTACACCGTTTTCTCAACATTTAGCACACAGCATTTGAGCTGTTTGAGTCCTTTGTCAGTCAAGAGACTTACGACTTTCCACTTCATTTAGTTGTTCATATATGGTTATTAATGGACATATGTAGCTGTTTAAAATATGACATTTGCAAAGCATTTAACTGAATTTTCCATCATGACCTATTTCTTACCTTAGTCTTTTATCCACATGTTTTCCAAACTAAAGTTTCTTTATTGGCATCAATGGTTCCATAAAGAACTTTAACATCACTGCACATCAGCACAAAAGTTCTTTTAGTTTAGATTATTAAAAAGTTATCCATTCTGAGACAAAAATTGTTATTTTAAGAGCTGCTCACTGAAATGGTCTTTGTGGAACCCAAAATGGTTCTTCAGTTTATGAAAACCCTTTTTGAACATGTAAACATTATAGAATAATAATTGAATATTTTGCAGTGTTTTCTTTTGTAGCAAATGTTTTACTATAGGAAAAAAAAAAACTTTTGATCTACATGGGTTTTCAAAATCATTAAAAAAAATGGTAAAAGTTGCATGTAAGGAATAAAAATCAGCATTTTAGTTTAGAATAAATCAGGGTGTCCGCGGGTCCTTAAAAAGTCTTAAAATGTCTTAAATAACGTTTTCCTAATAAAAGGCCTTAAAAAGTCTAAAATGTTTTTGGTCTTATTACCGCTAAAATATCTTAAGTCTGACGGACCTAATGACTGTACAATCATGGCAGACCGAAGATGTTTTCTTCCCCGCGGTAAATTACTGTATCATCAGAGAGAATTGCAGTAAGTTAACAGAATACAAGCTCGCGCTGAGGCTCACTCTGTTTGTCTCGAGACTTCAGAACAAATGACAGCACACATAAACTCAGAAGAAACACACTGAGGTAAAAATTCAAAATGTTTAGTTTATTCATAACATGGAATAAGTTAAGTAACACCATGACAAGCTGAGCTACTTTGCTCAATATTATCATGACGCAAAAAAAACAATTATTAAAATGCATTTAGAATTATCACAAATTCAAGACATGGGGCAGAAATGTGTATATTTATACCACTTCATATAGTTAATTTCACATTTCAACACGGAAGAGTGCCTTTTTTTCTCCAAAAATTACCATATACAAATGTGATATTGATTTTTTACAACAGTTCAATAAACTAGAAGTTTTAATAAGAGACTTACGTTTTAGACACCATATAGCCTATTTTTGCTCTATTTCGCCAACAAAAAACATTCCAAACACAGCTCTGTTTTGCGTCTCTGAGCAACATGACGGCGTTTTGTTCCTGAATGAATTAATCGTTTAAATGATTCGGTTCAATCGTAGTGACTCACTTATTAACAGTGACTTGATGACACCTACTGGTGGTTTTAATTTCACGTTTAAAGTATCTTTTCATTTTTTTTTATTATTTTAAATATCAGTATTACATGTTTTATGTTTAATATATGAAAACATTATTTATGCATTTGTAACTGCAGGTTAAATGCATTCATGTTCTGCATTAAACAGTGTGTAAACACATCTAAATGCCACTTCAGATGCAGCTTATGTCTGGATTGCAAAGATGAATTTTGTTGATACTGATTTAATTTGCTTGGTAACAGCCCTGAATGTCTTATTATTCTAATTCACTGATTAAATGTAAGAATTTGACTCAAAAGATAATGCACACTTATAGAAAAAAAATGGCTTTATAAAGGTAAAAAAAAATCCATAAAAGGTAAAAATCAACTTAAACTTATTGGAAAAGATTAATTTCTATCTGACCAACACACAGAATATCAAAATATCAAAAACTTTAGGATTCGGCTGTCCACGAAATTCCTTCAGATACCAGCATGATAAAACACGTAATCAGTTGAATGAATGACTCAATGACTCACTCATTAAGTGACTTACCGCCATTTACTGGTAGTTTAGTTGAGAAGTTTGTTGAAAAGTATGCATTTTTTCTTTCAACATTTCTTATTTGTATATTCATAAATGCATTTAAAACATTAATCTCATAACCTTATTAATTGCAGTTGTAGTTATTGTTATTTGCAGTGTAAATATTTAACCTGACTGGTAGCAGCCCTATAGTGTATATTGAATTTATTAATAAATTGTAATAATTTGACATGTAAGATGATGCATACATCTAAAAAGGTTTAAAAATAGGCCTTTGTAAAGGTAAATATGCAGATTTAAGTATGTAAAAGCTGATAGAACACTGATGAAAATATTGCTTCAGAATAAATTGTTTACTCCACCAAAAATCTCAGCGATGCAGTTATTTTGCGGGATATTTTGTATGGAATATTGTCTGCTGACATGAAAAGTTCACTGTTGTAACGAATCAGCTCATGACAGGAAATATGAATAATTAACCATAACTAGTTATAATTAACTATTCATATTTTAGATCCACTGTAGATATTTAGCTGACCACTCAGGGTCAACTGTCTTGTCAATTCTAAGAACGTTAATTTCCTGGTTAAGGGAAATAACTTTTTTACTGTACAATTCTACAAAAGCTTGTTGCATGAATCTGCATGATTAAGTGATTCCAGTTATGAGCAAACGATGAACAACTTCAAGTGTGATACAAGTAAGGTTTTATAACTACATAAACACTTAAACTAGTCAAACATACACATACACACACATAAATGGTAGCTAACATCCTAAATGCATACATAAGGTGGTCTAACATACACATACACACACACATACAGTTGGTATAGGAAAGGGTTAAAGTTTAACTCTAACCCCTTGTACAGAAAGAGACATAAGGAATGAAATTTATGAAACCATTTGCATATTCAGCAGATCTACACCTTTAGGGATACGTCAGATTCTTAGTTCAAACACACCTTTGTAAAAAGGTGTAACTGATATTTAATGTATCAATTAATAAGACTAAGTGTGATACTTGCGAGTCTCGGCTGTCTGAAAAAGATTCCTGATGCAATATTAAGGCCCAAGATCTTGCTGAAATTAATTGATGAAAAGAACCAGTTTGAGTCAGAGTAACTTGATGAATGGAAAGGACTAGGTCGAAGAAAAGGCCTGGCACAGATGCTATGGTATCCTGAAGCGTTTTTCTCACACCTTCATCTTTGCTTCTGACCGAACCAACGACTGGGGCGGGTCACATGAAGTGTCAGCTTTAAGGTCAGAGAAGATCCCCGCTTCTCAAGATGGGCTTATCCAATGAGAAAGGCCGGAATCCCAAGTGGGCGTTTTTGAGATACTGGGGAGTTTATGACTCTTTGTCTGTAAGCATGGTAATTTGCAAATGGACTTGAGTTGAAATTACTAAAGATTCTCAGGACACAATATATTGCCTATGTACCAAAATATATATACACGCTTGTTCCGATCATAAGAAGGCAAGTCATAGATACTTAAACAAGGTAAGATTACATATAGGGAAAAGGGATGATCAGGAATGGGTTCCATCACAAGCATACTAAAATAGTCTAAAAAATATCAAAGACAAAATACACAAATGACAATAATATACCCAATGGCCTAAAGAATATGTGTGTTCATTCAAAGAAAGGTTTCCTATGAAATTAATTAGTAGAAAAGTCCATTTCTTCTCTGCCTTTCCTATGGGGACAATGAGTGGGTTATTTTACTCACATTCCTGGGGGGGTCATAAACCAGTGATATCATGATTAGTTGTCATGGTGACCAAAGGGGGATGGTGTTCAGCAGAAATCCTGGCACCCAGTTTATTGAGTGAGGGGACTGTGAAGATTTGTTAACCTAATGAATAATTGACTTGTTAAATCAAATGTGTGTAGGTTGGTCCGAGACGCTACACTGATATCTTTAGTAATAAATATAATTTATACAGCAAGATGTTTTTTTCTTTGTCATTTATACACATTAAATATTTTACATATAATGTGCAGGTAGGTAATAAAAGGGATATTCCCATAGGTTTAGTCTAAATTGCTATCAGGTGGTATTAAAAAGGTATTAAAAAGGTCTTAAATTTAACTTGTTCATGTCTGCAGAAACCCTGATAAATGCTAGCCTAAATGTTTTCTTGACAACTTCCAAGTTTCAACTTATTAACTACATTATTTCATCTGCTCAAAATGTGCATATGAAACATTTCCAAGTAAAGAGTAAACTGTTCAATGCAAAATATATAGCAGGATTTGATGTTGTTGTGAAAGGTGGGAGTTACTGTAGTTAGAATGTTTTATTGATTATTGATTTGGTGAAAGATTATGAAATCTAACAGTCTTCATTAGAATAATGAGAACTTTTGATTTATGCCCAGTAAGAAAGACATTAAATAAATAATATATGGTCAGTTTTGAGGTCATGTTGTCTTAATATAGCTGCTCTGCTCATTTGGGATAGCACACAGAAACAACGGAGACATGAAAGTCTTTGGACAGTTAGATCCTCATGTATTTTGTTCGATTACCCCTTAGCTCTTGGTTGCGGTGTGGCATAGCGGCACAAGGCTGAGCAACTGTCAAAGCATTAGCGAACTGTCACTGCTGAAAATACAACCTAAATCCCTCTGCAGATGAGACGTGTATGGGCCACTAATGCAATTACCTAGTCTACGCTCTTTGATATTCCCTATCCCTCTCTTGTCGTCCCTCTATCTTCACTCTTTCTCTCACTTTCATACCCGCACCGCCACCATCACTGGAGCTTACCAGTGACATGGTTGTTTGACACCACTTAATTGGAAACTCTATTAAAACATGTTCTGTCCTGTACTTTGGGCTCTCTTGTCTAATTGCCAGTAGAGGAACTCTTAATTGAAGCTGTATTGTATGCATTGAAGGAGAGAGATGGGGGGAAAAAACAAAACAAGTCAGGCAAACTCAATAGGATGCAGCTCGGAGAAAACTTCTAATTACAGTATCGAAAATATAATTTGTTACACATTGATTGAACTGTGGATGTATTATTGTCAGAGCTCTAAAACCAACCCCTCTGAGACGATGGCGTGTGAGGACATCTAAATAAAATCCTGGGTGTGCATCTAACGGCTTAATTACTAAGGTGCCATCAATAACAATTCCAATAGACCTCTTACAAGCCATCTGTGCCAGACAGGGGTCAGTTGCACGCATTGATTTTCATAAACTATATGCGGATTTGGATCAACAGGAGCAGAACATCGTGCATTAGTATTCAAAGTGTTTGTGTGTGAAGTGACTGCGGGGAATGGAGAGGGCCCTCTTCAGAGAATGTGTGGGGGAAAACTAACATCCGTCAATGCAGGGACACCTGTGGTGCAGTGCAGCCATGCATAACTTGTTTCTACAGCTCATCATAACGCTCAGGGCACATAATCACAATGGCAACAAGGTTTTAAGACACCAAAGAGATTTGAAGGTCAGGTGTGAAGACGTGTACGTGCTTGAGCCTGCTGTCTTACCACCTCTTTTGCTTTGTTCCAAAACCTAGTGAGCTGCCTACGGTGGCAGCATGTTAAGACATCATAAATGCCATTCCAAATGGTAGGATACTTTAATTATGCTGCCTCTTAAGACACCTTGTTTTGCCATGAGCTCATTGCAATGCATTTTTGGATTGTCTACCTTTAGAATACAATACATGCAAAGTTGCCAAAATGCTAAAAAATAATACATCTTCTTTTTTTAGCATTTTGCCAGCTTTGCATGTGTTCTTCGAGAAGGCAATCCCAGAATTCATTGCATTGAGCTCCAAGACCAAGAATGTGGACAGAGTAGAAGAAATGTTGTTTAGAAGCAGAATATACAATATATAATTGTTATCTATTGTGGAATGCATTAATATGATAGATGAATAATACTGTATTTATGTATATTTACCTTTTGTAGCCTGTATTTAAAATAAAATAAAAAACTAAAATGTCTGATGTTGATTTTATTGATAGAATACATCAAAATACAACAGTGTCTCTTTAACAGGAGTGTGTTACGGCTATAAATAGCAGTTTAGCTTAGGATAAGGCAAAATATTTATATGACAATTTACACAAGTCAATCTATTTCTGCTGCTAAAAAAATACTTTACAAGCAAATGTGAAAAGTGACTTATTTATTGGGATAACATTTCATTCATCTGTCAAAGCGTTTTTTTTTTTATACCAATTACATTTTTTAAATACAGAAATTAAATTTATTCTTATCAGATTATGCATCGTTACACTCATGTTGTTTGTATTGACATTGTGTTTAACATGAGCATTATTTGTATGAGTTCCTGTGTGCCATGACCTTAGAAGGCTGCTTCCTATGAAGGCGATGAGGCAGCTTGCTAGGTTGTGGTACATGACTAATTTCTCCATAATGCTGTTTAAGTATATGCTTAGAGGACAGTTCTCACTAAGAAAACAACTATGTTGACATGCATATTTTCACTTGTGGATGTATTTATTTATATTTTTTGAATTCCTTGGTTATAGTTTTGTCTTCCATATGCATGTAATCCACACAACATAATTGGAATCGTTTTTGAGAAGCAGGACGCACGTAATTTCAGACTTCCTGTATTTGCCTCTCGTGACAGGATGCAGTTCGTTCTCTTCTAACGGAGAGTGTGTCAGGCACATCTGCCCCGTTGCACTGACACACCAGTGTGGCAGCTAATTAAAAGTGAATCTGTGAAGAGCCGACAGTTAAAGAAGTAAAGAGGCACAATTAACTGGGGGTGACAGAGGTATCAACGCCTGTATGCCTCACAATTACATCTACACACTGACACTCTAATGACCACCAAACATTGGATAAATTGCGTGCACCGTTCGTTCTGCGGCACTTATGTGGTCCACGGCAGATCTCCCACCCTGCCTCTCTTTTTTCGTTTTTTTTTTTTTTTTTTTAATAGGTGCATTTTTAAAGAAAAAAAATCTTTCACTCCTTTTCTCAAAATCTTTCCCTTTTCGCTGGGGGCACAGCTGCTTTCCGCTCTCTCTTTCTCTGGGAGGGGAGCGAAATGAAGAATAAAGAGCTGAAAGAAGTAGACTGACAATAGAGGGAGAGAGAGAATGAAGGCAGGGGAAAAAAGTTTGTTTCTGCTCAGTCCCTTCTCGATCATCCTTGGCTGGTCAAGGAGACGGTCGCCAGTCAGATCACCAGCCGCACACAGATGGCCCTTCCACACCGGTGAAGAAACCTTCACCTGCCCTGACCTCGCCAACACAAGCAGTCCAAACAGACAGAGCGCAAAATGGCAAAAGAGATATTAAACAATGCAGCTTCCTTCAAGTGTAAGTAACAAGCCATTTAAATGAATTAAAAAAGTCGAAACTGCCTGGCTTCCCCGCAAATCTTATTTTTCTTTTGTTTAGATTTCCTAGTGCTCATGCTTATGGACCGTCCTACTTACACATGTGTGGTGACAGCCTGGTACTGCTGTGTGCATCCAGGTGAATGTTTTCAGCTCCACTCTTTTGTTGTCCATTGTGCATGTGTGCAGAAAAGTGAATGTGTGTGTGCAAGTTTGGAGGAGGCCACAGCTGCATCGTTGAACCGCTCAGTGCAAGATTCCTCTCAGGCTCATTTGACACTCGATTAGCTCACACCTGAGCAAGGCCTCTGCCCATACATCAGCCCACACCCCGACAGCACACACACCTGCGGACAGCGATAGGCACAGTCAGCAACACGCAAATGCTGGCTCTATATTGGTCAAAAGCTGGTAGCTGCTAAAAACGTTATTTCCAAATCTGGAACTTTAGTTTTCTCTGATTTAACCTTAATGTTCTGGTGAGAATGACTTGACTTTGTTTCTTCTCTCTAACTTGTTTTTTTCCATAGCATTTGTTAATCTAGATTAATGCTTCTTTCTAAATAATAATAATAATAAAACATTAAAAATTCACTTTGTCTATTCTGCAAATATCAGTGCTGACACTAGATTTTACTACTTACTCTGCATTTAACTGTCCAATCATAACCTACTTCTCGAGAGACGAACACCAAATTGCCGTATCAAGCTATTCTGTGATACCCAATTTACCTAACCGTAATCGCCAATGACTACAGCCCCTTGACTCCCTCGCAATGCCTGGAATGAAAATAACATTTTGGCTTAACAAAATGTTCTTCAGTTAAACAAGGAGATAACTGAAGTCATTGCATTTGGAAACATAGATTAAGTTCTCAAGGTGAATGCATACCTTTATTCTAGGGGTCTAACAACTAAAAATCAGGTCAGGAATCTTGGTGTGATTCTGGAGAAAGACCTTAGTTTTAGTAGTCATGTCAAAGCAGTAACTAAGTCAGCATAATATCATCTCAAAAACATTGTAAGAATTAAATGTTTTGTTTCCAGTCAAGACTTGAAGAAACTTGTTCATGCCTTTATCGCCAGCAGGGTGGACTATTGTAATGGTCTCCTCACCGGCCTTCCCAAGAAGACCATTAGTCAGCTGCAGCTCATCCAGAACGCTGCAGCCAGAATTCTGACTAGAAATCTGAGGATATCAACACTAGTCCTCAAGGCCTTACACTGGTTTAATACTAATAAATAAAAAAAAACTGTCAAGTCCCTCTTTGCATCTGTAAAGCATAATTCAGCATTTCCATGGAGAATGTTTGATCAAGTGGAAATTGATCTATAATCAGTTAGCATAAGATCAGCAAAAGTCATGAAGAATTAATGTGTTGCTAAAATGTTTAGTATGTTTTTAAACTGTTAAAAGGCCTTAGGGTCTCTAAGAACCAAACTGAATATAAGGGTTAAAAACCATCTCTGAGTTTAGGGTCACAGAGTCATATGTTTTATTGATATATTATCTCTGAGAACATACTAAATCTCTGCGTCTGAGCAGGATTCAACAGCAAACATCTCAGGTGAAATTTATTTCTCACAACACTGAAGATCTAGAAGGAGCCACAGTATGATGATTGAAGCTTCTCATTAAATGTGGCTCAGCAGTTTCACAATAACACAATTCCTCTTTCTTAACATGTCTATACGAAATCAGTTTAAATCACCTTCTGTGTCAATCACAATCAGCATTTCTTAAGGTTCTCTCCCAATTCATTTTCAGGGTGGCATTAGATTTTTATTTAATTTTTTTAATAGATTGAAAGGAGCCACAGTTTTATGCATTGCACTTTTTTTATCCCATTTCCTTATGTTGAATGAAAAAAAATTGTGCCAGCCTGAACTCACGGATGTGGCTCGCTCAATTATGTCATTTATACCTTTTGCCGTGGCCTTTATGAGCTAACTGCATATTAATAGCCTAATTAAAAGGAGACAAGAAGTTTAGTTTGAGTGACTTTTGTGAAGGGACAGGGTTTTCCAATGTATAGCCCACAAGAGTAATTATAGCGACGTCTGAAGAGTTGGTTTAGGAAGTTGATAAGAAGTGTAAAGAAGAGGACAAATAGAACCTTTTGACTCCTCAGCTCAGGAAGACAAAGCGTGAAAGTCCTCTCCGCATTCATATTCATGTAATCCACTGCATATATTAAGCAAATCCATACTACTACCTCGTTAAAAATAAGGTTCTTCACGATGCCAGTAGAATACCTTTTGTCTAAATGTTCCAGAAAAGAACCTTACATCTGAATACCTTTCTGTTTCACAAAAGGTTCTTTGTGGTGAAAAAATTCAGATTATAAAAAGGTAAGAAAGAGATGGTTCTTTAAAGAATCTTTGACTGAATGGTTCTTTGTGGAACCAAAAATGGTTCTTCTATGGCATCACTGTGAAGAACCTTTTGAAGCACCTTTATTTTTAAGAGTGTAGTTGTTATATGCCTTTATTTAAATTAGACTTGGCACATATCGAATGCTATCTGATGCCAGCTTCTCTACTTACTTTGACGAACCCTGACAGACTCTTGTGAAGAATGGCAGTAAAAGTATGAAGGACGTTTTATCAGGTGCTGCTCATGTGTTTATGCTGTGTGTGTGTCTAAAGAGGGGTGTTACAGCCACAAGGATAATGTTCCTCTTTCTCCTTCTGGCCCATTCTTTGTCTGGATGCCCACCTTGGCTGGCTCTTCACAGCAGGCCTGTGGTGAAATAGACATCTATCCAACAGAGAGGTTAATAATTGTGCACCTGGCTCTCCACAGGGCCCTGTTCCCCCATTCTTACCTCTTATTTAATCAAACACAAGAGGTAAAATGCATGAGGGTGTGCAAGACAAGATATAGGCTATGTGCAGCAGTGTTGTCAGGCATTTTCAAGCCACTAAAAATGAACAATGATGCGTAACAAAAGCCACTGCAACAACTTGGATGAGCTGGTATTTGGTCCAGATCTTGGGTTTAGGTCTTAAATCTTAAAATGATCATAAACTGAATCATATTTAATAATCATAATATACCCAATAAATTAAAAAAGCAAATGTTGCTGACTAATTTGGTTGCTAAACATTTCTTTCTTAGTTTTTTTTCTTTTCTTTAGATATATTAATATATATATATATAATATAATAATACTGTCTATATATAATTTTCTTGCCAAATCAGCATACTAGAATCTTTCTGAAGATCAATGTGACACTGAGACTGAAGGAAAGGCTGGCAAAATGCAGCGTTGCCATCACAGGAATTTTGTTACATTTTAAAATAATCCGATCGAAAGATATTATTTTAAATTATAACAATATTTCACAATATTACAGCTTTTCTGTATTTTTTTAAAATCAAATAAATGCAGCATTGTTGAGCATAAGAGACCTGTATGTATAGAATAAATATTATTTTAGTATGCGATCCACAGCACAGTTAAAGGCTTTTTTTTTTTTAAATGTGGAGTATGAAGTAGCCCATGCAATGAGGCAGACCTTTTGGTCAACTGAAAGCCTCTGTATGTGCACATATTAAATAAAGTAGATAAACACAAGTGCCTGCAGATTAAAAAAGAGTCCAGCTGTGATGAGAGATAAACGGGGGTACTTGCCGAAGGTAGAGCATTAAAAGAAACAGAAAAGGAGAGAGAAAGCTGCTCATCTAGAAAGGGGAAACCCATCATATCAATTTTAGCCGGCCTAGGTATAGTGGGACCCCTCCCCCTGCCTTCAAAGCACATGAAAGATCGTCTGCAGATCACAGTCAATCAGTCACATTCTGTTCCAGCCCGGCCCTGCCTGAGTTCACTCCACTCCAATGACTTTCACACAGCACTTCTGAAACGCTCCCATTCTCTGGCTATCTCTCTGTACAGCTCATGTACTCTGGCTGACATTATGTAGTGTGACCTTTGATATTCTTCTGAAAGTCTGGAAAGCATTCCACACTAATGAATGCACAAAATGGTTGTTTGGAGGGAGGGAAAAAGTGTGAATCATGTGATAATTTGACATTATCAATTACAAAGCTATTACTCAGATTTTTAAGGTCAGCAGTTACTTAAGATTTTGCCTCAAGTCAGTGTGGAGCTCAAACAATGATGCTGATGATGATGGGACCCAAGGTAAAAACAGGCTTCTTTAATTACTGTAATATAACATTGTATTACATGATTATGCATTGACTTTCAAGCCCATCATGCTTGATACAAGTTGCTGTCTCATAACCTCATATTGTGCTTAAAATGAAGGCTCATTACCATACTATTACAGTGAGATAGAAACCTAGAGTGGAATTCAGGCACCCACAGAAAGGGTTGTGTATTTTATGACAAAAAGGCTGTTAAAAAGATCAAATAAAGTGTCATTTATTACACTGTTACTATTAATGGGAGCTGCATCCATATTATACTATTTTTTTTAGTTTAATTAAACAACTTTTAAGGAATTGTAGTGCATAATATCCCATGTTGCCTTTTCCCCTTCAAGATAAACATGCCTTATTATTTTGCAGAGGTTTATATCTTGTCTGAATCCCCTGCTTGGTCATATAGTTGAGCTAGGGAGAGTCACAGTTTTTTTTGTTTTTTTTAATAAATCAGTGTACATCTGTCTGTTAGTATATGCATTTCTTCTCAGGAGGGAGCGCCATAATTCATGTTTGTGTTATGATGAAAATCTCCTTCAAAGCTTGTAAACAGAAGCCCTCAGAGTCACAGCGCAACATCTAAAACCTGTGAAATAAATGGCGAGATGCAAAATATCTGCGTGGTTTCATCTAGAAACAGATGTGTTTCTAAATGTGCGTATGATTGACTGACTGTTTGATTGAGAATGAGGAAGAGAGAGGGAGTGAGTTTGTTCCTGTAGGTTGGTCATTTGTGGTTGGTCATTTATTTTGAAGCTCTGTGAGATTTACTCGCCAGGAGCACGCCATGCTTCATAATGTCAGCAATTTCTGGCACTTCGATCCATTCAGCAGTGATTCATTATGGTCAGGAGTGGCATGACGTATTCCTGCTTGAGATGCCTATAGACTGTGGAGCTTCCATACAACAGGCCTATACAGACTATAATGTGTTCAGGAATGTTGCTTTTGAACGTAACATTACAGTAAGTATGTTAATTTATAACTGTTTATTAAATAATCAAAAATATATTTTTAGGGTTTATGTTTATGTTTTTTTTTTTTTTTTTTTTTGTGTTTGTGTGTGTGTGTGTGGGGTGTGTGTGTGTGTGTGTGTGTGAGTTTTTTTGTTGTGTTTATTCCACCCCAATCTCCCTTTTCTACATGTATTGGGCAGCTAACATCAAAAAAATTGTAACACTTTACTTGAAGGGGTGTTCATAAGACTGACATGACACCTTCATATTCATGACATGACACATGTCATGATTATGTAGGAGGTTTTATGCATGTTTATGACACTGTCATTAAGTGTCATTCGCTCAGTTATGTCATTTTTAATGCAAATATGACATTATTTGACCTAACCCTAACCCTAACCTAACCCTACCCTTACCCTTACCCCTAACCATAGCCCATAACAAAGACATCTCAAACAATGTCATCTTTGTATTAAAAATTACATAACTGAGCGAATGACACTTAATGAGAGTTGTCATAGATATGCATAAAAAAACCTTCATATTCATGACATGTGTCATGTCATGATTATGTAGGTGTCATGTCAGTCTTATGCACACCCCTTCAAGTAAAGTGTAACCAAAAAATTATATGATTAGGATAATATTTAACAAATAATGCCCTAGTTCACTCATTACTTAGGGAAACATTTATCTGATAACTTTAACCCACTTTACTTGTTAAATTAATTAATCATTAATTAATCATTAATATAGGCAAAAAATGTATGAATAAAGTATGAGAGAGAGGAAATAAGATTGAAAAGCGAGGGTGCGAGAAAATTTTGAAACATACAGCTGTGTCTTACCTTAGTTGTTGTCATGGTATATCATCATCTATTGTGTATCTGTACACTCAAGATGAATGTAATACTATCTTATTACCCTTTGGGAAATTACACCCACACTTTATATATTAATATAATTTCATCTGTTTGCTTATCCTACTTTATCCATTTCATTACACACAATAGTGTTCTCCAGCATACAGTATCATATTTTCAGGCTCCGTTAGACCACCTCATACACCTGTATTTACTGTATACGCTTTATATGACCCCTGACCACTAAATGAAGGAGTTAGCCATAAACGCTTAGAAATGTCCTAATTGTGACCTCTAGTTTCAAACCCTCTCTTTGATCTTCACATATACAGTACAGTATAGACATTTCTTGCTTGCTCACAAAAATATACCCAGTTTCACTGATTTTCACCGTCTTAACATTGCTCAAGGCAGAGTGTTTTGATTTTGAAAATCAATAGTATAAATGGGCAAAAAAAGAAGGAAAATTCCTGCAGGCAGCTTGTGTACTTAGAGAACACCTTCACCTGTGTCTGTATTGTGTGATTTGTATTTCAAATGTGACACGCTTTGTTACTGGGGGCGGAAATTGGAAGATGTGAAGGAAAGCAAGCACAGCAATATCGACCATTGGGCCATTTGCATTAAAAGCCAGTCTGCATTGATATATATGAGCCTGTGCAAAGTAATGCAGAGCGGTTCTAAGCCCCTTCGCTCTCAACTTCTTAACTCAATCATGGGCTTAATGCTGTAAATCACCACAACTATGCTGTGATATTAAGGAAATAAAGCACTAAATTTAAGGCTGACGTCTCCTAACTCTTAAAAAAAATTTAAACAAAAAGCATGAGAAAGAAATGAAAAAATATGATAGAATGATGAATGGTGTTATCAGTGAAGGGAAATATAGTGCTAAGTGAGTTTAAACATAGTAAAACTGTCATCTGAATGGATATTAGTTGTCCATGGTCTCAGGCATATCCCTTGGTCGCTGTGATTTTGCTAAGTAAGACATGTTCCTGGATCAACATTACTGTCCAAAAATATAGACTAAACCAATCCCTACCCCTAAACCTAACCTTACACATAATTTATTCCTAAAATCAGTGATAAATGATAGCTGGTTAACAAGGGTGTAGAAGCACCTAACCCTGATCGGAAGCCTAAAACAGATATTTCCTGAAAAGTTATCCCTCAATTCTGATTGGTTAATTGGAATGTTGTTCCAGGATCAACAAGGATGTTGATCCAGGAACATGTTGTACTTGGTGAAATCACGCTCACCATATCCCTTAGTTACTGTTACGTATAAGGGAGGCTGGGGCTTGTTGTCACAAAGGCTGTATTGCTTTGAGTCTTGTTTTCTCTACAGTTTTTTTATTGTTGATTTGAGTATTGTTTTCATGGACCTTGTACATAAAACACAATTTTTTTTTTATGTTTACATTCTGCTAAAAGCCTTCAGTACCGTGTTATTTCAGTTATTTCAGGTATTTATGAATTGTAATTGTATGTATTTACTTATTTATGATTATTAGTTATGTATTTATTTGTTTAGTTTTAGTTTTCATAATGTGCTTTTGTAATTTATTTTGTAATTACCAAACCCCCACCCTCCCCAACCCCCCAAAAATAAACCTATCCTAAGAAATAATCACTGACCCAGGCTTTTACTCAGAGATGGCATTGATCTCCATAACAACACTCCTTGAGAACACGATGAAGACACAGTCACTTCAAGATCCAGACACAGAAGTGTTTGTGATATGTCTTCTTTCACTAGAAACATTTAGGAGAAAGCTATATTCAGTAAACAAAACTTACTCTGTTTTTGAAAGCAAAATCCATGATAACCTAAAGTCCAAAGCATGTCATGACATCCCTGTAGGATCAAACACCATATACTGTATCACTATACATTTATACTTATAAATAAATAAAACCCATAACAGTTATAAAGGTCACCAGGGCACTTTTTTATTGAAGCGTGATATAACATGTCAGTCATGTATGGACACATGTCTGTTTCCAATATAAGTGTAGGAAGAGAAAATAAGCTACACCTGTCACGGATCCAGCCATTCCACCAGCGTCAGACCCTACAGCCCCACCTTCACGTTCCAGCTCACCGGAGTATTGACTCCTTGCACCTGCCTCTGCCCAATTAAGAGATGCTTATAAACCCACACTCACAGACACCCAACCGTCTGGTCTCGTCTATCGCTAGCAGTGTAAGACTTACCCGACTCCTGGTTTCCTGTTATCCGATCGTCTTCGTCAGTCGCTGGTCATCTGCCCTCGATTCCTATCCACCCGGAAGCACACACGGACTCGAGCATTTGATATAAGTCTCTCTAATAATGGACGTTCCCGTCATATGAACTTACCTGTGTTTTCCCTGAGTGTTTCCCTTCAATAAAGTCCGGTGAACCCTCATCCTGTTTCCCGTGCTTCAGTGGTGCGTGACAACACCGAGCACATGGCTAAACACATCTGGCAGTTAGCAGCAGGAAGCCGAACGTGCCATTTAGAGCCTGCTGGGAGAAGGAGTGTAATAGCTACATTTAGATGAACTAACTCCAGTCTGTTGTCATGTGCAGAAATAATGAAATTATGTCGTAGTGAATGAATACAATTTAACAGCACATAATTTTTAGTACCAAATTAAATATACAGGAAAAGCCATGTTTTATGCTCAATACACAGGGTTTTCAGCACCTGATGCTGATGAGTGTATATAAACTGAGAACAAACAAACAAAAAATTGTAATTGGTATTTTTGCCTTGTTTCAAGGATATTTGGATAATTTTAATGGAAAAATGGAGAAAAAAATCGATTGATAGATGGGTTATTTTTTTACTTTTTAATTTGAAGTTTAACTTTTTTATAACTTTTAACTTTTTTATCATTTTGATTTTATGTGAAATTGTTTTATTTTTAAACAGCACAAAAACACAATTAATTAATTAATTGAATAATCTATTTATTTATGCATTTAGCATCAATGCATCATCTTTCGTTTTTGTGGTCTAGCAGAATGCCCTGTTCCCCCTCCTCACTCGATCCCTCTCCGTCATGCAGAACAGCTCAGCCTTTCTCTTTTCTTTCTTTCGCATGCATCAGCTTATTCTTTTCTTTCATTTCACGCCATGTGAGCTGACTTCTTTCATTTTGCAAGCATCCAAATACTGTGGCTAGGCTCAAGGGTACAGTACGCTACCATTTCACCAGAATAGAATGAAGCTGATCAACGCTGGAGCACAAGAATGCCAACATACCATGAGCCAAAGACATTATACAGAAGGAAAGAGAGAGAAGAGAGAATAAAAGCAGGAAAGTAAGCGAGAGAGGTGGGAGTGGAAGACAGGGACTTATTTGAAAAGAGAGGGATTTGTGGCGAGAGAGATGTAGTCAGGGAGATGGGCGGGTAGAGTTAGCATAGGAAAGGGAAAGAGGGAAAGAGAGAGAGAGGGGGAGTAGAAAGTGGAGGAAAGAAGATTGATGGAAATCTCAGGAGTTTCATTAAGCTGGATGTCGAAGCACACAGTTATCACGAGGGCTGTCTCTATCAACGGGGACTCATCTCTCTCAAAACCTGCTTAATTCTCAGATGGGTCTATGTGTGTGTGTGTGTGTGTGTGTGTGTGTGGTGGAGGGTTAGCGTGTTTCAGCTGCATAACTGCATTAACCAAAAAGGCTGTGAAGGAATAACAATTGCACGCTGCCGTCCTTACACTAGCGGTGAGCTGTTGGCATCTTTGTGGTGTTGGTAAGCCTGTTGGTCCCGCTCCTATGTGGGCCTTCATGTTTTTACAAAGAGGTAGATGCGTTTCATGCGGGAATTTCACAGTATCACAGTCCGCTAGCTGAGAGAGAAGAGTGGAGAGAGAAGAAGAGAATATAGGAAGCTCTTAAGCCATTTATTCTTTTTTTCTGGTCAAATAAATTTGATTGTGATATTATAAAGTAAATTTGCCATTATTCTAAATGAAAGCTTGTACAAAAAAGATTTGGTAACACTTTACTTGAAGGGGTGTGCATAAGACTGACATGACACCTTCAGAATCATGACATGACACATGTCATGAATATGAAGGAGGTTTTATGCATGTTTACCCTACCCCTACCCTTACCCCTAACCATAGCCCATAACAAAGACATCTCAAACAATGTCATCTTTGCATTAATAATTACATAACTGAGTGAATGACACTTAATGACAGTTGTCATAAATATGCATAAAAAACCTTCATATTCGTGACATGTGTCATGTCATGATTATGTAGGTGTCATGTCATGATTATGAAGGTGTCATGTCACTCTTATGCACACCCCTTCAAGTAAAGTGTAACCAAAGATTTAATTGATAATTTGCGAAAAGTGAATTAGCATATCAAAATCCAATTTTAACATGGCAAAATTCAATTTGTACCTCACATCACTATATTCCCACTGCTTACTGTATTGACCAATTTAAATTGAAACCTGTTTTGCGACGACATGGTTCATGATAGTTCAACGCTTCTGTTACTGCAACTTAAAGTAAAATCATACCAATTCTTTAAGCAAAGACCAGCAACGATGGAACAAAGAACTTTGCTCTCAGCTATTCACTGCCAGTAGATCTAGTCACATATTTTTGAGCTGGTCGTCAATGTTGCACTAGATCCTGGGTATCGATTAAGAGGTTGGTGAGTTCTCGACCTCTTTTGAACTGGAATGTCTCTTTTCAGTAGGAGCTGTGTGACTAAATCTTTGTGCTCATGACATTGATATAAATGCTTGCGTCATATCATCATCTCTTATTTGCTTGTTTCATAAGCATTCTCCAAGCCTTATTTCTTCGCTCTTGGACTCTGAAATGTCAAAAAAAAAAAAAGCCAGAGATACTTATATCTATTTACATTCTTCGTTTCTTAAAAGGCTCTGCATCCATTTCCAAATCGTCCGTTTAGCTCGTAGAAAGACTGTACAAATATAGTGAGGAGTGATTAGATAGGATATTTTTACTCCAACCTTGAAATATTCCTAGACATCTGCCCTCCATGACCACAAGCAAAAAAAAAAAAAAAGCATTTATCTATTTTCCAAAACATTTTTTTTATAGGTTTCATTAATTCCAGCATAGTCTTATGTACTTTAGATCACTCCAGTGGAAATATTTTTTTTCTTGTTTGTATACATAATCCTTTACTTTCATTTGTTTGAATTGTGCTAAACCGGAAAACACTAAGCAATTTCCATAGAGTAAATAATATAATAATGTTATGGTGATATTATTATTATTATTATTCTTATTATTATTATTATTATTATTATTAATTATTTATTTATAGATAAATAATAAGAATAATATCTCACGTTTTTAACCTAGTGGAAATTGCTTTAAATATTGTTTCTGTATGAGTATAGTATTATATCAGTAGTAGTAAGTTATTAAATGAGAAATTAATGTTTGAAATCTTTAAATATTTTGTTTTTACGAAAAACCAAAACCATAGTGATTAAGAAATGACATTAGCAGTCTAAAAAGATGTATAGCTAGGTGGTGCGATAATTGACCCAAATGATATCATTGATATTTTCTGGGATTTATCGTAAACGATAATTAAAATATTTTGACAGAGTGTTTATTGTGCTGGGACCTTATGACCTGCCGAAGACAGTTTCCTCCTAATGCTTGACTATTCTTCATATTCTGTGTGGTGGTCATTCATACTGATAGAATTAATCGTTTCCAATAAGTTTAAACTGATTTTTGCATTTTATGGGCATTTTTACTTTTATAAAGCCATTTTTTCTAAAAGTGTTCATTATTTTTTGAGTCAAATTCTTACATTTAATCATGGAATTAGAATAATAAGACATTTGGGCTTTTACCAAGCAAATTAAATCCACACAGAATCTGCATCTGAAGCTGCATTTAGATGTATTTACACACATGTACTTTGTTTAATGCAAGACATGAATGCAATTACAAATGCATAAATAATGTATTGATATATTAAACATAAAACATTGAAAACTGATATTTGAAATTATTTAAAAAAAAAAAAAAAAAAAATGAAATTTGAAATTAAAACTGCCAGCAGCAAATCACAGTCATTGCGATTGAACCGAATCATTTAAACGGTTGATTCATTCAAGAACCAAACCGTCATATTGCTCTGAGATGCAAAACAGCACTGTGGCTGTGTTCGGGATGATTTTTGTTGGCGAAATAATAGAGCAAAAACAGCAATATGGTGTCTAAAACATAAATGTCTCTTAATTAACTTATTGTTTATTGAATTCAATGTCACATTTGTAATCATGATAATTTTTGGAGAAAAACGGCACTCTTCGTATGGAATTAATTAACTACATGAAGTGGTAAAAATATAAAATTTTTCTGCCAGCATTCTTGGATTGGTGATCATTCTAACTCATTGTAATAGACTGAATCATGCAGTGAAAGAAAACACACTAAATGCGCACACGCACTACTCTAGACTTCACGTAATGTATGCGTGTGCTCTGTAGGAATGTTTTGAATGGTTTTTGCAAGATACTCGATAATGTCAAATCGCACATCGTTAAAACAACAATTACGATATTATCGCAGACGATATATATCGCACACCCCTAAGTATAGCCAATCTAGTGTGCCAGTTCAGGCATCACCATGGAGATGCAGTCTAACAGAAATGCCATTACTGTGATACCAGTTGTAGAAAGAAAGAGAGATAGAATGGGCCTTTTGAACAGTTTCAATTCATCAGTCTATAGCCATGAAAATAATGGAAGTGATCTAGACAAGTATTACTTTAAACTTACATCTTAAATGCTTCGCTGCACAGACATTTTAGAAGTGGTGTGGATCAATATTGTTGAACAGCGTAAGGTATGACCTGATGTTAGAACAACGAGTGGAATGTATTTTATTTGCAAGATGAATTATTTATAGTCTCTATTTTTCATTACAGTCGAACAACGCTCTCAAAATGACTCAGGTAAGTTATGAAGCCCGGTAACTCGTATCATTTTGTACATCGATGGGAACACAGAGTGCTGTGATGATTCACGACCTACTTGCAAATGTATGGTTTTATTGATTATATCATGCCATGAGGATATCTAAATCCGCTCCCTTAGAAGAAGTCAGAGAGGTGACATTGGTGAAATTTTGGGTTTTCTACAACCCAGATTGGTTGATCATGTCAAAGGTTCTGATATGTTGACGGGGGTACTGCTGGGAAATGGAACTCAAAAACACCCTAATAATAAAGAACATTAGAATAAGCAGCATATTAGTCAGCGTAGGGAGCAGAATCTCATTGTCATTCATGCCGAGGGTTGTCTGATGTCAGAGTGGAGTGAGCCGAGCTCTGATTGGTGGGCTCCTCTGAGGATGTGCCTGGCCAGAGAATGGCATCAGCTGTAAGGCGCTGCCAACAAGCAGAGCGGCCTGCTAGTCTCCAGATGTACACGTAGGAGAAGGGAAGTGGTTCTGAAGCCTAAACAGAGGGGATTGTTTCCTGTTTCATTTACCCAAATGAAGAAGAATCGATTTCTATGATTTTATGTTCCCACCTGTTCCATACTGCGAGAGAGATGAGTAAGATGTTGGGAGCTCTGCCAAGAGTAGAATTAACAGGAAAGAGAAAGTGAAAAGCAGTGGAAATAAGCATTCTTCCTCTAGTAAGCACGAGGCCGCAGTCCATTATGGACAAAGAGGAGGAAAATGAGGGAGGGAATGAGAATAGGAGAGAAAAGATACACCAGCGGTGAGAGTGCGTGTAATTAAAGTGCTTTACTGGGGCTCTTGTGTTAAGGAAGCCCTCCGGCACCTCTTTCAAGCCGGCGCGGCGAGAGTGCCTGGAACATGACAGTTGCTGATGAATCTTAAGCAATGTTTGTTCCCTTGTGGGCGAGACAAAGAAATAAATAAATACTGCACTTCATCTGACATGTAATCAAATGCAGAATCTAAAAATATATATATATTTTTTTTTCTGATTTAATTAGGGCAATAATAACCCAAGGCACTTAGAGAAGGGTTTAAATCGGCTTCAGATTTGATGCCTTTGTTCACTAGACTTCTGACGCAAAACCGACCATCCTCTGGCAACAATACTCACAGTTATAGAAAAAATTGAAAAATAGGAAATAGAGCTGCTATGTAAAAGAAAGGAAATATCTTTGTCTTGTGAACTGTGAGGAAACTGCAATTAGTGTTGTGACAGCTGCAATGCTGGGTAAGAATCACCTTTGCTCCAATAATACAACACAGTAAATTGCTAAAACTTCATGGATGCTTGACAAATAAGTTCTAGACCATATAAAGAAAGAATAAGATTCAATAATCATCTGCCTGCTACTCTAAACATTTAATGAAACTGATTAGCTAGTCACATATGCACTCAAGTTTAATTTATGCAACATTGGCTAAAGTGGTTATTTTGAATATTAAATGTGATTTATAGTTTTGATATAACAAGATATTTTGCATTTGGTTACAAATGTTGCCTTACTGTTTCACTAATCACTGGGGGCGGGTTTCCAAAAAACAGAATAAACAATAGATGTCCCTCAAATTTATAATAAACTTTACACTACCATTCAAAAGTTGAAGTTTTTGAAATAAGTATCTTATGCTCACTATATCTGCATGCATTTTTTTTTTTTTGTATGTTTGATAAAAAAATACAGTAAAATATTACAATTGTGAAATATTATTACAATTCAACAAGTTCCAAACGTAGGTTCTGGAGGAGCCTAATTATTTAGTCCTGTCAATCATCATTACGAGTCTAATAACAGCATTCATTGACTGTCCGCGTTACAATTCTCCGGCATCCCTCCCCTTCCCCATTCCTCCTATCTCTGCTATCTCCTCTCTTAGTACTGCAATTTGGGGAGTTAACTCAGAGCCTCCACCAAGCCTGCAGGTCGAGGACAGCAAGCCAGTTTGTTTACCATTTAAACCAGCAGACTGATGGCAGAAACTGGTGAAAAAAAAAAAAAAAGTTTATTAGAATATCTATATAAATAATATATATATTATGATAGATATACTCTATATATATATACTAATTGTATATAGCATATACACTTTTTTAGCACAGTATTACAGCACAAAAACCTGTTTCATTTACTAACCACCCACAATCCTGTTTTAAATTCAGGTGCTAAAGCAACGCAGACAGTGCGTGAAACTAAACATCGCTTTCATTGGGCGCTATTCATTCTTACGCAATTCCCCTCGAGCATTTTGCAACATGACAAATGTGTGTAGCAATGCCAGAAATGCATGCAGCATTCACAAAGGTGGTCGCTCAGGTATTTTGAACTTGTGCAATCATTCCTTCAGAGAGTTTACCCAGTAAAGGACTATTCTTTCTAGAGGTTTCATTAAGTGAAAAGGGATTGCAGACACTCCCTCCAGTGAGTGTAGAATGTAGGCATGCATCTTTATTGTTGTAGAGGCCTTGCTTACCCTTGCTTGTACAGATTGTTTACTTATTTGCATTCTTTAAAATGGAGGACAGATGAGGGGAAAGGAGAGCACAGCACACAGACAAGTGTAACAGTGTGTTTACAGATGATATAATCTGCAAATGGAGTGTCGGGTGCAAAGCAACTCAAAACCGATGGGGATGCGAAAGAGAGCGAGATGGTACTTTGGCCCTCACCATCTAATAGAATGAATTAGAAATTATTTCATCCATCCCTTTTCTCCCACTCTGATTTGCACATCCATCTCGCTTTAACATTTTTTCCTGGACATCTGGGGGGGGGGGGGTTTACCATCAGCCAATCTCTCCATCTGTCTCATTTCCTATTTAACAATCTCCTGCCTTTTTTTTTTTCCTGATGCCTTCCTCAGCTCAACCTCGTTCTCTTTACTCCCATCCCACCCCTTTTTCTCTTGTCTGAAATTGGGAACAGAGCAGCTGGTAATTGAAGATCATTGTCTTTCTCTGGTCCCTCAGGATTTGCAATGCTTTTTCAACATAGCTCATCTGTGTGAGTATTCCAAGCTCACTGGCCAATTTTGGCCTCTCTTTTTTGTTTGCTTTTTTTCCCCATAAATTCTGTGAGCCTTTTCGAAATTGGATTTTCATTTAAAAGAGCCAAGCGCATTGTGTTTATGCCAACGTCTCCATCTATTACACACGATTCCTCGCCTCTTTCATTCTGTCTCTCGTGCTCATTCTCTAAGCAAGCCTCATTTTGTCCTTTGCTTACATCTGTCCATGTCTGGTGCTCCTCTCTTGATTTTAATTTTTTCTCTCTCATGAGTCCATTCATTCATTCAACAAGTCAGGAGTGGCATGAAAACAAACAGTGAACAGGTTGAAAAGAAATATGTCATTTAAAATGTGTTGTTCACTTTGATTGGAGGGTAGGTTACAACAAAGCTAAAGTCTCTATGGGATACAAGACCCATAAGATTGTACCATAAACAGCATGTGCCTAAAATTGTCCTAAAATTTTTTTTTTATGTTTCACATGAAAACCACATAAATTGAGACAAACTTGGTTTTCAGTTTTGCTAAATGTGCTTTAAATAAATCATGTTTAGCTGTTGTAGCTCCAAGATACACACCATTAATTTACTAAGCTTGAGTGAACATAAACATATATGTGTTAAGAAGTTATGAAATGCTGAAAGTGAATAAATAAAAATAAAATGTATGTAACATTGGCCCCCCCCCTTTGAAATTGGTTTGTTAAATTTTCTATCCTGCAGCGAATATTTTGGCATCTGGAAAAATGTTGCTTGAGTTGTTCAGGCGATCAACTGCTTCTTCATAAAATTATAATACACAATAAGTATTTAAATATGTATTATATTATTATTGTAAATTATAATTTATAATTATTAATATGTATTTTTTTATTATTTGATTGTGGATTTTTTTATAATCCATCGTTGTTTTTGGTAAAATATTACACCTGAAAGAGCAAATCAAAATTCTGAACCATTTTAAAGTCAATGTAAATTCAAGCTGAGACTGGACAGGAATGCTTGGTATGTAATGTCTATCCTTTCTCATTATTGATCACCTGACATTCTCATGCATTTGCACATAATGCAGTGACTTAATTATGCATACGAACCTGGGTAATTACATGTCACTTTAAACGTGTTTTATTGCCTACAAGCATAAGAGTTCTGCAGAGCAAATGCACTACTCAATTTAGAGACTGTTGATGACAGAAGGGAGACAGAGGGACGGTTGGAGCCTTGGCCAAAGGCAATTGAACAAAGGCAATTGGGATTATCTGAAAATGTATGGTTTTTGTTCATCAAGGGCTGATCTAGATATGTTCATCAAGCTAAATCATATGAAGGTGATTTGGAGCTCATCTTCTGATCATGTATGTGATAATTTTAGTGCACAAAGCAATGAAAATGCTCTGTTACTATCAGTACAATGACTTTCTTTTGCAGTGATGTGATTATTTTTATACCCTCATTATTCTGTCTCATTTGATAGTTCTATTTCTATTTAAAACCCTGCTTTTGTAGACAGAAAATATTAATATTGCCAAGGCACTAACCTTTTCATATGACATTGCCACAAGTGGCCATTAATAATAGAATAGAATAGAATGTTTTGACAGAACTATTGAGCCTCAAGAGGAAATGTGCTTGTCACAATGTAGCAAACTTACAGCACTTCATGTAGAACCTAACTATAGTTGACCTCTGTGTGATCATTTAGCAAAGTGCCTTTCAACTGGCTAATTAGATTTCAAGTCATCATAATCTTATTTAACAGGTTTAAACAAAGTCACTGGCCTTACTGAAGCGGGTTGTCATAGTAAAAGGCCTACTTCTGTTTGCTTTAAATGGAAGCATGCAGCCATCTACTATCTATTATACAAATCTATTATACAAAGTATTGTTTTTCTTATATGTTCTGGCAGGGCTGGGCGATATAGCTAAAAACTTTATCAACAATATAATGTTTCATATCATTCGGTATAGATAATTATTGACATTTTTATAACCTTTTTTAAAACAAAGAGCAATAGGGAAAAAAAAAGTTTACATTTAACCCCCTGTATTATTATGCAGATTAAATAGGTTTGAGGGAAACTTTTGGCTTGTCTCCCGAGGCCACAGGAGGATGCAATGAGCAAAATAATGCAGTGCATTAAATTGCCATAACAAAGGAAATAACTGTCTATAAAAAACATGCTTTACGTCTAAATGAACTCATATAAATCAAACATAATTTAGTAAATTGCACAAACAATTATGAACAAAACAGCATCATGTATTTATGCATTGCTTAATTCAAAGAGCCGAATCACCCATCACGCAGATAGCATTTAAATCATAAGAGACGCAGTGAAAAGGAATAAATCTCCACAAATCCATGACTTGTTTTCTAAAAGTTTAAACTGTTTTAACTTCGCATGGCTTTCTATATATCTCTTGTGTGAGACGTGAGTGCAGCAGTCATATTGTCCGTCTAAAAAATGTTTCTGTGTGGATGGCTTGGTTTTGGTTTTAACCTAATCAAAATCTTCTACGCATTGAGCTAGAGCTGTAGTCAAGTCCAGCTTTGTCGAGTCCAAGACAAGTCCAAGACCAGGACTAGTCGAGACCGAGTCAAGACCGAGTCCAAAGAGGTTAGAGTCCAAGTCAAGTCCAAGTCCAAAAGCTTCGAGTCCAAGTCAAGACCGAGTCCAAATGAGAGAAAACAAAAGGATCCTCTTCAAGACCACATAATTAACTATTGATAATGTATGTGATGCAAGAGACAGCATATCTCCTATTCTAAGAAAATCATTTACATTATTATTTGTAATGAATCAAAACATGTGCAAGTAACAACTCGTAGACCGGGTCTCCAAACTTGGTCCTGGAGGGCTGGTGCCCTGCAGAGTTTAGCTCCAACTGGCCATAACACACCTATCCTATTATAGCAGACATATCCACTGATTTGCATTGATTTTGCCTTTCTAATAGTCCTGCACGATATGAGGAGATTCTGCTATGTGTGATAACAGTGGATTTTTTTTTTTTTTTTTTTTTGCAATGATGATACTTGTGATAAATAATTATAATTAACTGGCATATTAATGGCAACAATAGAACTAAATATTAGTTTTTTGTTTTTGCAGCGTTGAGCATTACAACCAATCACACACGTTTCTGTTGAGTTTATGAATGCAATGGCCAATCAGAGGCTTTCAGGTGAGTCATCGCTGAAACGCCAGAGTTTTTGTTGAGTGCTGAATTCTGCGCTCTGGCGCCTAAATCCACCAACTCTCTGCTATTTCATAGCACGTTTCCGGTGCCCTTGCTAAATAACAATGTTCATACTGCAATTGACATGCCAATCCCGATTCATCTTTCGGCCCTGATTTCTAACCTCATAAAATGAGTCGGTAACACTTTACAATAAGTGTCATTTGTTACATTAGTTTAAAGTGTAACTAACAGACAACTTAACAATATAATTTATACACTATTTTATTTTTTCTATGTTCACATTATTTAATAAAACAAGTTTTCATTCATTGTTTGCTCACAGTCATTAATGTTACCAAACACACCTGTCATTTTAATAATGCATTAGTGAATGCTGAAATTAATGTTAGCTAATATTAATAAATGCTGTAGATGGAAGTAGGTGTAGACGTTAATAAAACACAATCTAACAGGTAGAAAATTAAATTAGAAACATCTAAACTTTTCAAAACACAGCAAGCGCACCGCGGGTCATGTGACAATAATCAACCAATCAGCTTCATCCTTTCCCGAAACAAAATTGAAAGCTAAGCCAAGACGGAGAAACAGCTGATCATAGCTGTACAGGGTTAGCCATTTTTTAAAATAAATGTAGTAGCAGACCTACTGCAAGGGATTTTTAGTGCTGCAAATCCATTTATGCTTTGCTGAAACTTCCGCGTCTTCATGGAGAGCGCAGGTCATAGTTGTTAGCAACTGCAGATGCCACGGGAGCGCAGGCTACAGAGTGCTTTGGAAAGAAGGAGAAAACGGCGTGCCTAGCGTTTTCCACGCGTTTTCAGGCACGACATGCAAATGTGGTTTTGTTTTGAAGGATAAAAAAAAGCATATTGCTGGACTCGGTCGAGACCAACGAGAACATTTGGCGAGTCCACTGCCCAATTCCGAACACGTCCGAGACAACACCAACGAGTCCGAGACAAGTCCGAGACCTTCTAAAAATGTCTCAAGACCGGACTCGAGTACTACAGCCCTACATTGAGCTACTATATTTCTCTAATATTTAGAATGAATAACGCAGCAACTGCATAATGGTCTTGTGGGCTAGACTTATAAAACATTAAAATGCTAAAACGTCACTTACATTAAAGCTGAATTTTTAGCTTCCATTACCCAGTGTCCTGTGATCCTTCAGAAATCATACTAATATACTGATTTAGTCCTGAAACTGTATTTTTCAGGATTCTTTATGCATATAGGCCTATTTGAAATAGAAACCTTTTGTAGCATTATGAATATCTTTACTGTCACTTTTTGATCAATTAAATGCATCCTTGATAAATAAAAGTATTAATTTAATTTTTTTTTAAATCACAAACTTTTTTTGTCCGTGTATCACGGTTTCCACAAAAATATTTAGCAGCAAAAACTGTTTTCAACTTTGATAATAAGAAATGTTTCTCAAGCACAAGATCATTAGAATATTTTCTGAAAGATCACGTGACACTGAAGACTGGAGTAATGGCTGCTGAAAATTCAAGGAATTCACAGGAATAAACTCCATTTTAAAATACATTTACAAATAATATACGAATAGAAAATTGTTATTTTAATAATATTTATCAAATACATTACTGTTTAAACTGTATTTTTTATCAAATAAATGCAGCCTTGGTTAGCATAAGAGACTAACCAATGTCTTGCAAAACTAATATGAAAAATACCACAATGAAAGAAATGCAACACTGTCATCATTCCCTTTCCAGCTCTCCATACAGCACATGGTGAAAGTCTGCTGCCAATTTTCCGTCTTCTGCAGACCCTTAAAACTGAAGGACGTTTCGGCATTTGAACGTAACCCCCCTTGTACTTTTCATTCAGCGTGTTCATTAGTCCTCTCCCTTCATTATTTCTACTTGGTACCGCATACACTGGACCCCAAGCGTACGTGGCAAGCTGAGGCTCTGTGCCTGGCCTGACAGTTTGGTTTGACTGGCTTTTGACGGCCGCCGGTCCATTTAGTCTCCTCTAAGCAGTGGGTGAGACAGAGGAACCTGGCCATTTTGCTTGCTTGTCAAATCTGCCAATGTGAAGACAGTTTAAATGAGGCAAACCTGGGCAGTGTGCCGACTGCAGGCCACAGAGAGAGAGGGAGAGAGGAAGAGAAAGGGGGTTTCGGGGGAGAGTGAAAGAAAACTAAAGATCTCCCTTCAACCTCTGAGCAAATCATGCTCTGTTTATGTGGTGACCAATTGCCTGTTGTGTCGTGAGATTAGAGTTCTCGGGTTTTTAGAGGACTTTTAACATGTCAAAGCTTGCTTTGTGTGCAAAAGGGTTAGGGCTGAGCAAACACTGTGCAAATTAGATTTCAGTGCAGTGCTTAGTTTCATTCACAAGATCAGTGAATGTATAATAAAGGATAATAGGTTCAAAGGGAGACCACATTTACAATTTAAGATTCAAAATGCAATACAAACCTGGAAATAAAGTTTTCGGATATTTGACCTTTTATATTAACCTTTCTTTCCCTTTTTTGTTTTTTTAAACCTATTTTTAATAAAAATAAATAAATAAACTGTTTGTTTGTTTGTTTAGCTCAAATTTGTTTTTGGTTACATCATTTTTTAATTAATTGTTTTAGGGGACACTTTACAATGTGTTAGTATTAAACCAATGCATTAGGTATAATGATTTTTTTCAGCTTATTTTTTTTAAAATAGGTTAACATTATATTGTTACGTTTGTGTTTGTTTATAATACATTTAATGTTGATTTCTACAACTTGAAATGTTGAAAATGTTTTTGCACACTACTGTTCAAAAGTTTGAGATCAAGTTTTAAGGCATTAAACTGATCAAAAGTGACAGAAAAAATTATTCTTACACAATATTTGTCTTTCAAATAAATGCTGTTCTTTTGACCTTTTCTATTAATTCAAATAATCCGAAAAAAAATGTATCATGGTTTCTCAAGGAATATTAATCCGCTGTTTTTCACATGAATGATAATTAGATTTGCTTCTTTTTTTTTTCTTCAGCACTAAATCAGCATATTCAAATGATTTTTGAAGGATCATGTGACACTGAAGACTGAAAGTTATATTTTAAAATGTGTTAAAATAGATAACCATTGTTTTAAATTGTAATAATACTTTGCATTTATTTTTACGTATTTTTATCAAATAAATTCAGGCATGTTAAGCTCAATAACTATCTTTCAAACCATTTTTTTTTTATCTTACCCGACCAAATTTTTGAATGGTTTGGCTTGTAGAATAGAACATTAATAACATTAACTATTAAAGTGGTGGTTCACTGTGTTTTTTTCTATGGCTTTGGGTTGTTTTTATGGGTTCTCCTAACGTTGTTAATGCTTCGTTTTTAAAAAAAAAAAAAAAAAATTTTTTTTTTTTAAAAATTGACCTTTATTCCACCCTTTCTGTCCCTTCTCTGAGAAACGCGCTGGTCATTCCTGCTTTTATGAAGCCCCGCCTTCAGAAATACACGATGGGCTCTGATTGATTTAACTGGCCCAGTGTGTTGTGATTGGCTAAACCACCTCTAGTGGACATCTAATCGTCCCGCCCCTCACCTCGGCGGCATGTGCTCTGGTTGTATTGTAAACAACAGCGTCGTTAATATCGCTTATCAGTTTGAGATTGAGAAGCAGAGTATATCATCGAATAGGATCACGCAGAACCTGTGCAAGCACGGCTTTTAATGGTAGGCCTATGTTTTTTGTTTGTTGTTTTATCATACTTTTAGATATGCTGTTATTTGTAAATGCTGCTGCTTATGTTAGCTTTTAATATACGGTTTTATCCTGATTAAAGCTTTCATACAGTACACGCGTCCATGTTTAACGCTTCCCATAGCTATGTGAAAATAAGTGTATAAATCTAACAGTTCATTGTTTGAGCTGAGCTGAATGCTCGTCGCAAACGATTTTTTGTCCAAAAATCCTCTATTGTGTGGTGTTATTACTATTATTTAACTGCTCCCGATCGAGACGGAGCGTCCCCGAACTCAAATCGTAAATATCAAACATGTTTGATAATTACGACTCTTGATCGAGCTGCCTCTGACGTGATACCCGCGATAGCCAATGAGAGCGAGCGTCACCTACCGGATGTTGCGTGCTTCTATAGCTGAAATTTAGCAGCCACAAATATGCCATAAAAGCAGAGAACATCACCCATATTATTTTCTATACTTTGACAACATTGATTGTCCTCTATTTATTTTTCTTCTCTAGTCATGTTTGATCTCACGAGTCTCCGTGAGATCACGTGTCACAAGGCTTGTTTGTGATGAGCAAAATCTGCACAGAAGTGATCACCGGTGATCACCGCGAGATGCATGCCGGTTAGAAAAGTGTCCGAGTTACGTCTGACTTGCTCTGATGTCATGCTGACATGTACCAAAAAACTCTCGTGATGGCGAGGCGGCTGTATCGGATTGCGCAGTCGAGTGCAGTTGCTCTCCACCGACTGCGCTGATCAAAAGCATGATGGGAAATGACTGACTGACGACACAGCTTAATGCTCATTGTTTCAGACAACCGTGATGTTGCGTTCTCTTCTAATTTATTTATTTTTTTATCTGATTTCATGTGATTATGTATTTAAATTATGCATGAATGTTCCCGAACACTATGACAGTGCGATCTCTGTGTGAGATATGTGATTGTTGTCATATTTCTATAAAATCTAAAATACATGTTTGTATTAAAGTAAAAATGGATAATAAATACACATTTCGTATGGAATTAAATAGCTAGCACTTTGAGTGTCTTGTTCATCATATTTATGTTCATATAAAAGCAACAGAACTGAATTTATATCATGTTCATTAGCAACACAGCACCTGAGTGAGAATAACGTGATATCCTCCTTTGATCTCGTTGGTATCTGTTTCACTTCGATTAGGTCAACGTCTGTCTTGCCTGCGCTTATGTCACCTCCGTCCCCTCACTCAGCCGCCTACGCTCTCTCGCCTTCATTTCAGTGGCTTTAAGGAATTGAGTTTGACCACCCCCCTGGTCTAGTGTGCGTTTTCAGAGGATTATAAGGCTAAAAATCGGTTGAACTGTCTTCATGTCTGTGGTCTCCCATGGTTTAAAAATCATTTAAGATTTGAAAATCGTCTAGTGTGTCCCAGGCCTAAAGAAGCGCAGCTTGGCCTCGCCCCCTTTGCTGCCTTTTCCCGAGGGCGGGGTTCATCTGGGTTTGTTACGTCACGAACACGGGAAGTAACCTGTTACTTCTCACCCAGCCGTTTTTTAGAACATGAAATGACAGATTTTAAAGACGATAAGATATTCTTCCTTTGCATTTGAACTTTCAGCTTCGTAACTTTGCAGATATTGTTTATGCTCAAACAGCAACATTACACACTAACTAACGTTAAAAAGTGAAATCGCAATCAACCACCCCTTTAACATACATAAATACTATTGTAATATACTTTTTCATGTTAGCTGTTAATTAATGTAAATGAATTTCAGCTTTTTTGAAGTGTTGCCTTTAATTAATTAATTTATTTAAAAAAATGATTTGTGGTCTTTCACATTTGGTCCCCACTGTGGAGTATATCACTATGCCTTATAACAGAAACTGTGTTTGTTGTCGAAAAGATTATCTTTCAAGAATGATCCAAACTGTCAAGGTCTTTTCAAAACTTTCAACACAACTATTTTCTGCTCATTCAGGTGTTGTATGTGTGTGGTCGTACACGACACTTTTACACAATGTGGCTAATTGTCTAGATGTGAACACTTTTCTGTCACTGACAAAGAATTGCTTTGTTCTCTAAGAGACAAAAAGTGTTTTCACTCTCTAACAATCCTGTCGATGACAGACGTTGACACTTGCTGCTCGCCTGTTTCGGTCTGTCTGTCAAAGTCTCTTGAAACAAAACCTTTTAAAATAAAACTTTTTATTGAGGTCACATTGTTTAACCCTGGTCTTCCACAAAATAAATCAAGCAAACCGTTGTCACATCATCATAGTTTTGATGACAAAATCGGCATTTAATTTTTTTTTTCCCACAATTGGAAATATCCACCCTGGATGTGACTGCCTGCATTGAAATTCAACTCTGCCTGCCCTCCTCTCCTTTTAACATCCATTAGTCGCCCCAAGAGAGTCCGACCTTCTCTTGTGGGTCAGGTAGCCAGAGGGCCACGGAGATAGAGGAAAGGATCACCTGCCTGGCTGTGTGCTCCAGCGGGCAGGTGTATAGCAGAGGTCTGAGGATACCTAAGCTTAATCTAATCTCTCATCTCCTAATGAGTCATCCAGTCTGCTCTCATAGTGTGGGGCCTTTTGTGAAGCCGGGCCTAATTACATCTCGCCCGGTTAGCAGCAAACAAGGGTCCATGCTTCAGAAGGAACCTGATCGGGGAGAAAATACCCGCCTTTCAGGTTAGCCGCTCTGGAATCTCGTTTCCCTGGTGCCGCACTCCATCCATACTTGATAGCAGAGAATAGAGGACTCTATTGTTCCTGTGAAGGCAAGATAGACGTGTTTGATCCAATAATGCGGTAAATCTGAAAAAGGACACCGCATTCCCACCTTTGGACCTATTATTTCTTAAACTAAGCTACCTTTGCAGGTTTCGAAAGATTAACAGTGAAACCATTTCCAAATAAATAGCTGGAAATCATGTGCTATCACATTCGATGGTCTAAAAAACGTCTTTATTTGTTGAGGACTGTCTCTACCTTCAGACATAAAACACATTGTTTACGTTGGATATAATTTAAGAGATTTGTGCAAATTGGGTGGATGTGACCGCTTTGCTGTATTGTACAGCAAAAGAGGTTCTTTCCTGTTGATGTTATGGTTAATAATGTGTTAGACTGAATGAATCTACGTCCAGTCAGGAGTTGACAGTCCTTTTTAAAGGGACAGTTCATCCAATATTTCATCATTTTCTCACATTTGTGTTATTTTCAAAAATGTATTATACTGTAACAACCAAACGAAGATCATTTTCGAAAATGTATGTTTTTATATATATATATAATATATATATACAGTGGGGAAAAAAAGTATTTAGTCAGCCACCAATTGTGCAAGTTCTCCCACTTAAAAAGATGAGAGAGGCCTGTATTTTCATCATAGGTATACCTCAACTAAGAGAGACAAAATGAGAAAAAAAAAAAAAAAAAAAATCCCAGAAAATCAACATGGTAAATTTTTTACAGAATTTTAATTGCAAATTATGGTGGAAAATAAGTATTTGGTCCATAACAAAATTTCATCTCAATACTTTGTTTTATACCCTTTGTTGGCAATGACAGAGTTCAAACGTTTTCTGTAAGTCTTCACAGGTTTTCACACACTGTTGCTGGTATTTTGGCCCATTCCTCCATGCAGAACTCCTCTAGAGCAGTAATGTTTTGGGACTGTAGCTGGGCAACACGGATTTTCAACTCCAAAAGATTTTCTATGGGGTTGAGATCTAGAGACTGTCTAGGCCACTCCAGGACCTTGAAATTCTTCTTACGAAGCCACTCCTTCGTTGCGTTGTGTTTGGGATCATTGTCATGCTGAAGGACCCAGCCATGTTTCATCTTCAATGCCTTTGCTGATGGAAGGAGGTTTTCACTCAAGATCTCACGATACATTGCCCCATTCATTCTTTCGTTTACACGGATCGGTCGTCCTGGTCCCTTTGCAGAAAAACAGTCCCAAAGCATGATGTTTCCCCCATGCTTTACAGTAGGTATGGTGTTTTTTGGATGCAACTCAGCATTCTTTCTACTCCAAACACGACAAGTTGAGTTTTACCAAAAAGTTATATTTTGGTTTCATCTGACCATATGACTTTCTCTCAATCCTCTTCTGGATCATCCAGATGCTCTCTAGCAAACTTCAGACGGGCCTGGACATGTACTGGCTTAAGCATGGGGACACGTCTGGCACTGCAGGATTTGAGTCCTTGGCGGTGCAGTGTGTTACTGATGGTATCCTTTGTTACTTTGGTCCCAGCTCTCTGCAGGTCATTCACTAGGGTCCCCCCGTGTGGTTCTGGGATTTTGCTCACAGTTCTTGTGATCATTTTGCCCCACGGGGTGAGATCTTGCGTGGAGCCCCCGATCGAGGGAGATTATCAGTGGTCTTTGTATGTCTTCCATTTTCTAATAATTGCCCCCACAGTTGATTTCTTCACACCAAGCGGCTTACCTATTGCAGATTCAGTCTTCCCTGCCTGGTGCAGGTCTACAATTTTGTTGTGTCCTTTGACAGCTCTTTGGTCTTGGCCATGGTGGAGTGTGGAGTGTGACTGTTAGAGGTTGTGGACAGGTGTCTTTTATACTGATAACCAGTTCAAACAGATGCCATTAATACAGGTAACTAGTGGAGGACAGAGGAGCCTCTTAAAGAATTTGTTTCAGGTCTGTGAGAGCCAGAAATCTAGCTTGTGTGTAGCTTGTAAATACTTATTTTACCGAGGAATTTACCAATTATTTCTTTAAAAATCCTACAATGTGATTTTCTGGATTTGTTTTTTTTCTCATTTTGTCTCTCCTAGTTTAGGTATACCTATGATGAAAACTACAGGCCTCTCTCATCTTTTTAAGTGGTAGAACTTGCACAATTTGTGGCTGACTAAATACTTTTTCCCCACTGTATATACAGTGGGTACGGAAAATATTCAGACCCCCTTAAAATTTTCACTTTTTGTTATATTGCAGCCATTTGCTAAAATCATTTTTTAATTTTTTTTCCTTATTAATGTACGCACAGCACCCCATATTGATAGAAAAACATAGAATTGTTGACATTTTTACAGATTTATTAAAAAAAGAAAAACTGAAATATCACATGGTTCTAAGCATTCAGACCCTTTGCTCAGTATTTAGAATAAGCACCCTTTTGATCTAATACAGCCATGATCTTTTTGGAAAGATGCAGACCTTTTCCACACTTTGACCACCTTGATTTGGTATCCTCTGCCATTTCCTCCTGCCAGATCCCTCCAGTTCTGTCAGTTGGATGTAACCGTTGGTGGACGCGGTTTTTAGTCTCTCCAAGATGGCTCAATTGGGTTTAAGTCCAGGGGCTCTTGGCTGGGCCGTCAAGAACAGTCACAGAGCGAGTTTTGTGAGCCACTCCTTCGTTATTTTCTCTGTGTGCATAGGTCATGTGTCTTGTTGAGGTAAACCTTCGGCCCAGTCTGATCCTGAGCACTCTGGAGAAGGTTGTCGTCCAGGATATCCCTGTACTTGGCCGCATTCATCTTTCCCTCGATTTCAACCAGTCGTCCTGTCCCTGCAGCTAAAAAACACCCCAACAGCATGATGCTGCCACCACCATACTTCAATGTTGGGACTGTATTGGACAGGTGATGAGCAGTGCCTGGTTTTCTCTATACATACCGCTTAGAATTAAGGCCAAACAGTTCTATCTTGGTCCCATCTACCAAAGAATCTTATTTCTCACCATCTTGGAGTCCGCCATGCAGGCTTTAATTGTCGTGCCTGATGAATAGGCTTTCCGTCGGGCCACTCTGCCATAAAGCCCCGACTAGTGGAGGGCTGCAATGATGATTGACTTTCTACAACTTTCTCCCATCTCCCGACTGTGTCTCTGGAGCTCAGCCACAGTGATCTTTGGTTCTTCTTTACCTCTCTCACCAAGGGTCTTCTCCCCCGATAGCTCAGTTTGGCCCGGACGGCCAGCTCTAGGAAGGGTTCTGGTCATCCCAAACGTCTTCCATTTAAGGATTATGGAGGTCACTGTGCTCTTAGGAACCTTAAGTTGCAGCAGAAATTTTTTTGTAACCTTGCCAGATCTGTGCCCTTGCACAATTCTGTCTCTGAGCTCTTCAGGCAGTTCCTTTACCTCATGATTCTCATTTGCTCTGACATGCACTGTGAGCTGTAAGGTCTTATATAGACAGGTGTGTGGCTTTCCTAATCAAGTCCAATCAGTATAATCAAACACAGCTGGACTCAAATGAGGGTGTAGAACCATCTCAAGGATGATCAAAAGAAATGAACAGCACCTGAGTTAAATATATGAGTGTCACACAGCAAAGGGTCTGAATACTTAGGAGCATGTGATATTTCAGTTTTTTCTTTTTTAATAAATTTGCAAAAATGGCAACAATTCTGTGTTTTTCTGTCAATATGGTGTGCTGTTTGTACATTAATGAGGAAAAAAAATTATTTTAAATGATTTTAGCAAATGGCTGCAATATAACAAAGAGTGAAAAATTTAAGGGGGTCTGAATACTTTCCGTACCCACTGTATCTGTGTTTCTCCATTCAATGAAATTCAATTGGTCATTGTTTAGGACCCAACCTAACGTTTCATTTTGGGTTGAACTATCCTTTTAAACCTCTCACAAGTAGTTTACGGATGGTTTTGAAAAGTTTCAGAAACATTTGCTGATAACAGTTGATTCCACTTTCCTTTTGATGTAGGGTGATTAAGGATATTCTTTGACACTGGATAATGTTGGACAGTGTAGTGTTATTTTAGTATTATTTTATATTAAGTATAGTGCTCATTTAAGTTGTGAATTAGCTTTTATTTGTATATTTTAATTTTAATTACTTTAATGACACAAAAATTTGCTTTGTCATTATTAGTTTACTACTTTTATTTAGCTTTCAATTAATTCACATTTAGCTTGTCATTTTCAGTTCTTCACTTTAACTGTTATAAAATATATGTATAAAATGTTATAACATAGACACTTTTCTTCTTTCCACACACTAAAATCTTAACTTTACCATATTCTACTGCTATGGTTTGTGTGCTATTGTCATTCACATTTGTTAGTCTGAAGTTTTGGGGAGACAGTCACAATCCTCTCCAAGTCACCTTGACTGAGCTATGCAAAAATCCCACACTATAACTATATATATATAGATATATATATTATATATTAGATATATATATATATTAATATATATATCTATATAGATATATATAGATATATATTCCGTGACTTGGTGATTTTTTTGGGTGCTTACTTTCCTGGGGTTTAATTAGTGAGGACTGGTTCTCTGTTAATTAGCTGCTATATAAAGATCACACACTCTAATTTTCTATATTAAAATACTTTAATTACAGTGGAGGTTTCTGGTGGATAGATTGGACAGGGACGTTATACTCTTTATTTGCATGAAAGTGCACAAACATTTGGTATGCAGTTTTCTAAGGGCTCACACACTACCCCGCGGCTCATACTGGGCTCCCAGACACTGTGTGTATGTATGTGTGTGTTTGTGTGTGTGTGGTGTGTTTGTGTGTGTGTGTGTGCTTTTTGTGTTTGTTTGTTTTGTTTGTTTGTTTTGTTTGTTTGTTTGTTTTGTGGAAACCATGATACATTTATTTCATGTAATTGCTGCTGGAAATTCAGCTTTGCCATCATAGAAATAATTACATTTTTAAATACATTAAAATAGAAAAACAGTTATTTTAAAAAGTAATGTTTCACAATATTCCTATTTTTACTGTATTTTCAAATAAATTCAACTTTTGTGAGCATAAGAGGCTTCTTTCAAAAACATTAAAAAATCTTACCGACCCCAAACTTTTGAGCAATGGCCTACGCAAATGGAAGCAATGAACCAATAGTAAGAATGTCACATTTAGTTTAGTTTAGCAAGCAAAGATTTATTGATCGGATTGATAGTTGTGCTCCAGGTAACTGCGGGTGTAGGTTAAACACCTGATTACGCTCCTATATCCTCACATGCCTGGTGCCTATTCTTAAATGACTAATTGAAGCTCGAAACATCAGTTTACCATATGGATTTTCTGTAAATTTATGGATCTCTGATATGTGCTCAGCCTAATTAGTCATTATGCCTTTATAGTGTGTGTGGTTATAATGGGTGAGCATTATGTTTTTCAGTTGTATAACATGTATGTATAACATATATTGCATGTATAACAAAAAAATAAATACAATAAAATAAAAGGAGCCTACAATGGTGAATGATGCATTAAGTGCTGTGAGCAGCTGTGATCAACCTTTATGGCCTCCATCTTGCTATTGTGGTGGGTTTGGCTTTTAATGCCCTATTTTCCTTTTTTCTAAGTCTCTTTATTTTTAGAGGATCCGTGGTGAAAAAACTTGTACTCATGGGAGGTGGGCCCTCTGCTGGCTTTTAGGTTACCTATTCATGGTCCTTTCCTGCCTCACATCTTTGTTTTTCGGTCAATTTCAATGTTAAATTTCTGTGATTCAATGTTCTTTGTATAAAAATTGCCTAATGTCAAAACTCAAAGACAGTTGACAGAATATTACATATATATATATATATAATATGAGTATATATATGTATATATATATATTATATATAATATATATTTAATATATAAATATTTTCATTCATTCATCACTTTTGAATCTCACATACAGTATTAGGCAAGCATAAAACAGTAAAGTGTGATATTGTTAAAATTAGTACGTTTGAAGAGGGAGCCTGTGATTGATCATTATCTATTTTCATTATTGATTGTACTTGACTCTGATTTCGTCAGGTATGTCCTAGTCTCACAGTTTGTTTAAATTTAGTATTATTGAAAGCATCCAGATAGTGCAAGTCATAAGATCAAATAAATTAAATGGAAAAAACTAGTGTCCGTCTCGGGTGTCGGGGTGTGTGCGTGTGGGGGGGGAGGTCCAATGCTGTTTCATGCATGCTGAGTTATTTACACTGTTAAAGAGTTGAATTCTCATAGGCTTAAATCATGGGTCCAAAGTAAAAAAAAAAAAAAAAAGAGTTGAATGTAATGACATGGTATTTCTGTGCCAATACACGCCTTCCAGGTTTGAATAAGTTCGGAGAGCCCTAAGCACGTTACAAGTTTTTTCGAGGTGCTATGGTCCCTTCAAGATTGTCACAGAAGGGCAGACATCTCCTGTATGTGCGTTTTCGACCGGAAGAGCGGCGCACACACTCAACCAGAGCAAGTAGTCTTATGCCGCTATCATCGTCTTTCTCCCGGATACGGAAGAGACGTCACAGCGCTGGCACAGGACTTGCTCGAAAAAGAAAAATGTTGGTGATGGTCCATATCTCACTGCATGAACACAAGAGCCAGGTGCGGGTTGGATCCATATCTCAACTGCTCCGCACCTATGCATATACTTATAACGGCTACTCCTTCTCCCACACTCCACTGATTCCTAAACTTCCACCCATACGCTACACGCATCTCCAGCTCTAAACCTCACCCCATCTCTGCACCCCTAAGACGCTACCAAATCTCCACCCCTAGATTGTGGATCCATAACTGCTAGCGGGGCACGCCTTGGATCTTGTGTTCTACTTATGGGGCTACCTGAAAATGTCTTCAAAGAAGTGTGTTTTTGGCTGTGAGAAAGATAACCTTCAATTACAAGCTTCGAGAAAGAACGCCAGCGTTAAGGAGACAGTGGATGTCATTTTGTTTTTTCAACAGGGTAAGAATAAGCAGCAATGATTCGAATTTCAGTGACAAATGCTATATAAACCAGGCGGCGCAGTTCGCCTTTGGATTTGCAGATGCGTTTGTTGACTGAAAATCCGGTTCATGAGTCGAACCGGCCCTATCCCATCAGTGCGAGGCGGTGAGTAAAACTGCATCAAATTTCTGTGCTTTGTTGGTAATCAGTGTGTAAGCATGTAAACAATGCGAACATGCTCTTGACTCTTTAGCTCCACACATGGCATGCCTCCAGGAGCTCGGCTGATTTCAGAAAGAATCGTATCCACCTTATTTTTCAACACGGAAGTAAGAAGTTTTCTGTAAATGTGCGAGACTTCTGGTTCATTATCCGCCGTTGGGAAATAACGAGAAAAATATTGGTGAAACTGTTTGCACTACAAACCAGTATGTTAATAATTAAGATAACACATTCAAATAATATGGTAAGAAACACAATTTTTCAATATCAAGCAGCAAAACGAGCTGTTTTGTACAGCTAAAAATAGCTGGAAGCAGATGACACCGGAAGCCAGACACATTAAATTGACAAATGGCCACGCCCGCTTTTATGGGAAAAATAAGGTGGATAGCTGTAACTTGCTTTTATAAATCTGGAAAAAAAAGACTCTTCGGAGATTTGAAAGATGCAATACTACTATATAGGTACTCAAGATTAACACGAGATTGACAGAAACTGTCTCTGTGTTATGTCCCCTTTAATTTCATTTAGAATCCATGTTTGGTTGTGGCTGCTAGATTGTTGTCACTGAGTTTTTATTTTTGAGTCTTTGCTTTGTATCTTTGATAGTAATGTGTGCGTCTCTCTCTCTCTCTCTCTTTCTTGTCTAATATGGCACAACCCTCAGTCTCATAAGGCTAATTCATCAGTTACATCTCGCCCGTTCCCTTTCTTTTTTTAAATGGAAATCATCATCAACCCTGGAAAAAGACACAATTAAATTGAATCTTACACAAAACACTCCTCCACTCCCACTCCTCTCTCTGATGCCTCTCTATCGCAAGTGGGGGCAGGGCAGTCTTTCTTTGATGCACTTCAAAACGAAACACTTGGCAGAGGCAGCATGATGGAGGCAATGGGGAATGAGGGACGGTGTGTGTCTGTGATCGCACCAAAGTCCCCTCGTGCTTCACTTTCTCATTGAACAAAGACTGATTGCATCGTTGGGGAGAAATGGGTTATCATTCTCCGCATTCTTAGGCAAATGACCTGCACCTCCTACCCTCGCAGGTTCCCTCAGAAAGCTTGCCGTAATGGATGACGCTCTGGAAGTTGTGCCTGAGCCGCATTAGCACTCAAACTCCTGACAGTGTGTAGCACTTATTTCTTAACTGCAAAACCTAAACACTGTGAACCACTGGTGTCACAAAATCATCCGTATATTCAGTAGCACATGTCATCGAAAGAGTGGATCACAGATGACAACTAGTGACGAAGTTGTGGTGCAATATATTCAGCGCTAGACTCGCTAATATTATATTGTGACATTGACTCTTCCGGGTTTTAGTTCTTCACAGCCATCGGCACAGTGTGTACCGTCTCCTTTAGGAGCATAAGAGACATCATTAAGATATTAGCTCATTTCCTACCATTGATTCTCCTCTTCGCTCCCGTACAAATTAGGACATGCTGTATTGTCCTGCCACCGCTTGACAAAGTCCATGACAGCATGACATAAGGTTGTCATAAGATGACACGGGGGTGTGACAGCATGCCATCGGGGTGAAATGGGGGTAGACAGGGTGAGATTGGAGAGGCAGTGAGGACAGGTGTCACTGACCTGCAGGTGTTGCTAGGTGACAGGTTGCCCTGGTAGTGACAGGTCCTCATGTGTATGTATGGCTGGCTTCTAAGTGACGGGGATATTGACATCAGAGGGCTCAGGGCAATGTCAGGCCTAGAGACAGTTCAAGACCTCTGTTAGCCCTGAGACCTAAAGTGTACTGATAAACACACACACTCACCCTGTCCTCCTCTCTTTGCATTTAGGGAATTGCTCTTCAATAATTAATTCAAACAGGGCCTCTCAAGAGTGTTTCACACTGTGCTTAATCCTGGGTTATCGTCTCTTTAATATCACTTTAGAGCAGAGTCTCACAATTGTGATTTTTTTGTGTTATTTTTTCCAAATTTTTATTTAGGGCTAGCCCTGTTTTTAACCTTACTGAGGAGGGTTAGTATTGAATTCCAACAAAAGGTATGAAGTGTGAAGCGGCACAATGCTTAAAAATTCTTTAGCAACAGTCAACCAGTCATAAACTTATATATTTGCATGCTGTTTAGTGTCAGTGTTTGAAAGAAAAATTAAAGTCACAGTCTGATATAGTTATTCATTGTATTTATTTATTTTCGTTGGTTAGCTGCTTTTAGGTCTTTACATGGGGATCTGCTATTTATTTGAACAAAAATAAGTTATAAAATATTATTTTTAAAAGAAGTTATAATATTTCAATTTATTTTATTTAAAACATTTTTTAATATAATTTAAATTGTAATTTATTCCTGTAATGACAGCTGAATTTTCAGCAGCCATTACACCAGACTTCAGTGTCACATGATCCTTCAGAAGTCATTCTAATATGTTGATTTTGTGCTCAAGAAACATTTATATTTATTATCAGTGTTAAAACGAGTTGTGTTGCTTAACATTTTTGTGAACATTTTGCAATTGTATTTTATTTCTGGGTATGAAACGAGAACAGGTGTACAACCGGGATGTATAAAGTAGGCATACAGGCAGGAAACGTTAGAAGAGAGTAGTTGAATCACTAGGAACTTAAGAGGTAGGCTTCCAACCAAAAGAGTTGCAACATAGGCATAAGTGTAAGCAAAACACAGTCATTATCTGGTTCGGCACTCGAATCCTCGGGCTCGGGAGACTGGGATTCCGATGGGAACGGCAGACATAAGACGAGGAACCGATGACAGGAATAGGCTTGTCAAACCTTGATGAGACCCAGTTCAATGCGTTTAATGAGTTGAGTGAGTATTTGCAGTGGTGTGTAAGGGGTGCAGGTGTCCGTGATGCAGGTATGCAGGTGATTGTGATGGTTGTTGAGGAGGCTGATTGCGTCCTGTGAGGCAGGTTTTTCGGTGACATTAGAGATGAGGTCCAGTATGTTGCTCTCTGTCTGCGCCATTACGCTACACCAAAACTCCTCAGGACGGCGTACCCCTCCTTGCAGTCATAAAGTATTGAAGCCGTGGGCCGATTCGAGGATCTCCCTGCTCGGTAGTATGACTTCGCGGTTGACACATCAGTGCGGCGGGGGGGGGGGGGGTACCATCCGTGTTCTGTGGAGGGGGAGGAGAGTTATTAGTGAATGGGGCTTGTACGCAAGGACGTACGTGAACAGGTGGTGGAGATCGCGATAATGGGCAGGGCAGGGTGTAACCGGTACTGTACATGGTTGATGCGCGCTTGCTATTGGCGAAAGGACTCTATGTACGGCATGAGACGTGCACTTCTTACTGTGGCCACGCGAAGCGGATGTCCGCGGGTGACAACTCAGGACTTGGTACGCCCTGGCTTCGTAGAGGGGATTGTCCGATCCGACTATGTGTGCGTTGGTCTCTGGTGCCGTCCTGGAGACTGCCTCTCTGGAGATTTTATATATGTTAGACGTTCTTCCGTCATACCCTCAAATCGCTCCTCTAAATACGGAACGGTAGTGATCTACCACTGGGACTTCTTGAGTGATCCGCAGGGCGGCTCCATAGGAAACATGGGCAGCTGGTAACATGAGCACCACTTGGATTGGTGAGGGCTCGGTGGTTTCGGCTAGGCGTAAGGAATTTGGCGTACTATGGGGCCGCATGGGGAGTCTGGCTGCGCAGCTATCTTGGTGGTCGATGACAGTAGTCTGCCGAAGATACCGTCCGGAATCCTCATTTGGACTCTCTCCGCTCGGCATACTGTAGGCCTTTATATGTCTGTGGGTGGTATCCCGAGACCAAACTAGACGGATGCTCCCGAGGAGCGCGGCAGAACGGCCTGCCGCAGAACCGCTGGAGGTGAATGTGCGGTCTCGGGGATCCAGAAACAATTCCTCGGGAGGCCGAAGTTTCCTGAAGCACATGCTGGAGTAGAGCTTCGGTGAGCGGTTCCCAGGGCTGTTAGGTATTCGGCCCGGGCGAGGGAAGATTATTTGCATGATTTAGCGAATCCGGTCAACGACGTCTATCTGATGAGAGGTCGGCGAATGCCGTTGAGGGAGTTAAGCTCGCGTAGGCAAATGTCCACCCCATGGGACCAGGGACTGGCTAGGTATGTTTTAGAGGAGGAACATGCATGCAGTTCCCGCTCGGGCGTCAACAAGCAACGGGCATTGGTGGTGATGGCATAGACAGGGATCGTTTCCCCTGACATACGTCGTGAAAAGCGACGATCCCGGCGCATGTGGGCACCTAGGTAGTGCTCTGGAGGAGCGAGAGGGTTCGGCGGCTGCCTGGGTGCCCCGATCCCGGGGAGGTGTGAACTGAGTCCAGAAGGGTGACACGCAGGGTTGATGGGACATAGCTCCTCCCTTCTGGGCCTCCCGGCGGAGCGGGTTCGGTGAGAGTGGCGGCACGGATCTGGTCAGTGAGAGTCCACTGAATGGGAGACATGAAGACGGCAGGCAGTAGGATGGGCTCGGGTTCTTCGGGGGTTGGATCCGGTTGGTGTAGGCGGGAAAGTGTGTCCGCGTGGACATTCTTCGTCCCGGGATGGTAAGTGACCATGAAGAGGAAGCGGGTAAAGAACAGCGCCCAGCGGGCCTGCCTAGGGTTTAGACATTTGGCCTCTCGGAGGTATTGCAAGTTTTTATGGTCGGTGATTACCTCAAATGGGTGCTTGGCACTCTCCAACCAGTGCCGCCACTCCTCCAGGGCGAGCTTGATGGCTAGGAGCTCCCGGTTTCCCACGTCGTAGTTTTGCTCCACCAGGGATAACTTCCGTGAGAAGTACGCACATGGATGGAACACGGGGGGTTCACCTCGCCACTGTAATAAGACGGTGCCCACTTCGGAAGATCTCCGCAGGGTCCGGCTTCCTACGCCCTCGACCTAGGAAGCGGAGTATTGGGTCTGGTGTGACAGGCTGGCCGGTTCCGTATCTAGAAGGCGGCCTGATCTGTCTGCTGAAAGGCCAGGTGGGCTTACTGAGTCCTAATTGAGGAGTTTCTGGCCTTCCGTCGGAGAGGAGACCGTTTAATTGCGCTGCATCATGTTCTAAGTCTTGTCGATGAGTGCGTAGAATTGGCAGAACCCCAAGACATCTGCATCTTCCTTGATGGTACTGGTTGGTGTCCAGTGCCTGAAATGGCTTCTACCTTCCTCCTGGTCGTCATTTGTAGCTCGCTCCGGTGACGATATCTCCTAGTGAAGTTAACGCTTCGGACTGATGGACGCTCACACTTCTCGCTTGAGGAACAGGTGGTGTGGCTGAGGCGCTTGAGGACTTTGGTGATATGGTGAGCAGTGGGCTTTCGAGCGTGGGTGAGTAAATGGAATGTCTTCGATGTAGATGATGACAAGACGACTCGAGGGCTATTCTCAGGAAGATTCCCTCTTCCTGAAGTTCTGGAAAATGGATAGGTGAGTTGGAAAGCCCATAAGCATGACCCAGGTAATTCGTATGCCCGTAGGCGTGACAAAGGGCGTTCTTTCCATCGTCATTGCCCCAACCTAGACCCCGTCGAATGCGGATGAGGTTGTATGCACTCCTGTGATCTAGCTTGCTGAACACACAGGCTCCGTGGAGTTCCTCCGAGGCTGCCGGGACCAGAGGAAGGGGATTGGCGAACTTAACAGTTTGGTCATTTAGGGCCCGGTAATCGATGCAGGGTCTTAGGACCCCGTCCTTCTTGGCCACGAAGAAGAAGCTCAACCCTGCGGGTGAGGTGGATGGACGGCAGTATGACTGCCGTCTGATGTAATTCTTTCCTGTCATCGTAGCTCCTCGGCATCGTGCGGCTCTCCTCCGGGATCGACAGGGATAGACAACGTCTTTGGTACATGGGAGGCCCGGTCTGGCAGCAGGTCAATGGCATTCTAGTCTCATGGCCGGTGAGGTGGGCAGGTGGTGGTCAGCGATGCTGCTGAACACGAGTCCTGGAAATGCCTGATATTTCGTGAGAGAGGAGTTATATGGCGCCGATCGCTCGGGTCACTATTCCAATTGCCACTGAGGTGGAACAGACTGTGAGATGCCTTTCCGGTCGGCGATCGGCTCTTTTAGGTTGTCACATCCCGTTAGACATATAACAATCATTTGTTTGGCACTCAGCCACTCGGCGACACAAGCAACTTAAAAATAATATTTGCTCGTACGGACTGGGCTTGCCAGAGGCGATGTGTGGGGGTCTCTGATGCCCGGGGGCGGGGCAGGGCGATCCTCAGGACGATGTCCACGACTGCCTTGGCCTGCCTAGCGACTCATTATGTAGTAGAGAGATCGCGTTCGGTGTGGAAACAGATCCGATCGGCGAAGAACGACTTGCTCGGCATACGGTGCCAACTCCCCGGCGGGCCTCCGCCCTTTGCCGCATGTCTTTCCCTGGACAGTGGTGATCTTGTAAGTTGTGGAGTTTTTGCAGCGGGGAATTTGCAATCCGTTGAGACTATGGGAGGAGATGAAGTTCCCTGACGCTCTGGAGTCCATGAGGATTTTGACTGGAAAGGATTGGTGGGGATAAATTAGAAGAGCATTGATGTGAGAAATGCCTGATACATCAGGAGTGATCTGGATAGTACTCACAGCTGGGTGTGGTGGACAAATGGGACAGGTGCGGAGCTGGTGCTCCTGGGATCCACAATAGAGACATAGGCCATGGGTGAGTCTCCGAGATCGCTCTGAGGACAACAGGTGGTAGCTGTCCGTGATCATGGGCTCTGGTGCTGGAGTGGAGAGGCCGGGCGAGGCAGCGGCAGCGGGTATCACTTCCATATGGCACGCTGTTAGGTGCTGGGAGATGCGATCCGCCTTCTGGAGGAAACTGTCGAGGTCCACGGTGTCATCATAGATGGCCATATGTCGGTGTAAGCCCGGGTTGAGGCCTCTGTGGAACACCGAGAGCAGTGCGGCCTCGTTCCAGCCGCTGCTGGCAGCGAGAGTGCGGAAGTGAAGCACATACCCATGGATGGATGAATTGCGCTTGCCGTATTGCAAGAGCTCCTCATGCAGGCTATTACTTCGCGTGTCGAGTTGACCGAATACGCTCCCCCGGAAGTGTTGAAAAAGCTCTCCAGTGATTGAATGCAGCCGGCTCTGCGCCGTCCTACAAGGCTTCGGCGCACAGCAAGCTTGTCGCGACAGTATGCGAGATGATAACGCACCTTGGCCCAGTTCGGGGTTCACAATCTATGAGTGTCGGTCTGGTCTCTCCATATATGGGGAGCATTGCTATCAGGAACCGCGCTGCAGGAGGCTGGCCTTCTACTCGCGAGAAGCTGGCTCGGTCCGCGGCGCATGGTACAGTTGGGCATGAGAGGTGGTGAAAGTCGACTGTGATGACGGGAGTGGGTGGTTCTTCTGTTGAGAGTGTGGCGGCTGAGATCCATAGTCCCTGTTGTTAATCTGTTTGTTGGGGTGCGGCGTTTGTTTTGCGGGACTGGTCTTCTGTGACAACCGGGACTAAGAGGCAGACAGGCAGGATAACGTTAAGTAGAGAGTTTAATATCACGGAACTTAGAGAGGGCTTGCTCCAACGGCTAAAAAGAGTTTCATACATAGGGCGTAAGATGCGAACAAACAAAAAGGGCAGTCTTACTGGTCTGCACCACGGACTCCTCGTCCGATCCTTCGGCCGAGAACTGGGGATTCCGAGGGGAACAGGCAGAGTGGAAGACGAGGAACCAGGACAGAATAGCTTGCAACCTTGAGACCAGTCAATGAGTGAATGAGGTGAGTGAGTATTTGAGTGGTGTGGTAAGTGGGTGCAGGTGTCCGTGATCAGTAATCAGGTGATTGTGAGCGGGTGTAGGAGGCTGATTCGGCTGGTGAGGCAGGTGTTTCCGTGACAAATAGAAAGTTAAAAATAAATATTTTGTAACATTGTAAAGATATTTTTTGTCATTTTTAACCAATTTAATGCTAAATGTAATGCTCAATTTAATCCTTGCTAAATAACAAAACTAAATATTTCTTAAAAAAACATATTTTGAATGGTCACGTACTGTATATTACATATAATCACTACATATACACAAATAAAGTGACAGTAATGTTAATGAAATTAAACTAAAAATGCAATAAAACCACATTAATTTAAGTAAAGATGAAGCAGTATTTATTCATCTAAGTTTAAAACAACTTGAGCGGATTTAGGTGCCAAAAGTTTTACAGACAGTTATTAAAGGCATTTTTATTAAAAAAAGACGTATACCCATTGCAAACTGTCCAAACTGTTTTATTGACCTCATAAATATGTCAATTATAATGCTAACCTGGGGTTTACAAGTGTGCAGTGTGAAAACTTGAAACTTGATTAACCAGGATTAATTAGTAACACATGATAAAGGATGAGCAATGGGAAAAATGCAATAGGATAACCCGGGATTACATTTATCCATGGTTTAAATCCCTGGGTTAACAATTTCACGTGTGAAAAGCCCATTATATTCAGTTTGCCTGTTTATCTATAAACTTGTCAGTACACATATTTGTACACAAAATATACAGATACACACCTCACCAGTGTCTCCTGTTTTTCCCCCCTCAGATCATTTAACATTGTGTTTGTTTCCATTCCAGGAGAAAATTTCCTAAAATATATCTATGCATATTTTTCTTTTCTTTTCCAGGACTAAATTTGACATTTGGATACATGTGGCAGCCTCTTCTCTCTCCCAGCCTTCGTCTCTTTCTGTCTCCCAAGAGCTCCGTCAGTATGAAGAGGCCCGAGGACGCCATCTCATCTTCTCTCAGCCGGTGTCAAGCAGCAATCCTGCTGGGCCCGTCCCTGCTTAATTCACCTTAGAGGCCCTCTCTCATCCCGACATTCCTGATCGCCTCATTTTTCCGGGTATGCCTCTCAGGGCTGAGGTAATTATTTCCAGAATAATAATAATAACAGACGCATTAGTATGTTTAGCAGGCAGATGTATTGCTCTGTTCCCTTGCCTTACTTATATTTGCCTCTGAACTGAGTGACCTATTAGAATGGATTAATTCTGCTATTAAAAAAATTAAAGCACTTAATGACCCCTGTCTCTTGACAGAAAGGTGGGGAACCCGCCTGAGGAGGATTTCTTCAGACATCCCCCTTATCTATCAAACTCCACGTTGGACACCAGGAGCAGCAGGTGTTAAAGTCTTCATTCGTTTCTGTCTTGGTTATGGATGACTTGGCTGTATGAAATTACTCAAATGGTGGCTGGCCATTAAATTCACAAGGAATCGGGTATACAGTAAATGGGAAGGGTGGAAAGAAAAATGAAGAATACTTGAAGAAAATGTATTATTATTTATTAAAAGTTCTGCTACATGAGGTCTTTTGGAGCATGCATTGTCTCCTATTATGAAATGTAAATTAATTTAAAATGCAGTATTTTTAACCTGGAAAGCCTGACACACAAAATAATTTTGAACTGCTTATTGAAACTTTAGGTATGTGTCTAATCATTTAAAACACTTTTGTTTTGTATAATATTTGATGCATAAGGCTTTTATGGCCCATATAGTATTATATATAGTGAGAATATGGAGCTCACACTCGAGGAGGCAAAAAAATATATATATATATAAACTGCCAGAACTTCTAGTGACAGCGTATTAGTTTCACAGAGATAACTATATATATTTGATATAATATATATATATATATATATATATATATAGTATTTTTTTTTTTTGTGACTACCCAATAATATGTCTTATATATAAATATAACAGATGGCTATTTAAATGGTATAGTTTTATGTTTCGAGCTCTGTTATTTTTAATTGTGGGGCAGAGAATCATAAATAATTAAAAAAATAAAAACCGAGCAAGTAAACCTACAGTGAGTTGCTTCACTCCAGTATGTTCATCTTTAAATATTACTAAATATACAAGTTATTTTTAAATTTACTTTATAAAAATCATTAAAGATTTCACAGCAAAAAGACAACCTGAAGGTGGATATTTTTATAATTATACTAAAAGGCATTTTACTTCTACTTAAAAGTATAAACTATCAATCATAAAATCATCAAGGGTTAACATGCATATTGTAAGAATGTGCATTAGGTATTTATTTTCCAATGGATGTTGTGTTCTCTCTCTCTCTGCCCTTCTTATCCTGCTCTCTCTCTCTCTGTCTGAATCTGTATGGATGGAGGGTTTTATCAGTCAATGACACAACATCTAAATCTCTTTCTTTGGAGCAGAGCGGTTTGCAGGGCTCCAATACAATGCAGCACTGGAGATAGCAAGACTTAATTCTCCCAGGATTGTGCTGTCTCCCAGCAATCACAGGGAAACTGGACTAGAAAATTAACTTGTTAAAAGCTCTAGCCATCACTCTCTGAGTCTGATAGACAAATCCATCCAAATACCAATCACCCTCTGAAATGAGAAAATACAGAGAGAATATGGCAGCGACCCTCAAAGAAGACTCACGAAAACGCACACAGATGCACAACGTGCACACAAATCCACATCAGATGTATGATCAGATGTGCACACAATGACAACTTGTCAACAGAGGACTCTATGAAGTCATTTAAAAATGATATGCAAATATAAACATCCAAACCTGCATTTATTTCAAACATGACCAAAATAGTCTTAATTAGTATTTCTTTTTTTTTCTAGTTAAAATGTTCTTTAAGCATGATGGATCTATTTGAGAAGCAAAATTGCTCACGACAATTTTCTTATAATGTTTTGTTTTTATAAATGAAATTTTATACATACCTTTTTGCAAGGGGACTGGGTGAGGAAGAGAGAGGGAGTGAGAACTGTGGTGGACACTTTCCAAGTTCATTGTGCTGCTAATCCCACATTGTGCTAGTGAATGGCCATTATCATAAATGTTTGGCAGCCGAGTCTTGCTGTACTGTGGCCAGCTGTGGGCTTCTCCAGCTCTCATTATTCAGGATAACTAGTTGAGTTTGAACCGTATATTGAAAATTCCCTCATCGGATTCATTAAAGTATTGCCTCAACCTTAAGCCCCCTAACTGCAGTCAGGAGTGGGCGGGTGGCTAGGGTCGAGGCCTTCAAACAACGACATGATAAGCTGACGTGGTTGAAGCCAAAGGGAGAAGATGGGAGCCAAGGGGCAGGGCTTGTTTATGTGTCTGAATTCTTTGTGTGTATCTAAATTTCATTGTTGACTCATAATCCTCACACTGCTTTGATAACCAATCAGGCATTACTATCGACTTTGACGTCAACTACCTCATCTCACTTGGCAACCCCCCCACCCCCTCCTGCCCCCCCCCCCAAAAACACTGCTTGGTTGACACTTGTTGGCCATTAATTAGGCAGATGATTTTTGTGAATCCTTATTTGTGATGGACAGCTACAATGATCTCTTCAGCTTGGAGGGTGGGAGACTATTCGGCAATTGATAAGAACCTCAATAGTGGTTCCCTTTCCACAACATTCATAGATTCGTGTGTGTGAGCATTAGCTTAGAATCTAATGAGGTTTGTTGTCGCAATATTATTCTTCTCAAAGCCAGTTGATTTAAATTCCTGTTTTTTTTTAAATGGCGCCTGCATGGGCAAAAAGTGATTATATAATATAATATATATATAGATATATATATAATATATATATATATCTATACTATATATGATAATTTTATTCTATTTTGTATATATATTTATATATTTTTATTTTTTATTTTTTTGTGTGTGTATTTTGTCATGGTGTATTGATGTAATTTGAGTTTATAAACTATTTTTTTTAAAAGTCATATGTTAAGTGATTTTATGTTTTGACTCATACAACAATCACTGAACGAAAACCGATATACTTGGGTAGCAAAAGTGAAGTTTGGCAAAGTACTTCTTCAGTACTACTTTTGTTGTTTCAGTCAGTTTTTTTGTTATGTTTTGGAGAATGCGCAACGACGGAACACCTGTTTACGCAACAGCGCCACAAACTGCATGCGCAGTCTCCGGAAGTTGACGTAATTGTTTATGGTGTTGCATGCGCTCACTGCCCTGCCTTATGTAAACGAACAGAAATTCGTGCCTGCTTTACGCTTTCGGACCTGGATTACGAACATCACAATAATCATATTTGCTACTTCTGTACTGACTTAGGGCTGACAAAAATTACAGTAACCATCCTCTTGTTCATACTTGCGTAACGTTTCATGGATGACATATGGGTTTGGAGTCACATTAGAGTAAGTACATTTATTTATTTATATCCCCCCCTCTCTAGTTCTGTGGTCAAAATATAATTGAAATCTCACTTGTGATTAACTACAAATAAAAAAAAAGACAGGGCAATACATGTTTTTTTTCATTGTTTCGGTTTCCATATATTAATATCATTATTCATATTTACAGTGATTTTTTGAGAATAAAACTTACCCTAGTTTATTAATACACCTACAGTTCACCAAAACTTACACTATGAGAAGTAAATAGTAACTATTGCAAATAGTAAACAAATCAAAATAGGATTATAACAAAATTATGACTTTACAAAAACACATTAAACATAAAACAGTATACATATGATAAATAAATTGATGATGATGCAAGCAAAAGACATGATAACATAAACACGAAAACTTTTTGGTTGTTTTACATTTCTGACTATTTAACATTTCCTAATTAACTGTGAGTTCAGAAGTAATTAACAATTTCAAATGATTTTTTTCAAGTTATTTTTATGCTTTTGGAAATTGATATTTGCTATCCCTAATCAGGCTTATTATTTTGAATTTTAGGCTTATTTTGACCACAAAATATGTGCTTACTGCAAGTGTAATTGTTTAGTTTATTATTTTTTTATATTATTCATAGAGTTGTGATGACGGAAGTTTCAGGAATGTTTAATACTAGTGCAAAGCAATCCCTCAAACCTATCATGCCTTGGCTATTAATGGTTGGCACAGAGTTTTACTTTGTTTTAAACATGTTGTGTTGTGACTACACCTTGAAACTGATAATGGTGTCTTTTGATAATTGATGATAATACTGCTCTGCTCTCGTCCAAGTTCCCTTTTGAATGGGAACTCTACGCTGCGTCCCCTAGAGGGCGCTGTGGGGAATGCCTCAGGCATTACCATTGTCTGAAGCATGAGTCCAAACATGACAATGAACTTCACAGGCAGGCAGCAGCCTATGACGTCACAACTGGTGCAGCCGAGAGTATAAAAGAACTCCTGTAAAATGCGTCATCCTCTTTTTTTTGTTTTTAGGAGACCGTTTGTTCTTCAGTTCTCTGATTGAAGAGACGCTGGCTAGCTATCTCTCCATGGGTGAGACATCCGCATTGAAGTAGCCGACTAATCCGCTGCGTGTACATCATGGCTTTATGGGCAGATGGCATATGGCTAGCAAGGACGCTGAGGCTCCGCATTCGTCTATGGTGGTGGTGGGGGTGTTTGCGGCGGTGTGTTGGCATTCTTCTCTTCGATAAGTTTTAGCCAGAGACGAACTGCGGACATTAACCGCATCATCCCGGACAAACAGGGGGCAGGGGGGTTTGGAGGAGGCGGACGTTTTGTTGGACATTCTAGTTGGAGGTACAGCGGTGTTGTTCAAACGAGTGTGCAGGCGTAGAAGAGGGAAACGCGCCGGCGCCCTAGTAAAGCTCTGCGCGCACGGCTTTCGGACTGCGCTCCCAAGAATTCATCTCGCGAATGTCCGTTCCCTCCCTAACAAAACGGATGCACTTCGTCTCCTCACCCGCACCAACAAGGACTTTTCAAACTCTGCTGCACTGTGCTTCAGTGAAACCTGGCTGAGTGAAGCCATTCCGGACAACGCGCTTCATCTGCCGGGCTACCAGCTGTTCAGAGCGGATCGCGTCGCGGAGTTAACGGGGAAAACCAGAGGGTGGTGGATTGTGTTTCTACATCAACTAAAGTTGGTGTTCAGATGTAACAACGTTGAAAAAGGTATGCTGTCCTAATTTAGAGACACTCATCATAAACTGTAAACCGTTCTACTCTCCGCGGGAGTTTTCCTCTTTCATTCTCGTAAATGTACGTGGCCTTCCGGACGCGTAGCGTGAGGGGAAAAAAAAAAAAAGGAAGAAGCCGCGATGAACAGCTGGCCAAAGAACAAATAACTGAAATGGAGCAAAGGTACCCAGACTCTATTTTAATCATTCTTGGAGACTTTAACAAATCAAATCTCTCCCGTGAACTGCCAAAATACAAGCAGCACATTACGTGTCCCACCAGAGACAGTAATATATTGGTTCACTGTTACACCACAATAAAGAATGAATATCACTCTGTCCCACGGGCAGCTTTGGGGCTCTCTGATCACTGTTTAGTTCATCTAAGACCGACCTACAGGCAGAAACTGAAATCATCTAAACCTGTATTAAGGACAGTAAAAATATGGACTATTGAAGCAGAGCAGGATTTAGCTTGTTTTGACCTCACTGATTGGAGCGTCTTTGAAGCTGCTGCCACCGATCTGGACGAGCTCACAGAGACTGTAACATCTTATATCAGTTTCTGTGAAGATATGTGCATTCCTACCAGGACATTCTTATCATTTAATAATGATAAACCGTGGTTTACTGGGAAACTCATCAGCTTCGTCACGCCAAAGAGGATGCGTACAGAAGTGGGGATAAAATCTTGTATAACCAGGCCATGAATCAGACTAACGAAGGAGATCAGAGTGGCTAAAAAAAACTACTCAGAAAAGCTGACAAAAGAGCTTTCAGCAAACGATCCAGCATCGGTATGGACTGGTCTGAGGAACATCACTTTGTACAAGACACCATCCCCACAGTCTGTGGAGAATCAACAATTGGCTGATGATCTGAATGTGTTTTACTGTTGATTTGAAAAGGCCAGACTGACACCCAGCACCCACTCTGATCTTCACTTCACACATTCACCTACCACCCCTGCAAACCCCTTCCCTCCCTCCCCCACCATTCAACCTTTGTTTAAGGTCTGTGTAGAGGATGTGAACCTGGTCTTCAGGAAGCAGAAATCTAGAAAATCTTCAGGACCAGATGGTGTTTCACCTGCATGTTTAAAAGTCTGCGCTGACCAACTGTCCCCCATTTTCACACAGATCTTCAACAGATCATTGTAGCTGTGTGAAGTTCCCTGCTGCTTTAAACGCTCCACCATCATTCCGGTCCCAAAAAAGCCCAAAATCACTGGACTTAACGACTACAGACCTGTTGCTCTCACGTCTGTGGTCATGAAGTCTTTTGAAAAACTGTTGCTGGCCCACCTGAAGGACATTACTTTACCCTTGCTGGATCCTCTTCAGTTTGCCTACAGAGTAAACAGGTCTGTGGATGATGCAGTCAACATGGGACTGCATTACATCCTGCAACACCTCAACAGACCTGGGGTTTACGCAAGGATCCTATTTGTGGACTTCATTTCGGCCTTCAATACCATCATGCCTGACCTTCTCTCAGACAAACTAAATCTTCGCCCAGCTCTCTGTGCCCACCTCCGTCTGTCAGTGGATTACCAGCTTCCTGACAGACATGCAGCAACTAGTGAGACTGGGGAAACTCACATCCAGGACAACACCGATCATCACTGGCGCCCCCCAGGTTTGTGTTCTCTCCCCACTGCTCTTCTTTCTCTACACGAATGACTGCACCTCTACAGACCCCTCTGTCAAGCTCCTGAAGTTTGCGGACGACACTGCAGTCATTGGCCTCATTCAGGACGGTGACGAGTTTGCTTACAGTCAGGAGGTTAAAGAGCTGGCTGTCTGGTGCAGTCTTAACAACTTAGAGCTGAACACCCTCAAAACTGTGGAGATAATCGTGGACTTCAGGAGAAAACCCCCCGCACTCCCCCCACTCACCATCATGGAAAGCACTGTGACTGCAGTGGAGTCATTAAGGTTCCTGGGCACCACAATCTCTCAGGACCTGAAGTGGGACACTCACATTGAGTTCATTGTTAAAAAGGCCCAGCAGAGGCTGTATTTCCTTCGCCAGCTGAGTAAGTTCAACCTGCCACAGGAGCTGCTTAAACAGTTCTACTCTGCTATCATTGAGTCTGTCCTGTGTTCATCCATAACTGTCTGGTTTGGTTCAGCTACAAAATCAGACATCAGGAGACTACAACGGACAGTCAGGACTGCTGAGAGGATTATTGGTGCCCCTCTGCCCAGCCTCCAAGATCTTTACATCTCAATAGTGAGGAAAAGGGCTAAAAAAATCACCCTGGACCCCTCACACCAAGCCCATTCTCTCTTCGAACTGTTGCCTTCTGGTAGGCTCTACAGAGCACTTACCACCAGAACAGCTAGGCACAAGAACAGTTTTTTTCCACAGGCTATACTCAGTCTTAACAATTAAACTTTCATAATTATACATCATCCATCACAACTAACACAGTTATATTTATATTAAACTGCACACTTTGTAAATAACATATCTTCACACTAATAAACATATCTGTACATTTATCTAAACAATTACATTTTTTCCTATACTTCTATTTCTGTATTTTGTACATTATTAAATTTTTCTTTTTTTCTTATTATATTAGTTTTATATTACATCCCTACTGTGTTATTCCTATGTATGTCTACACTATCATGTATGTCTGCACTATGTTTGTACTTTCTTCTACACTGGAAGCTCCTGTCGTCAAGTCAAATTCCTTGTGTGTGGTAAACATACTTGGTAGATAAAGCTCTTCTGATTCTGATTCTGATTCTGATATGTGGCAGCAGGTCAGGCAGAGGCAGCTTTGCACACAATGGCCACATTGCAGGCCTACCAGGCTTACCTGCTGAAGGACCTGGACCAGGGACTCCCCCCCCGGTGGTAGTGGAGGAGCTGTGCCATTCCACAGATTTAGCTCTCCTTGCCACAAAACAAACTGCCTGTAACGAATCAGCTCATGAGGAAATATGAATAATTAATCATAACTAGTTATAATTAATTTGTGGGAGAAACCGTACTCATCCCGTATTACAGCCCCACAGTCTCGAATTATTCAAAAGAACATCGTGGGGCTGAATGATAAGGTATATGGGGCGATGCCAGTGGTGGAGCAGACGCTTGCGAGCTATCTCTCCCCATCCTCAGCATCGTCCCTGAAGGCCCCGAAGCTTCCCACCAGGGGGCTTACATCGAGTCTGGTTGGGAAAGCGTATATGGCGGTAGGTCATGCTGGCGCATGTTTGCACACCATGGCGGTGTTTCAAGCATACCAGGCTGACCTGCTCAGGGGTGGGGCTGGTGAGCGGCAGCAGCCCAAGCCATCAAGCTCCTCATATCGCCAGTCTCAAAAACAGAGCAATGCTACCCGCACCCGTCCATAGAAAGATCGGGGGTCGTGGCGATGCTCCCAGTTGGGGTCTTCTAGACCGAAAATGGATCTGTGGACCGTTATTTTGTCTAAGAGGACCTTGGCTAAACTTTCCTACCATTGCCAGGTCCCTGAGGGCAGCCCACCTGGAGAGGAAAGGATAACACCTCAGTATACGTTGCCCAATCCTCCTCAGTGCCCTCACGTAGGTTTATTGATACCCCTGCCACCCTCGTGCTTCAGGGCTCAGTGAGCTCCGACGAGCGAAAATCCCAGCTGCCGCCCGGCAACGGTACGGCACGGGAGAGCTCGCCCCCTCAAGTGAGGGTGCTACAGCAGTCAGTTCGGTTGTTCCTTCAGTGCCCTCATGGTGGTTCATTGATACCCCTGCCACCTCGTGCTTCAGGGCTCAGTGAGCTCCGATGAGTGAATTCCCAACTGCCGCCCGGCAACGGTACGGCATGGGAGAGCTCGCCCCCTCAAGTGAGGGTGCTACAGCAGTCGGGTCGGTTGTTCCCTCAGTGCCCTCATGGAGGATCACTGATACCCCTGCCACCTCGGTGATTCAGGGCTCAGTGAGCTCCGACGAGAGAAAATCCCAGCTGCCCCCCGGCAACGGTACGGCACGGGAGAGATCGCCCACTCAAGTGAGGGTGCTACAGCAGTCAGTCGGTCGTTTCCCATGCCGTCATCCGCTCGGGACCGAACTGGCTCCTCAATACTACAGAGGCCACCTCGAGAGCTGGTTCCCTTATATATTTTCTCGTTCCGCCTCGTTTCAACGGGGTCATCCCCACACTAGTGGGCCCCGAGCAGGCTCTGGTAATGGAACAAGAAGTAGATACTCTACAAGCTGGCGCGCCAGATCCTTCTGTGGGCTCAGGGGAAGCTCCTATCTCTAAGAGCAGGTTATATCCCTGGGTATCTAAATCAGGGGGCAGATATCCTGTTGAGACAGGGGCTGAGGCCCGGGGGATGGAGGCTCCACTCCGAGGTGGTGGAGCTCATTTGGAGGTAATTTGGCCAGGCGGAAGTGAATCTATTTGCATCACAGGAAACGACACACTGCCCGCTCTGGTTCTCCCTCACACATCCAGCTCCACTGGGGCTTGATGCCATGGTGCAGACGTGGCAGAGGCTTCGTCTGTACGTTTTTCCCCCGATCGCTCTGCTCCCGGGAGTTCTGGAGAGGGTACGCTGGGATGGGGTCCGTCTGTTGCTAGTAGCCCCGTTCTGGCAGGCCCAAGTATGGTTCTCGGACTTGGTGTCCCTCCTCGACGTCTCTCCGCTGGAGATTTCCGATCAGGTGGGACCTCCTCTCTCAGGCAGGGGGCACCGTTCTTCTCCCCCGCCCGGAGTTATGGAAGCTGTTGGCATGGCCCCTGAGGGGCACAGCTCCTAGCATCTGGTCCCTCAACTGAGGTTGTTGAGACTTATACTCCAGTCCAAAGCTCCCGCCACTAGGAAACAGTACGCATTGAAGTGGAAACTTTTCGCTTCATGATGCGGACAGCGACTACAGGACCCAGTCAACTGCCCAACTGGTACAGTTCTGGAGTTTCTGCAGGAGTGATTCTCCGCAGGGTTATCTCCCTCCACTCTGAAGGTATAAGTGGTGGCCTTAGCTGCTTACCACGCCCTTCTGGGTGGTCAATCATTGGGAAGACACCCACTTGTCACTCGTTTCCTCCGTGGCACCCTGAGGCTAAGGCCGGTACAGTGCACCAAGGTGCCCTCATGGGACCTGGCGGTGGTTCTGGAGGGCTTATGCAATGCCCCCTTTTGAACCCATAGAAGAAGTTTTTTTTCTCGGTCAAGTTGCTCAGGCTCAAGACTATCTTTCTCCTCGCTATTTCCTCACTAAAAAGGATCGGTGATCTTCAGGCACTTTCTGTTTCGTGCCTGGAGTTTGCTCCAGGCATGGTTAGGGAATTCCTTTACCCAAGGGTCTGGTATGTCCCTAAGGTGCCCATTTCTTCGCCAGGGCCTATAGTACTTTAGGCATTCTGTCCTCCTCCGTTCCAGTAAGTAGGCCAAGAAAGGCTTAATGTGCTCTGTCCAGTTCGAGCACTGGACGTTTACGTGCACAGAGCTGCCCCGTGGCGTAAGGCTGATCAGCTTTTTGTTTGTTTTGGTCTGCCAAGAAGGGATTTCCGGCGACCAAGCAGACTTGAGTAGGTTGGTGGTCGAGGCCATCTCACTAGCCTATGAGTCCTCTGGCCTCCTGTCACCTATGGGGGTCAGAGTGCACTCGACCAGGAGTATGGCGTCCTCCAAGGCTTTCAGCTTGGGTGTGACCTTGCAGGACATTTGTGCTGTGGCGTGCTGGTCCTCTCCGCACACTTTGGTCCGCTTTTACAACCTCGACCTGCATCTACACCCATGTTCCCAAGTTCTCTCTCCTCTTCGTGATGTGCTCATAGATACACACCACAGGCAGGGACTTGGTATTATGGCGCAGCGGGTATTCTCGTTCCCAAAGCGAATCTTGACGCAGCTCGAGTTCTTGAAGGGGAACGTCTCTAGGTTACGTTTGTAACCATGGTTCCCCGAGGGAACGCTGCGTCTCTTTGCCATACTCCCTGCATCCCTGCAGGCGCTACGTCATCGAAGCTGGTTTGCGCCCGTCCAGTGAGCGGATGGGAGGAGGATGCGCTTTTATGTCTTCGGGTGTGTACTCACTCTGCTCCATTGTACTGATTTGACACGTGCTTCAGAACGAGGTCACGCAAGGGCGTTCCCAAAGCGTCTCAACGCAGCGTCTCGTTCCCTCGAGGAACCAGGGTTACATACATAACCTGAGATGATCGCACAAGTCACGCTCATCTCAAACAGCTTGTGAGCCACAAATACCAAAATGAGTGACTAACTGCGCTAAAACGGTCAAATATATACAAAATTATGTCAAAATGCCTGTTTTGGCGAGTATCCAGTTTAACACAGTCAGTTTTGGAACGTTAAATTGTTGAGAAAGAGAATGCATGTTGTGTAACAGTATATTGGGTCCGTGGATAAACTCTTAAGGGACCTCAGTCCAATATCCCTGCTGCTGTCTGTCATGTTAATCAAAGAAAAAACGACAAAGAAAATCACTTTCTGCTCTTAACTGAATACGTTTTATAACATTAATGGTAAGCATTAATCTGTCTTTAATTTTTACAATGAAGACTACAGAAATTAAAGTAATCAAATGTAAAATAACACTGGATGTTTTATTTTACATTTGATTACTTTAATTCCTGTAGTATTTCTTACTTGAATAAAAACTTACTTAACCTGAAAAACTTAGGTTTTTCATAGCTCTCTCTCTTTGTTCTATTGCATTTGAAATTTGTGACCGATTTTTTTTATTTGTTCTTAGTTTATTACTGACTTTTTACTTGTGTTTTTTTATGAAAATAAAACTTTGCATTGAAGAAAAGCATATTTTTGTTTGTGTATGCTGTCAATTTTAGTTCTTAGAAAGAAAATCGGAATCATCATCTCTCACTTGTAAGATGTGCTCCCTTTAGACCGAGTGCGTGTGATCGCGAAATCGAAAATGAAAGTAAACAACGCAAATGCTCATTCAAAAATATTTAAATAAACTGCATCCTGAGAGCGGCTCCTGATGCGCCAAAATGATATACAATATTAGAATGTTTAAAGGAGTAGACACGAAAATCGCGGGAGCGAAACACATGTTGTGGGAGCAGGCGGCAATGGACAGATATTCAGCGGGGATTCAGCAGATTTTTGTAGGTCCAAAAAGAGGACATGTCCGGGGAAAAGAGGACGTATGGTGACCCTAGCTTTAGGCATTTTAATTTAAGAATGTTTAGCTTAGCTGGCTAACGGTATCTACCTGCTGTCATCAGAGCAAGTGTAATTATTGCAATCACGCACTCCTCGGATGCTCTCATTTCCCGAGTTGTGCTTTTAAGTCGGAATGTGGAAACAACATGGACACTCGCATTACTACAAAGATGTGTTGGGTTTGTATTATTAGAGCTTTCCGACTTGCGTTTGTGCGGTGCCGGTGATTCTTACGTCCGTTTCGGAGAACAAATATATCAATTGATCGCCCAAGCATTTAAGTGGCACCGAAATGAGGAACAGAAATCTGCGTTCTGATTCGGTTCTAGTACATACCGGTTACATAGGTACCGGACATAGATTTCGGTACCCAACCCTACCTTTTAGTTGTGATGTCATAGGCTGCCGCCTGCCAATGTCAAGTTCGTTGTCGTGTTTAGACTCGTGCTTCAGACACCGGTCATGCCGGAGGCATTCCCCATAGCCCCCTCTAGGGGACGCAGCATCTCGTTCCCTTTCTCAGGGAACCATGCTTACATGCAAAACCTGAGACGTTCTTCATGGCTACAGTAACAACGCGTGACTAGTAATCAATATAGCTTGCAGCGCCCTCTGCTGGTGAAAGTAATCATTGTTTTGAATATGCTGTAATACGAGGACATTTCCAGGGACCGCTCTAGTAGGCTGTCTAGTAGCGGACAGGACACCAAAAACAGGGACTATCCCTAGAAAACGGGAATGTCTGATCACCCTAATGTAACACTTTTCAATTGTATTTTACTGGATCCACAAAGATTGTCATGACATAATAAGCTCTAGCAGAGGAATATAAGAATACAGTATAGAAGTTTGAGAGAAACATTGAGTTACAGGCACTGAAATGTATGGTGTTGGGCAAAAACAAAGAACAGAATCTATACCAAATATCTGGTATAAAGGATTTGACTCTTAAAAGGTCCAGATAATATTACAGTTTTGCACAACTTGGTAATGAAATAAGTGTTTGAACTTGAGCTAATATAATTCTGTTGTAGAATTTGTGCTTGTAGAACTGCGGCCAAGGAGAGCAAAATAAGGTCAGAAGTGTCGTAATGTTTCTTGTGGAGAAAAATATACTTCCAAATGTAATTTCCTATAGTTTCTGCCTCAGAGGAATGAACAAATGTTATTTCATTGGACGGTAACTCCTTTTGTTTTGCTCCAAGTAAGGCAAGATAAAATACTGTGAACAAACGTAAATTAAAAAAAAACTAGCATGCTCTCTTTCTTTATCACTCTCCCTGTTTCTGCTTTAGTGGAAGTATGTGCTCGCAATATGAATCCTTTTATCACAATTTAGTGTCTGCTTGGGTGTAGTGAAAATGATGGTGGTGCACGGCCTAGATGCTCCTACTTCAAGCCAGTGGGACGGATTCCAAGCCCAGAGATATTTTAGTCATGTGAGGGGAAATGCATATTGATGTCAGGGTTAAACTGGTAGAGCTCAGACTAGTTGACCAGCCAGCATGAGAGAGGCCCTTCTTCATACATCCCATCCTGCTGGATGAGTGGAAGAAATGAGCGGGAAGGAGGAGGCGGGGGGAAGGGGATGGAGGAGTAGTTTTCCACCCTAATCTGTTTACTTGGCAATTTGTGTTTTCAGAGTGCGGCCATTCATTTTGCTTAGCGTGACACATCTTGTACATGAGATACATTGCCTGGAGGGAGAGTGGGAAGAGAGAGAGAGAGAGAACATTATACTCAGCTGTGATTATTGTGCATTAATGAAAGCCCAGAGACACTCATGCAAGAGCAGAGGGATGCATGATGTTATATTGATCTACTGTGGCTGGGATTTCGAAATAAATTAGTTATCCGCTATACAGTAGCGTAAAATCTTCTTGACACTCTTAAGAACTAACTAAGCCTCACATTGACTGTTTTCCCAAGACGGAATCATTGATCATTGCACTGTTCTCCCTTGTTGCGGTGTTAGTTGGCTGCTGTCAAAATACATGTTAAGAACTGATGCACAAATATATATGTGTTCTTATATTCCCCTGGTTTCTATTAAAACCCTCACAAGTTTCTCTGGTATTTCAGTTTGTAACTATGATGTTACCACCCTGCTTCAGTGATAATGGCTGGATCCTTGAGCCATGAGCCATGTGGTGGGCAGAAATGCTGTGATCTTATTTCACACATATATGTATGTTCAGATTGTAGTTTGAAATCATATCAGTGAATAATTAGTTGTTACTTTAAACATATTATTTGTTGATTTCCCTGAGTTTATACACTGGTGGCTTCGTTATTGATTTTTTCATAGCAGCACTGGCTCAACCAATGGCGTGAATCTGGGACAAGGTTTATTGTATAAAAAATAGTTAAATAAGAAAAGATGTACAGGTGCATCTCAATAAATTAGAATGTTATGGATAAGTTCATTTATTTCAGTAATTCAACTCAAATTGTGAAAGCCTGTATAAATAATTCAATGCACACAGATTCTGAAGTAGTTAAGCTTTTGTTATTTTAATTGTTGATGATGTGGTTCACATTTAACAAAAACTCACCAATTCACTATCTCAACATATTAGAATATGGTGACATGCCAATCATCTTATCAACTCAAAACACCTGCAAAGGTTTCCTGAGCCTTCAAAATGGTCTCTCAGTTTGGTTCACTAGGCTACACAATCACGGGGAAGACTGCTGATCTGACAGTTGTTCAGAAGACAATCATTGACACCCTTCACAAGGAGGGTAAGCCACAAACATGCATTGCCAAAGAAGCTGGCTGTTCACAGAGTGCTGTATCCAAGCATGTTAACAGAAAGTTGAGTGGAAAGAAAAAGTGTGGAAGAAAAAGATGAACAACCAACCAAGAGAACCGAAGCCTTATGAGGATTGTACAAGCAAAACTCGAGTTCAAGAATTTGAGTGTGAACTTCTCAAGGAATGGACTGAGGCTGGGGTTAAGGCATCAAGAGCCACCACAAACAGATGTGTCAAGGAATTTGGCTACTGTTGTTGTATTCCTCTTGTTAAGCCACTTCTGTACCACGGACAACGTCAGAGGCGTCTTACCTGGGCTAAGGGAAGAGAAACGGGACTGTGCCCAGGTGGTCAAAGTCCTCTGTGTCGATGAAGAGCAAGTTTTGTATGTCATTGAAAAACCAAGTCTAGAGTCTGGGAGAAGGGGGAGAAGCTCATTAGCCCAGTTGCTTGAAGTCCATGTTAAGTTTAAGATTTGGGGTGCAAGTCATCTTGCTGTGTTGGTCCATGTGTTTTTTGAAACAAGTCACTGCTACCCGTTCAAGTCGGCTCCTTCTCTGACCAGCTGTTTTTTGACGCATGCTGTTTTCATTTTCCAGCAGGATTTGGCACCTGCCCACACTGCCAAAAGCACCAAAAGTATGTTAAATGACCATGGTGTTGGTGTGCTTGAATGGCCAGCAAACTCACCAGACCTGAAACCCATAAAGAATCTATGGGGTATTGTCAAGAGAAAATGAGAAACAAGAGACCAAAAAAAAATGCAGATGAGCTGAAGGCCACTGTCAAAAACAGCAACATGGGCTTCCATACCACCTCCGCAGTGCCACAAACTGATCACCTCCATGCCACGCCGAATTGAGGCAGTAATTAAAGCAAAAGTATTGAGTACATGTACAGTAAATGAACATACTTTCCAGAAGGCCATCAATCCACTAAAAATGTTTGTTAAGATAGTAATGTTGAGATAGTGAATTGGTGGGTTAAATGTGAGCCAAAATCATCACAATTAAAAGAAACAAAGACTTAAAATACTTCAGTCTGTGGTGCATTTGGATTTATTCATTACATGAGTTCACAATTTGCGTTAAATTACTGAAATACAATATGTAAGTTTTCCATGATTATTCTAATTTATTGAGATGCCTGTATAAAATCACACAAAAATAGAATAAATAAATAAATGAATGAATAAAAATAAATAATAATAATAAAATAAAATAAACTTAAATCGTACAATATTTTTTGCAAACTTTTATGCAATGTACTATTAAAATCACAAACATTTTTTTTTGTAATATTATGCAGCTTTACATTTTTAAAATTTATTTATATATGATAGAACAGCCATTTCATTTTTGTTTGCTACAAGTGTAAGTTATTTTTAAAATAACTTTTTTTTCTATCAAGGTCCTTATAATGAGCTCCCTAAATTTAGATGAGAGGTTTCTGTCCTGGTCATTTCACTGATGTAATGGTAAGAAGCCTCCTCCTTTTCATGTCAACCTGAAAGTGACTTTTAGTAAGAAGAATCACTGTGTACCAGTTTAGCTAAGACGAGCAGCAGCATTTTAATCAATTGATCTCCCAAACAGAGAATCACTGATTGCATAGGTGTTGCTCAGAATGAGAAGAAGAAGAGAGGAAAAAGTTAGACTGAGGATAATGCATGCTCACATTATCATGCACAGATGCAACTATGCAGAGCCTCTCTCTTTCTCAAACATTTACACTCTTACTCACAATACCTACACAAATGCGTGCACACATTTTTTGACCCCATCTTCAACATGTCTTTGACAAGCTTGACGGTGATGTAAGAGGATGTGTTATCTGCTGACTTGTCAAGAATTCATACATTTTTGAAACAGATGAAAGTGAAGCGAGTTTAGCTCAGGGGATTAGGGGATAACTGATGTCTGTAAGTGGATTCAAGCATGTAGAAAATGTGAGAGCCTGGCAAGTTCATTTGAAGGTCGGGACTTTAGTTTGAAGGGTACAGGGTAGATTTGTGTGTGTGTGTGTGTGTGTGTGTGTGAGCATATCTGTGTGTTCATGTGTGTGAAAAAGTGTAGAGGGAAGTCCTTAATTTTGTAGATAGACAGAGCTGACAGTGGTCTCAAACTCATTCTTTAACTGTGTACACGTATTTTGATTTTTTAAATATATTTTATTATTCATTTATTCATATTCAATTCAAGTTTATTTGTATAGCGCTTTTCACGATACAAATCATTGAAAAGCAACTTTACCAAAATATTAAGTTTCTACAATATTTAGTGGTAGCTTATCAGTGGTGACTGTCAGTTAATGTACATATGGCAGAAATGTACAGGAAAATCAATTAAGGACGTAATCAAACAGACGAAGGAGTGGTGAAAACGGTGAAAGCCGATCCAGCGATCCACAGCACTAAGTTGAAGTATTTTCCTCAGCGACCAGCACGGATCAGCTCTAGCAATGACGAAGCGGATATCATCCTCTTTTGGAAAGCCAAACAAAGTAGTTTCGCTTTCACAACGAAGCACACAGCGTCTTGAGGACATGGCGGCAGCAGCAACAATACTACAGTGAGAATTAAAGTTACGCCTTCTTTCTTTGTGTGCACATTTGGGTGGCTTTATGCTAATATTTCCACATAGTGAGGGAGATATGTGGGGGCGTGTTCGAACGAACCATTTTAGGTAGGTGTGGCTGACTCAACTTTATTAAAGAATATCTCTTTGGATTTGAGACTATAGTCTTTGCAAATTTACAGATATTCTTTATGCACCAGGAGCTTGTAACACTCCAAAGAGAAAAATTTTTTAAATGGCATCATATGACCCCTTTAAAATCTCCGACAATTTGCACTTTATCAACAGTAACCAATAGGTCTGAGAGGAAATCTGCAAATACTTTTAGGAAATCTGTATACGGCCCTGGTGGTCTATACACAGCCAGAGCAAGAGATACGATAGATTACTTTCGCATATCTGACAGTGTAACATTAAGCAAAAGTATTTAGAATGAGTTAAACCTGCATCCTGTCTTCTGAGAAATATTGAGAATATCACTATATATTGTTGCAACAACGCCACCATGACCAGTCTGACGGGGCTCATGCTTAAAACAGTAGCTTGGTGGAGTAGACTCATTTTAGACCAATATAATCATTAGGTTTAGCCAGGTTTCAGTCAAGCAGAGTACATCAAAACTAGTATCTGTGATCATTTCAATTACAAAAACTGCTTTGGGTGCGAGCGATCTAATGTTTAGGAGCCCAAACTTTTAAAATTGTTTTTGTTAATTTATTTAAAATTTTTCTGTTTTAATCACGATCAGATTTTTTCTAGATCCTGCATTAAATTTCTATTTTGACCTCACTATTCGGGTAACAGACACAGTCTTTATAGATTGTACAGCACAAGTACTTCTATCATTTAAGAAGGTAGAACAAAAGTCATCATGGCAGTTATTTGAGATTTGACTTACTAGTCATATGGAGCGTAGCGTCCTGAGATGTTGTCCGACAGGAGTTCTGCTCCGACTCTGCTGGGGTGCATGGGGGGCTTGGTGTCGTTAACCCCGGCGTGAAGCACGACCGCTCCGGGGCTCTCGTCGCCCTTCAGGATCGCAGGTATCTGCGCAGAAACATCGAGAACACGAGCACCAGGGAAACAGTGAATGTGCACTTTACCTTCAGCTAACGTAGCACGGACGTGCCAGACGATGGAGTCTCCGATGATCACAGCGTCACGTTCCGTACCGTGATTGCGGAGAGGAGAGCGAAGCGGTTCTGGGTGGAGATCTCGAAGACCAGAGGCGGCGGAGGGATAGAGGTCGTCGCTCGGGGCCTGGCTCGCGTCTTCCGTGGTGGTTGCACCCAGGGTCCGTGGTGTCCCGGCGCCGGAGTGAAGGACATCTGGGAAGATCGTGTCCTGGGTGCACTGGGCCTGAGCAGAGAAACACACGGAGTAGAGGTGGTGGGAGAGTTAGCAGTGCGCTGTATACTTACCCCGGACTTGTGAGCGTCAGCCCGGGATGTTTCCAGTCCAGCTCTCCACTCTCCCAGCTGGGCCTGCCTCTCCACCACGTCGCGGATCTGCTTCTCCACGGCCTCCAGCTCGAGCTCCACCAAATGCAGCTCGAACGTGTCCTCACCTGCACTGAAAGTTAGACACTCATCCGCCATTAAAGCAAGTAACAGTGAGTAAAACAATGGTAATATGTGTGAATAGAGTATTAGCAATGTAAGCGAGATTAGCGGCAACCACGCTGGCGATGCTACCGGCTATATGCTAATAGCGGACTCAGGACATCAAAATAAAACTAGTGATATCAAGGCGCTCTGATTGTTTTTGTTACAGAATATGATAGGTGATATATTCACAGGTTATAGAAACGAAAATGATGGTGTATAAAATTGATTTTAAGATAAAAAATAGACGATAAAGAATTAACTTGACGGAGCTCAAACTCAAAACACACGGCAGCAACAAACAGGAAGTGACATATTATTCATATTATTTTGTTTATATTTATTCATACTTTATTGAAAAAAAATGTTTTCATGCAGAAATGAGCCATCAATAAATTTGTTTATTGTTTTTTTTCTACCTTTAGAATAAATAGTGAAGTTTTGCCCAAAGGTTTAAACCTAAATTATTATTATTAAAATGTACGATATACAGTGTACTAGTGTTGTCAAAAGACTTGGTACTTCGGTACCAAGTCGGTACTAAAAAAATGAAAACGTTACAGTACCAGGATTTTTTAAGTACCGGTGGTACCGAGTACCCGGTCAACCCGGTTCTTGATGCACTATCCGAAAGGTGCGCAGATGCGCTCTCTTCATAAAAGCACTGAGCCGTGGCGACATCAAAATGAGGAAACACACCAAACTAACAAAACACTTTAAAGACAGACACCCGTATCAAATGAAAGAGTTCAAGCAGGTAAGGTTCATTTCATCCCATTCATTGATTTATTTGAGGCGCCCGCCACAATATCAAAGCTCACCGCCACAAATAGATTTTCCAAAAGACTTTGACTTCGTTGAATAAACATGAGCACTGCCCCCAAAAACGTGGTCAAAGTCGAAACCGCTGTGTGTTTAGATACCAACTGTATTTCTGAAGTGAGACCCGGACTTTATCAGAAAATTATGGATGTCATTTTCATTTCATCTTGCCTGTAATGCCTGAGCAGCGTTTGTGAGCGGAGCGCTTATTTTATTACAGCCGTTACCGTTTACAGAATCTCACATTTAAATTTCCGCTACTGAAAGAGAGAGAGAGAGGCTGACAAATAAAAGTGTAGTCTGCACAAAATTGTATGTAATTTTATTCATCTTGTCAAGAGTCTTGAATTTATTGACTTTGACTTGAATTTATATAAATTATATTTAGACAAAAAATGTGTTTAATATTTTATGCAACTCCGTAAAAAGTGTCAGAGAAAATAAAAATGAACAAAAATTGTATTTCTTATTTTTATCCGTCTTGTCAGGATACAATTCGTTTAACACAATAGCAAAAAAGTGCCGCAGAGAGAAAAAAAATAATGTAGGTTGTAGAAAAATAGCTTATTAGCAATTTTTTTTTCGTCTTGTCAAAATACTAAATTCGTTTGACATTTTTCTGTTAACACAGTAGGAAAAGTGTCGCAGAGAAAAATAAATAAATACGACATCTGTAATTTAAAATTATAGGCTAAGCAAAATATAAACAAAACCGAGTTGAACACATTGCTTTTCTCCATCCTTATTCTGCTCTGTTGCTCATCGACAACCTGCCTGTTCTGTCTGAGGGCCGTATATTTACCACAAGTACAGCCTGCTCTGAGCATCATTATGCACATGCAAATATATGCACAGACCCCGCAAATAAAAGGCGTGATGCTGAAAGCATGCGTGCAGCACGTGCATAACAGTCCGAGTGAAGGCTGTACCATTATTATTACCATTAAGGCTGGTCAATAAGAATAAAGCACAGATATGCTGTTCTGAATGGATGTCGGGAACGGGATATTGTTAGACCGCCCGCTCCCATTCAAATTACACCAGAGTTACCGACCGCTACCGCGTTTTATTCGGGAATTTAATCCCGCGGCGCAAAAAATCCGGCCGGGAGAGCCACGGGAATGCAGACCTCTAACTCCTATCTCTACCACTCCAACAGCGCCTCCTGCTGGAAGAGAATGAATTTGTATATATATGCAGCCACAAATAGAGTTCAAGTCTGTGGGAAACACCGCTTCTGTTACTGAATATTATTCAATATTTTAATTTGAATGTCGGATTGAAATGAACCGCTGTTATTAGAGTAGTTAATCATTAGCATAAGCGTGGCTAGCGCTAATATAATGATCATTAGTATAAAGTTTCTTTATTAACTATTTAATGCTCCTACAACTTTTATAATGGTAAAAAACAAGAGGACATGATGATATTTACTATTTTACACACCAGAGGCTTTTAAATAAACTGTGTAACCAAAATATGCGTGTTAAGAGAATGTACAAATGTATGGTTAACAGTGTTTGTGTCATATCAGTCAGAAAAGCAGTTCTGGGTTGTTGTTTTTTTTTTAGGTAACTTAGTTGTTATTCTTGGCTGAATAACTCTAGAAGGTTTTAAAAGCCCTTTAAAATTAAATATGTACATAGTCTGGATTAAATTAAAGTATAGTCACATTTTTTAATTAGCATGTTTTTGTGTTTTGCTTTGGTACCAAAATTGGTACCGAGAACCGTGTATTTTCACTGGTATCGGTACCGAATACTGAAATTTTGGTATCTTGAAAACACTACAGTGTACATGTTCTCCCTTATTTAGAGTAATCTACATTTACTAACATCACATAAAAGGCAACAACTGTGTGTGCGCACCTACTGTGAATCCAGTGGAAACTTTCTGTAAACTTTTCTGCACTCAGAAGTGAGAACACTTGTACTCGATTATTAGTGATCAAGACCCAATGTGTTTTCATAGTAAACACTAAAAAGCCCCGGGTTTTCGCCCGGTAATTCCCATGCTTGTGTCATTTGTCTTGTTTTCTTCGGTCTCCTCCTTTCATACACAAATACATTTCAAATTGCATCACTTTTTGTTTATGTCTTGTTTCTACAAACTCAAAGAGTTCTTCTCTGTAACCTTCCAAATCATATGCCTTTAGATTTACCCTCACTAAAAACGATTATTTTAAAAAGCATTTTGCTGCTTTAATGCGGAGGTTTTCCCATTCAGTTGTTATGTATTCATTTCAACCTTAAAAAAATATTTGCTGAGGGACGTATTACGAGGGATATATTAACAATGTTTAGAATAAAAGCTACTGTATAACTAACAAAATGGCATTAGACAGTTTCCCATGATTTTTGATGCAGACATGTTGAGCAACCTTCTCCATGCTCTCAGCCTGTCCTCAGGCAGAAACATTAACATGAAGAAATTTAGGCAATTTATTTCAAATAGAAACTGTGATCTTTGCATCTAAAAGCATTTTGAGTGTTATAGCATTGGCCTGCTGAAATGCTAGGCAGCTTCTCCTGGTCCCATAAAGCATAACGATCATAATGTGCAACACTACAGTGGGGCCAAGCTCAGTCAATGGGAAATAAAGCAGATACCTGAAAAACACAATTTGGCAGCTTTAAAATCTGTATTTAAATTTAAAAAGAATTTAAAATCTCTTATAGTATAATTTTCAAAATTTTGAGATAAAAATTCCAGTTATTTTTTGTCTTCTGCAGTCAACAACTACAAGAAATAATGCATAAAATATAGCAGGTATAAAAGAATGATGGACGTGGCGCACTTCCAGTGGGTCATGTTCCTGCATAAGTATTTCACCCCTTCATGCCAAGTTCCATTGTATGAATAACACAAATAACAGAACCATTCAATTGATACATGTGATTTCCTGAGATAGCACCAGAACACATAAAACAGGAATAAAAAGCTGAGGATCCCAACATCAGCATTCTGTGACAGAGTAAGTGCATTATATTGTGTAATTATGTATTTTATTTATATAATTATATTATAGTAATCGTAATTGTAATTATAGTATCCCAAATTCTGTTTATTTCATATATATCCAGTAAATTTTGTGGTGAACACCAATAAACGCAAACTAATTGACTTTAGTTTGCTTCAGGCCAAGCGGGCTATTGCTTTAAAATGGAAGGAGATACAAGGTTCTTCCTCTATGCTTTGGATTAAAGAAATGACTAACAACCTTGCCATGGAAAAGCTGACTTATGCAGTTAAAGGAAAACTTAAAGACTTCTACAATATTTGGACTCCTTTTTTATGCTATTGTTAACCAAGAGGACTTGACAATGGGGGGCGACTGATATATAGTGTTGCTTTCGTCAACGAAAATTACTAAATATCGTCGTCGACGAACCTTTATCACGTGATGAAGACAAGACACAACATAAATGCTGGTCATGTGACGATGACTATAATTAAATGTATAATGCAATATTGTTGACGAATAAAAACGAGACTAAATGTGGTTTACAAAATAAAAACTATGCTAAAATGTCTCTTCATTTTCGTTGACCAAAACGAGAAGAAACGAAATGTTATAACGTTATTTAGTCTCGTTTAGTCGCGTTATTATTATTTTGCAGTATTTCTGTCTCACTTCAGGGGCTGCATCAGGTCGCACTGTGCAGACGCAGGCGATGTCACTTCCTCAAGCCCCACTCGCGGCATTATTTAGGACAGTGTTTCCCAACCGGGGTGCTGCGTCTGTCGAGAGCAGGGGTGCTGTGTAAAAAATCCTTTTTTAATATTTTTAAATTGCTAAAATGTTCAAAAAAGCAGCTATTATATAATATCCATTTCTAATGTCGCCAATAATTAGAGATGCACTGAAATTCCAGCTGCCGAAAATTCTGCAAAGGTTAAAGTTAAAAATCATCATATGTGTTCTACTGAAGAAATAAAGTTACCTACATCTTGGATGCCCTGGGGGTAAGCAGATAAACATAAAGTTTTCATTTTTGGGTGAACTATCCCTTTAAGTGGCTGAGTGTTGAAGGTTGCTTTTCACTAATTGCTTCCACTGGTAGTGCAGTAAAACCTTCTGACAAGTTTTCTGTGTAACCTCATGGTACCACAGGCTCTCAAACACAATTTGTTGATTTTAGCCATAGTGCTTATTCTTTCCAGAGCTGCATTACATAAATCATGGAGTGGATATATAATGCATGAACAAATATATGAGCTATGAGATATTGATATCACAGAGGATATAATGATGCTTTTGCTCACCACATTAATGTATCCAGAGAGTCTTTATAGTCACAAATTAATGTTTAGAATCCAGACAATTATTGGCTTTCATAATGGGTTCAGAGGTTTCATTCTGAAGATAAATTTTCCATTTCTTCATTTTTCAGTAGGTCTTCTCACATAATAATCATCAGCCAACAGCATGGAAGAACTTATTTAAAAAAAAAAGTATTTTAATGACCTAGTATTTGTGATTTATCATTGCTCTAGATAATACCTGTCAAAACAGTACTTGGATACTTGGAGTATACAGTAATTAGCTTTTCTCATTGAAAAGTCCAGTCTCCTATATTTAATAAAAAAAACATCTATTTTTAGTATGTTTGTCTTATTTGTGCATCACCAAAGGATGCAGAAGAATATTGCAATTGGACATATCAAACCATGTGAGGAATTGTGCCATGCAAACTGCACTAATTTTGGGACGTGTTTGCACTGTTACCTCATTTGCATAATCCCTTTAGTAAATCAGATGCTAAAGCAAACAGACAGCATGTGCAAATAAACGACACAGTCAGTGGCTCAATTCATTCATAGTCAGTTCTCTAAACATCTTTGATTAGATTTAGTATCATTAACCTTGCAAACTTTGGCTAATCCAACGATTAGTTTTCTTCAAAAGTGTATACTGTTTCATCCTGGTACCTTAACATAAAATCTGATGATTTCTGGCAGCTCTTGCTCCTGTTGTGTGCAATATGAACCAAATGGTCAGTGAACTGATGTGGGCTGCCTGTGGAGTTGACCTGTGAGGCTAAACCAAGTACTGTATAGTGTAAACATGATATAAAAGGGATTATAAATGCTTGTTTAGTGAGACGCATTCACTGTCTAGTCTTACTTTTCATTACCCATTTCAAGTATGTTTTTTTTTTCTCGGCTTCAATATTTGAACAGGCTTGGCATTCTGATACCACATCCCTTTTAAAAATTCTTTAAACAGAACGAGTTACAGGAAAAGCATGAGAGTGCATGCTGTTTGCACTGTCAAAAGCCACGGCTGACTGCTGCTGCTCATTAGAGGTCCAAAACAGGCTCCTGTGAGTGGCTCTGTCACTTAAATGTTCCTACTACATCTTCAGAAAAAAACATTTTAAATATACATCCTGGAATAAAACTGGTGAGAGGTGCTTGTGGTATAGAGTATGTTTGTATTGCCAGTTTCTGCTAGCTGCTGCCCTGGAAGTAATGGTTGCTGCTTCTCTGTGCTGAAGCTGGCTCTGGTCTTTAGCTCAACTCAAAATTGTCTAGTTTTCACTGTTATTACGCTTAATTTTTCTGCCAGGGTAATTAGACTTTAGAAAAGTGATCAGTTTGAAACGTAATATTGCTGGCTAAACTTTCAATTCCATTTTCATCAGAAATCAATTATGGGATTCTACTACCTGTTCCAGAAAATTGCTTTCATTACAACTTGCCTCTAAGATGTTTCTATTTCTTCTTCTGCTGATTCTTTGTTGCTTCTCTTCTTTGTGGCATACTGATTAGAGATTGATTGCATGTCAGATTAAAAGGTGTTTTGTGTGTTTGCTTCGATGGTGACCCAGAAAACTAAATGGAGTCGAAGGCTTTCACAATTGCAGCAGTTGAAGGGAAACCTGCCAGCATTGCAGGATCTCCTGGGCAGGTGTGTCTGATCTTGGAAGAGTAGGAGAAAGAACATCAAACATTTAATAGACCATTAAGTCACATGACTTGAGTCCTGAATGATGGCCCAGCCAGGAGGTCAAGGTTTGGTCATAGCATAGTTAGCTTGTGCTGGTGAATGTCGTAAATATGATTTCTAACATAACTCGTAACTAACATTTCATCATGTTTTAATAGGCAATTTACCTATATTTTTATTTACACTCTTAAAATTAAGGTTCTAGTAACACAATTCGTAGATCGGGAAGAAGGAGGCGGGAACCCGGCGAACATTTAAACTTAATTTAATAATAAAATAAACACAAAACTGAAAATAGCACGACAGCCCCTCACGGACGTCTGCCGCGCACAAACAAAACCAAAACAACATAAATCCAGGCCTGGTCCTCTCTGGTCGTCATTCCTTCTTTTATCTTTCCGGAGTGCATTATCACTTACTCCACCGGCCTCGCTCCGTTCCCACGGCTCTCGGCCCCATCCTACTCGTCACAGTTCTTTATTGGCATCTGTGGCTCAATCTAAAACCATAAACATCCATACAAACTTTTCGATGCACAAAAGTTTTTTTTTTTTCTTTATTCTGGAAAAAGGTTCTTTAGATTATAATATGTTCCTCATACAACGAAAAAAAAAGTTTTAAGAATTGTTGGTTTTAAGCACTGAATGGTTCTTCTATGGCACCATTGCAAACCTCTTTATCGGAACCTTTATTTTTAAGAGTGTTTTTATATTTTTGCACATTCTAATGGCACTGTTAACGTATGACATATTTTTCCCAAGGGATTAGCTCAGGTGATTGTCTTAAATTCTGTGACACATTGCAACTTTTGATGTGCTATTCAATAGGTAGATTTTTTTCCAAGTATTATTGACCTCACTGTATCCAACAAGTGAAATCAAAACATAGTTTAAACAAGCCTCATCACCTTTCTTCTTTAGATACTTGAACCTCATTAACACTAAAGATCAATAAATGCAAATAAGAAAGTCATCAATATCAATCTTGTAGATGGGGGTAAGGTTCGGCATGCTGTAAAGCAAGAACTTCAGCGACGGCTTTGGAGGCAAAATAAAAGACAACCCAAACCAATTTTGAGAAAACCTCTCAACGAAAGTTTAAAAACAAGCCATGATTTTATCTGTAACTTGCAGAGGTGCAGAAATGAGGGTGAAATATGCAGTTCAGGAATGATAAGGGAGTTGGACCAAGTAAGAATGGAAAGAAAGACAGATGAGACACTCTGATAATTTACTTTAGTGGAGAGCATATGTAGCAACATTCAGCTTCATACAAGTTTTGTAACCGCCTGCTTAGACTCATAAGTCATGTTTTGCACTTTATTTTTATAATTTTTTTTGTTAGATCTGTTTGTCTTCACATCAGATTGTAGATAGCATTCCAAACTTGATGGACTCTTGAAGAGCCTCTCTCTCTGATACAGCATTATTAGCTTTACCAGTCGGTGATGAGTGCGGCTTGAGCCTTCAAAGAAGCAAATTCTCATCTGAATTCCTCTTACCTGACAGTCCAGAATGTGTCTTCCACTTGGAAGCACTTCAGGTTCAGATCTTTCTGCCGGGTCATTCCAGGAAGTGAATTTTTCAGGAGCTGTTCTCCTTTCATTATTTGCCATAGGTAAGCATCTGAGAGTCAAATAGGGTTGCTAAAATGTCACCTGCCTGACTGCAGTTGGACTGGGTGGGTGCTGACAGTGTTAGTCAAAAGGGCACATCATCTCACATCAGTAAACAAGCAGGCTAAGATATTTCTCTGCCAGAACATTTAAGAACCCTGCCGATGATTAGCACACACTTAATAGATACAAAATGTGAACTCTGTCATATCCTAACAGCCCTCTTACTATTCACTTAGTGAGCCTAAAATGTTTCTCCGAGTGAAATATTAAGGTTTCAGTACTTTTAGTACTACTTCTGATAGTGCTTTCTGTACTTTTAATTCCTTAGTTTATGTCAAAAGACTTTCTGTGATGTTTTAAGAGTTAATTTAATTAGAGAACCCCCTCCATGTTTTTACTGTGAAATCTGAAATTTAGGTTGAGCATGCTTCTTTTTATTGTCCTATTCAGTTTAGTTTTTAAGTCACTTTTGATGATTAGGCTTTCCTACCAGCTGAGAACAGACACTCCTTTGGAGGTGAGAGAAGAAAGATGTCTATTCTAGCATGCATTGCGCAAACAACCCTTCTCATAATGTACACTGGCATACAAATTATTTACTAGTTTTACAAGAAGTAAGCCTGCAGAGGAACAAAAGTAGAAGTGTGCAGTCAGAAGAGAAGTTTTTTCAGTCATCAGTCATGGCCCAGAAGTTACAGCATACTGAATCAAAATCTGTTTTCATTGCACAACATTTACTAATCCATCAATGCTGACCATATACGCAACCCCAGAATATGACTTTTTTTAGTCTGCAGACAGGCGTAAATATACTTACTGAAGTATTTTTGTAGTTTAAAACTTAAATCTAAATTTCTCCACAAGCACATCTGGTCCATGTAATCAATATCTCATTAAATTAAATTTAGTGCACTAGTGGTGGAATTTAGCAAGCAAATGCAATAACTGAGCTGCCATGACGAAGAAAAAACAGACATATTCCTAGCAAGCACATGCAATAACTGAGCTGTCGTGATGAAGAAAAAACAAACATATTCCTCAGTCTCATAAGATATCAATGTTTTTTTTTTTGTCCAAAGTGTACTGTTAAGTGTAAGTACTGTTGATATTTATACTGAATATAAAGAATAAAAGGACAGTGGGTACTGATTCTTGTAGAGATTGGACACAAGTTATGTTCTTCCACTACTGTGTGTTTGAGAAATGGGCAATCATGTGTCATTCCATTCAACAGGACTTATCCAATCCATGGGTAATTGTCTGAGAAAAATTGCTTTTCCAAATATCTGATTCCATTTTTTCACCAATCAGTGAACAGCTATGAGAGACGAGTGAGAAGGATATTTATAACCTCCCCTCTCCAAAATTGGCTTAGAATTACGTTCTTTTGCCTGGTCTGACTCCTGCCCACTTGTCATTCTGCTCTCTCCCCATCTCCTCTATCACCACTGCTATCAACCTCTCAACTTCTGAAGTCCATTCTCTGGTAATGTTTGTTTAATACTCTGAGGACTGCCCTACACTCAAGTGGGAGATGGAGAAAAGAGAGGAATGAGAGCAAGAGAGGGAACAGGAACTTCAGAGAGATCAGAATACCTCTTTTACCATATTCTCTCTCCTTATTCTTCTTCTCTTATTACTCATTCAGGCTGTTTCTTCTGCTTCCATTGCATATCTCAGATTGAAAATGAAATCTGGTTGCACAAGTGGGGCGTAGACCAGTGACTCATTTCAAGCAAAAAGCATCTCTGTCCCATAACTTTTAAAGATACTCTTAAGACTTCTATGACTTTTTTGTAACTGTAGAAAGTTCATAATCTTTGTCTATCTAAATATACAGTAAAATACATTACATTTCACAGTAAACCCACATTAATGGAATGTTCTGGATTTTTACTGAATAATGAAAGTAAATAATGGAAGCATTCAGGGTTTAAACGCTGAAATAGAAAGCTAATGTTTTTGTTAAAGCACCTACATGGACTCTTCTATCAAATACAGAGCTGTACAATTGAATACAGTAGACTGTCCTTTGTGCGATGCCATGTTTTTGGCAGATGAACATGTAGTTATTTGTCACTGATGTAATTTCTGTTCCTGATCCAGCAGATCAATGGAGGCATGTTGTCATGTACCTAGTGTCAGTTAAAAGCTTTTAAACTATTTCTAATTTGTTTTTGCCATTGAACATTCTGAAAGCACGTAGACAACAGGATAGAAACATGTTCTTCTGCTGATTCAAGACAAAGCTCTATAAAAACACATGCTCAGCTTCCACATGCGCAGATATCATGTGGAAGTTACCATGTTTACAAGGTTTACCAGCATTATGTTGTCATGAAAAATAATGTTTTTTAAACAGATGTAGTTAGTAAGTGATTATATCACATTATTCATCTTAATTATATTTAAGTTATATGGCTAAAATGCTTTTTAATCTATACATGTATTTTAATGTGTATAGCTTTCTTCCATTTCAAGTGCTTTAAATTTCTACATTTTTCCACAAATTTAGGGACCTGTCAAAATTAGTTTTCTCTAGTAAAATGATAAACATTGTTGATTTGACCCTAACTTGTTTATTGACCCTTGGACATTCCTTTAATATTCATACATGCACACACATCTAGAGTCTTTCATTTCAGATTCTAATAAATACTGTTTCTATTGTTATTGACAAAGGATGTTACTTAGGTGCTTCAAAAATCTCCCTTCCAAAACTTACTCTGCAGATATTTCAACCTTTTTCATTTAAATCTGGACTCATGCCATGTCTTTATGAGGACTGGGGCCTGCAGATGCAGTGAATGGCTGTAAAAGCTGCTAAATGTTTCAAGGAAGTGGAAGTCGTGCGTATGTTTGTCTGAATACATGTGTTCCTTGACGAGCTTGCAAGGCCTTTTTAAAGCTGTCCTCAGCGTAAAGTGCAGGGGAGAGAGAGCTTTTAAAACCTGGCATATGGCAGACTGCACTAACTTTTTGTCCCACGAGTGTTGTTTCTGAGCACTGTGGAGTGGCTGCGCTGTGGTGAGATGCTCCGGGAAGCAGATGTTCATTCTCTTAAGTGGTAATGGTTAATTGTGATCATGATGATGATGGTGATGGGATGAACCTAAACTGTTGAATGATTCTTTTAGTGTCCGACCACCAATTCAAGAAATTAAATTAATTAAATATGGATAAACGCAGGAGTTTCAACAGTGGTGACCAAAGTGGGCCGTAGATCGATCGATTATTTCTTGTCCATATGCTGCACCATATCCTATGCACACTGGTTAAAGGAATAATTCACCCAAAAGTTCAAATTTGCTGATAGTTTGCTCACCGTCAGGCCATCCAAGATGTAGATGAGTTTGTTTATTCACTGGAACAGATTTGGAGAAATGTAGCATTACATCACTTTGTTAACAATGGATCCTCTGCAGTGAATTGATGCTGTCGGAACAGCTGATGAAAACATCACAATAATTCACAAGTAATCCATAAGCTATGTGTTTGTAATAAACAAATCCATCATTAAGAATTTTTTTTTCTTTTATCAAATCGTTGCCATTGTTTTTATCGGCTGTTTGGCCTTTCATTCTGACCGCAACCATTCACTGCAGAGTATCCATTGGTGAGCAAGTGATGGTGCATTTCTCCAAATCTTTTCTTATAAAGAAACAAATTTGTCTACATCTTCGATGGACTGAGGGCGAGTAAATTCTCAGAAAATCTGAATTTTTGGGTGAAATATTCATTTAAGCTTATGCTTTTTGGTGGAGTCTTTGGTCTTTTGACACATTCACCCTTTCCAAGCAGCAATAATGGCTTTGGCGAAAAAGCCTGAACTTGACTACGGGTGACACGTAAAAGGCACCGGGTGAGCAGACAGAGAACATGAAAGGGAAGCTTATATAGATCTCTAAATGGCGGGGCAGATTGAAACATCGGGAGAGAGGACGCCACAGATGAAAGGAGGGCCAGGGTTGCTACAGGCACGTAGCAGACAGCTAATGACAGGGTCCTTTGGCGAGAAGATGGCATGTCTCTGATCCAACACTCATTGATTATTGATGCACTGCCCCAAGTGCAAAACCCAGCTAGACCATCAGTGTTTTCACTTTGTGCGTCCCCATGCACCATTTAGAGGCCTTGATCATCAAATGATCAAATCCGCTGCAAAGTTCACGCAGACTTGAAAAAAAGGAAAACCGGTGGTATTGCAGTCATTAAGCGAGAATTTAACTTCTCCTGGAGGCAGTTACTGTTTGAGCCATCTTTGTCCATTGCATTAAGAGTTGTTAGAAAACTTTGACTAAGCCTTAGAAATTCAAACCTTTGAACCAGCCACTGCTTTGAGTTAAGTTTCTCAATTACACCACAATACCAAAAGCTTCACCTCATCAGAGAGAAACGCAAATCCCTCTCAGAATCCAAGCTACCTTATTCATCTTGCTTCTTCATTTGTGTTACAGCCGTGTAGAGGAAAGGTCTATCTTTTCTTCTTTATTTATATATTTACTTGTCTTTTAGAGACTAAGGCCTACTCACACCACTTTATATTTGTTTGAAAGTAGTCCTTCTCTCTCAAACTAAACAAATATCCTTTTTCTTGCCCAGGAGAGCCACAGAATCAGGCCTGCCAGCTGAATGGAGAGTGGTATAATTAACGAGAGTGAGGAGGTTCAGGCTGTCTCAATCAGCTCAGTCAGGCAAGGCCAATTAATATTCAAGCATTGAGGCTCATTCGCTCAGAGACAATGTGTCTCGTTTACATAACCCCTCCGCATGGGCGAGGATGCAAATAGTGATCGGACACAACCATCAATTTTATTTAATTCTGACGGTCTGGTTAATGTTTACATTTTCAAAACGACTTGTGTGCAATTATATTAGGTCGGGGTGTGCCTGATTTAGAGACATAAATGAAATGACGTTGAATTGTTTGCCTGAATGCAGGTTATTAGTTTACATGTCTTGTAATAGTCCTTAGTTCTTTTATTGTTTGTTTATGCAGGTACACCGTTTTAATGAGGATGCAAATACACACTAGGCATTCTGGGAATGGATTTGATAAACTATTTAAGCCTTACTTGGTAATGCTTGATTGACTGAACAGCATCCTCTGCAATTGTTTCAAGTTCATGAAAAACAAAGTGAGCTGAGGTTTTCTGGCTTGAATATTTGAATAGTATTTGTTTTGTAATCTGCATGGTGGTTACCGATGTTAGCCAGTTTATTTTAGAATATGGTGAATGTACTGTATACCGCTCACACTTAAGGGTACTGAAACATCTGTGACAGCAGTCCAGCTGAATTCATTGCAAACCAACATGACTGTCTGCCATCTTCCCACTAACACACTCAAGTCTTTTTGTTCCTTCTCAAGGTCTCACTTGCAAGACTCCCATTATGCACTATCAAAGGCATATCAGGGTGCCACAGGAAAACCAACCTGCCTGTAAAGTTCTTTAAGCCTGTCTATACATTATTAAGCTTTTTGTGCCTATGAGAAGAACATGATTAAATGAAAAATGTATTTATTTTGAGTTGTAAAAGGTTTCCTTGCTGAATACCAAGAGCATGTTCATATTATAGTTAATCTAATGGATATTGATGCCCCCATCTTAAACCCCTTCTTATATATAAGAGGGATCATACAATTGCTTGTTTTTGGTGTAGTACTGCCCTGTATAAACTAAAAATAAAATGTAATATAACATGTAACTTTAAAACATTAAATTCGGAATATATTTGTGTATCTTAAGGGGGAATTATATTCACTAATATTCAGAATATGGTATTCTTTTAATCAGTTTTACTTATAGTTACAAAAAGCTTTATAATGTAAATGTTAATTTTTTAATTATGTATCAGTCCAAATATTTAAGCTGATTTAGAGGAAATTAAAGCAATGTGATGTAAAAGTAATACTAAGAGCCAACCAAAGCAGCACTTTTTGTCGGCTTTGATCGCCTGACCCTTTTTAGAAGGTTACTGTCCTGAAACCATATGCCCTTTGCAGCTAAAAAGAGATTCTATCACACATTTATCAACACCATAGCTATTTTTCATCCAGATTCATCATCCTTTTTTTGGGCTTCATAAATCAGCTTACATTTCTTAGGAACACAGTACCTGGACCATACCCTACAGGCCTGTGCTTTAGATGAGGTTCTCCACTAGCGCAAATGATAAAAGCAAAGCAGAGATTATTTGGATATCAAGAGAATATAGGTTCACGTGTCTCACAGTGTCCTTATATAGCTTTACTTTGTAGAGAACTAACAGCCCTTTGCATTAATATTTACAGCAAATGTTGCTAACTTTTGGTGTTGTTGTTTTGATTGCTAAGACATTGAAAATTGCTCTGTATTGTAATGCTCTGGATCCGTAGAAGAATATTTGCTATTTTGTTTCCCTCAACTTAATTACTACATGCAATAAAATTACTGTAGGCATGCTAAATCCAGGGGTGTATCTACAATTTGGAGTATGAAGGCTTAGCCCTGAGTCACGACAGCATTTCAAAGAGTTTACCAAGTACATTTTAGGAATACTAATGAACAGTGAGCAGTAGTGTTCATATTTGAGTTCCTTTTTAGAGTATTATTTACAGTATTTTTACTTTTTACATAGACATAAAAAAATAAAGTTTCTTTAGATTATTAAAATCACACTTTCACACTAAGAACAAAATGGTTCATTTAAAAGCTGTTCACTGAAAGGTTATTTTAGGAACCCAAAATGGTTCTTCTATGGCATCACTGCGAAACTCCCCTTTTGGAACCTTTATTTTTAAGAGTGTTAAATATTAGGTGGCCTCGTGGGTGAGAAGATATTGATTATAATATGTGAATTTGATGGCAAATTTGTAAAAACACAATGGATATTTTAAAATTACCAACACATATTAGAAGAACTAAAGTAATGTCAAGGTCTTGACTGTCCGCTGAACTACTGGTCAAAATCATAGGTCTCATAATAATAATAATATTTAATGTCAACCTATTCCACTCCAAATCTGGCACAGTTGAATTGTCAAACCCAAGCTGCCTGACATGTGAAGATAGTTTGCTTCATTGTGTTTCCCTGCTCAATTATAGTGTGTTTTGAAGGATGAAAATGACAGATACTCTACTGTCTACAGTCTACTGTCAATAAAATTACACTTTTCTCTGATCGTGCCACTGCATTTGCAACTCTGTTCTCATTAAAGCAGGAAAGAGATGTCACCATGGCAGTAGCATGGCGAGTGAAAACTAATAAATTAATCTGTTTCAGAACAAGAGAAAAACATAGCATATTAGCATGCTAAATGTTACTTAATGTCAAATTGTATGTGATATGTTGGCGAAAAGCACAAATACAGATGAGACTGTTGTTTGTTTTGTTTTTGTTTTTGTTTAGTTTTTTGGAATAAAGCAATGTTCAATTCTTCACCATAACGGTAGCCCACAAAAGTCTGTATAACATAAAATCTTCTAAATCTCACAATAACAGAATATGAAACGTTATATAACAAGTATCTGTCTTTTCTAATTTTGCTCAAATTAGAGCAAAATAACACTTAATTTTCAGAATTTAGTCTTCCATGCTAGGTGCTGGAAGTCCTCCCCTCTTGAGGATGCTGTTTTTGTCAAGTTCTGCAGAAAACATTAAATATTAAAAACTGTATAAATGTGTCTGTTTCAAGAATCCGTTTTAGTGTGTTAGCAATTGGGAAAGCCTGTCATTGTATTAGTGTTCAATATATGCAAGTTAAACTGAAATGACTAGTTTAAAGTCAAAATAGTTTCACCAGAATACTAATACCAGAAGACAGAGCATTAGAATATGTGTCTGCTGTGTAAACCGCACCGTCTCATGCACCTGGAAGCTGTTTCAGTTCTGTTCGGGATAATCTACCAAGTTAGCATTGAGGCAGTAAGGCACATTATTGAAGTGAAAATTGGCCATATTAAAAAATTAATCCGCTTTTCATTCTTAGCAGCACTGTCACAATGTGCAACATGGAGGGCCTGCCTGCACACTACCCAGACGGCCACTCGAACACTCCGCAAGGGGGGGATACAACGTGGCGGTGGGAGGGGCCTGTCAGGACAATTCTGGGTACATTATGATGTAAAAAAGCTTTTTAAGACATTTTACTTCCCACTGCTGCTCAGTCAGTGGTCCCATCGCTTATGAGATTAGATGTTTTTAGGCAGCTATCAAGTTTTGGTTTTTATCTTTCGTACCCAAGAGAGTCTCATCCCTAATCTTGAATGCCTGTGAGAAATCAAAAGATTCAGCTTACTCTCAGTTCAAATACAGGGCCTTAGAGGAAAATATATTGTCTTTTCTGTAGGAACGATAATAAAGATTATGACACAAGGAACATAACTATTACGTCAATAAGACAGAAAGCAAACACTAATCAGTTAGTCTTCACAACTGTCATCTGCAATTCACATATTTCAGATGTTTTACTGAGACAGATGTCTTTTAGATCTCCCTAGGTGTAGTGTTTCTTCATAATACCAGGGGAAATCAGAATCTACCTTTGAAAGTTAAGTTATGCATTTATTTTGATATGCAAATTAAATTTCAACATCTATCTATCTATCTATCTATCTATCTATCTATCTATCTATCTATCTATCTGTAGGGAAGCTGTGGTTAGAGATGGTTAGACAGTCGGACTCATAACCCAAAGGTTGCGAGTTCGAGTCTCAGGTCTGGCAGGAATTGTAGTTGGGGGGGAGTGAATGTACAGCGCTCTCTTCCACCTTCAATACCACAACTGAAATGAGAACCTTGAGCAAGACACCGAACCCCAACTGCTCCCCGGGCACCGCAGCATAAATGGCTGCCCACTGCTCCGGATGTGTGTTCACGGTGTGTGTGTGTGTGTGTGTGTGTGTGCACTTAGGATGGGCTAAATGCAGAGCACTAATTCCTAGTATGGGTAACCATACTTGGCCACATGTCACGTCTCTATCTATCTATCTGACTTTTATTTTAGTTTTATTATTGAAGTATATAATTGAAATACAATGACAGTGATTTGTATTATTTTATATTTCCTTTAGAAAAATAGTAATATTTTTTATATAGTTATGTTTGGGGAAAAACAGTATGGGACAAAAATTATAATGATGAAATTATAAAATATCTTAATAAACATTCATTAAATGGTTTGTGATTAATGTAATTAACAAATCATGTAATTTAGAGATTTTAATATTTAATATTTACATTTACATTATTTTTTATTTATTGCTTATTCTGGAATCTGACACATTTTTTTAATTATTATTGAAATATTCTCTAATCTTCTTCCATTTTAATTTTTTATTTTTTTTGAGTCAGTTGCCCTGAGTCTCATTAGATAAAAGGGCGATGAACAACATGTTATCAAAATAATTTTTAGTTCGAAACACCATGGGTTCAAAGACATGTGGTAATCAATACATGTTTGATCCAAAAATAACAACTGATAATCAGCACAGAAAATTGTTTGGCATTTTGTCATAAAAAGAATATTAAACATGCATACCTTTGAAACTAAGATTTTAATGAATCCTCTAGGGAATTTTGAACTGGATGTTTCGTACAGTATAGCAAAAATCCCATAGATGTCCTGATTTTGATCCGGCAACCTAGGTTCCATGCTTGTTGACAACATTTTATTGCGTATAAACAAACAAATCACCATCGCCCCTACCTATCTCACTTATAATAACACTACTCCTCTTTGTCAGGTTCTTTTCCAATTATGCCTTAATAACTTCTTTCTCTTCCCTGTCATCTGTTTTGCATTTAATGTTTCTCGCTCTACAGTGTGTTTCTGATGGTTTACACTAAAGCTTGATATTATGAGAACTCAGTTGCCACAGCAACATTCGTGGCTGTAGTCACTGTCTCCATTCTCCTCGGCCTTAATTCCTTGTCTGTCATTTGCATAGAAATAACATTCGGTAAGAGGGTGACTATCTCTTTCTCTGCCTGTCTTTTTACCACTCGTTCTCTCTATCGATGCATCTCTTCCTCTGCGTCTAACCCCACCACCAGTGTTGTTGACAATCTGAATGCATTGCTCATGAGTAAGAAACACACACATTCCTTTACATGTCTGATCTCTAAGGTATGTGTGTGTGTGTGTTTATAAGTGCGCATGCATGGCATTGATTTGGGCGTCCTCTCCTTCTGGGATTGGTTTCAATAAAGCCCCTGGCCACGTCTCATATTACATTCATATTTCATCAAACAATCTCATCAACACACCAGTAATAACATAATTAACCTGCTCACAGAGAGCTTGTCCTTTGTGGCAACCTGCGCCTCATTACAAGCTCTGTATGTGTGTGTGTGAGTGAGCGGGAGAGTGTTTTAACTGCAGCACAATTTTTTACAGTGCATGAATGGTTCTTTGAACAAAAGTTGGACTCGCCAATTAATAGCATCACTCATGTGGGGTAAACTCCCTGTGTTCTAATGTTACAAGGGCAAAAAGATTTGCTCTTTGCTTTTACCTCAGTTATACTGAACATTGGCAGCTACGAAAAGAAAACAATATGTATTTGTCAGACCGCTGTATAGCTGTCAACTATTATAGGCCACCACTTTACAGAAAAGGAAAACAAAATCAGGTAACCAGATGCAACTGCAGTGGATTTTGCAAAGGAATAATGAAATATTCCATGCTGTTTACTGTTTTTCAACTCTATATACAGCCGTGGAGCGATTTCTCTCGACGTGGCACCTGCTTTTCAGCAAAATGAGGGGGGATGGTGTCTGACAGCTATTAAATCATGAAACATTAACAGCGCCAAGAGCAATTATGCCTAAACTGCAGGTTGAAGGCAACACTCGTTAATTTTGTACATTGTGTTTCTTTGATGAAAATCCTCAAAAAAGAGAGTGAGAGAGAGAGAGAGACTTGAGTGAAAAGTCTCTCTCGAATGAAAAGTGTCATTATTTATTTTGTTCCAAATCTGTATGACTTAATTTATTCTGCGGAAAATGTGTTTTTGTCCATACAATGAAAGTCAGCTGGGTCCAACATTGGACCCCACTGGGACCGTTTTGGTGCATTTTCTTATTTTTCTGTTCCACAGAAGCAAATAAGTCAAACAGGTTTGGAACATCATGAGGGTGAGTAAACTGTAAACAATCCATTTAAAGGCTGTGAAGAGAATGAGCTCTGTATGATCATATATTCTCCATCATGCGTTTTGCAGTAGAAGCGCTTCCTCAAAACATAATAAAAGAAAAAACAAACAGCATAACTTTTCCTTTTTTTTTGTTGAACTTTTCTTTGCTTGAAGTCTTTGATCATGTTGGCTACACTAGAACTGTGCTGCATTCATGAACTTCACAAAGAACACATTAATCTTATCTTAAAGGGATAGTTCACAAACAAAAGAAAAGAAAATCCTGTCATCATTTGAACTTTTGAAGACTTTTTTCTTGTGTGAAACCCAAAAGGAGATCGGCCTATTTAGTGAAATGTCCATAGCTGTAGTCACCATTCACTGTCATTATAATAAAAAGTGCAGCAAAAACATTCTGCTAAATGAATTTTTATATGATCCATTTAGGGAAGAAAAACAAAGTTAATGCATGTTACAAATGGTGTGATGGTGAAGAGGTGGACTTTACCTGTAATGACAAGTAAATGGAACAAGACTGGTGAAATGTCGTGCATGTCTTTATATGGGCTGTTTGGTTATGCTGTTTGCTTTCATCTCTCGCCTTTTTATGTATTTTTTACAGTTGGACTCCATCAACACATGCTCTTACATGTGTTACAATCACGATCAAGTTTAATGATAGATCCCTATATTGTGCTGTTTTTTCTTGTTCTCATACTCATACACACCATGAGCAACTGAGTTATGTATGGCAGATCAGTAAGAGTTGATTTTAGGCGATTACTTGTGTGAAGCTCTCACAGTTGCAGCAAAACATTGGTATCCGGCTGGCGGGGTACTAGAGACTGGGAGTGCGCAATGCCTGTGATTAAGGATCAGCTGATTAGGCCCTAGCTGTGTAATTTTGAAGAAAGTCTATGAAATCACTTGCTTTACAGCTGAGAAGTGATTTCCCTCACAATGGGCTACCTGCCACTAATCAGCTCTCTGCCACTGGAAACCACCAAATGTTTTTGGCCTTTTAACTCAGGATAATGATGGCATGATGATGTATCTGTTTCTTTGTCTTCCTCTCTCTTTTGCTGTCTCTGTACTGTGTACCTTTCCTTAGCCAAAAATGACAACAACATCTTGAGTCTAGAAGGATCATAGTGCCAATATTTAGTCTTAAAATGAAAAAATAAAAAGATTGAAAGTGGATTTATTTTTATTTAGTCAAGGTTTTTTATTTTTATTTTTTGTCATATTCAGGACTTGCATCACAAGGCCCTAAGGCTTGTGGGTAATGAAGGACCTAGTGGACTTCTGGGTAATTGGGCAACTGGAAAACAGGTGATTGCTGTCAAATGGTTCTGGTTGACCAATCAGATGGCCTGTCTGCCTGGTTGGAAGAACTGAGACCCTTGGGAATCGCTCAGGGGGAAGGTTGAGAAAGATTGTTAGACATACTCTGTGGAAATCGACCAAGCCATGCAAAAAAAGTCAGATTTTGCCAGTAACTTGTGTAATTTAATTTTTATAGTGTTTGTTTTTGTAGATTTCCTTCAACTTCCAAGCTTCATTCCATGCAATACTGTTAAGGTCAGTTACATTTAAATGCTTGACTTTTTATTTTTTTTTTATGAATTATGAGAAAAGTAATATAAATATATAATATATATATCAGTGGCATTCTGTCCATATAAGCTGCAAAGGCTCCGCATACCCAGGCCATTTGAGAAAAAAAAACTCACGGGATAATTCATATAAACATGAATATAAGTTGATCCCTTATCATTTGAAATTTAACTTAAATCTTAAAGAGTTAGGAATAAGTACGTAAAAATGATTTTTTTTTTGCCAAATGGCAGTAATTTTCTGTAAATCTACGTCATTTATGGTTGCTTCCGGGCGAGCGGATTCTCCACAGCTTTCTCGTCTCCGCTCTATTGCTATGACTCGTCAGGATTATAGCGCATTCTCAGTGATTTGCAGGTCTGCGGCAGATTTAATGCGCCAGGTAAGCTGTTCACGAAGCGCTCGCCCAAGCGGAAAAATGTGCTGTTGTATAGGCTTAGATCTCTGCCACAATTCTTGGCACGAAAGATCATATTTTGAGCGCAATCTGATTTTTGGTGGAGAAAATGTTCGTTTTGCAAAGAAAAAAAGTCTTTCGAGCGCACGGAAATCAGTTTTGCATTTAAAATACGTTTTTGGATGTTCGCAGACCTTCTCTTTTGCGCTTGTAACGTTTCACTAGCTTGCTCCCTTGATGCCCGCCCTCAGTGCTCTCTAAACGCCAACGGCTCCCTTGCTCAACACAACCCAGCGTTACAATATGCCTCAATTCTGATTGCATGCCATTGCAAGTTTTTTTTTTTTTCTGACTCCTTGTAATTTGATTAATCAAAAGCATTTCTACTTAATTCCAATCAGTGAACTACACAATTAACGTCATTCTATAAAAGTTTAACAAAAATTACATGTTTAGGGCCTTACCTTATGTTTTATTGTTACCAAATTCTGCTTTAGCATGTCTAATTATTTGAAAGCATAAAAACAAGTTTTGTTTATTCTTACAATAGCCTTATGATTTTTTACTCAGAAATTCTGTTTTGTGTGTTTGCATTTTTTTTTTAAACATTCATTTAATCTATCTTTTAAGTAATGAAAATTAAACAAATTTTATTTTTGGAAAATAAAGGTAATTTAATATTACAATTAAAACATTGAATAAATATTGTATGATTATTACTTAAAAATAAAGTTTTAATAATTTTAGTAATAGTAGTAGCAGCCTATTACGTATATTCTACTGAACAATAGTAATATATTTCTGCCACAATGCCTTCAAGTTAAACCAAATTTTTATTTTGATGGGTTGCCGTGAATATCTTTACATTTCTGTGTGTATGATATGAGGATAGTTTACTCAAATGAAACGGTCAAATGCTCATGAAGTGACTCTCAGAGCAGTTCTGGAGACGTTGTTCATGTATTTATGTCCTCATTTAGTGATACAGCAGACACTAAAATCACTGCAAGCGCCATGCGCGCTTCAGTACCAGTGGTAAACAAAAAAAAGCCGCACGTCTGTGCAATTAATTAACACAGAGACACGCAGAATTCAAATTTAAATATGAATTGTTTTGCGGCTTAATATTTACAAATACTAGTAGGAGTGTATTGCGCGCGAACGTCCGCTGTGCGTCGATTAAGAGAGCGGCGACCAAAACGTAGAGCCGCACTGACATGCCCGTCCTGTTAGGGCTGTGCGATTTGGGGGAAAATATAAAATTGCGATTTTTTTTGACAGATATTGTGATTGCGATTTGATTTGCGATTTTAAATTTGCAAAGTCAAGCTTCAGCTCAATATTGTCAATAATGTGCAGCACAGTATGTGTATCATTACCCTGCTGAAAAAAAACAATAGAAACCATCACAGAAATTCTTATAGATCATTTCAAAGACGTAAACAATAACAAAGGCGTTGGAACGCTACTGCGCATGTCTGGTACTGAAGCGTTTCCGGAAGCGCCATTTTTAAATCTCAGATCTGTCAAAACAATCATGTACTTTTTAAGTGTAGCGAAAAACGCAACAGTTGCGGTATTACATTTTTTTATTTTTTTTTAAATAAACAGTTATTGGAATTACCCTTTAAATATGACTGAGGCGCAAACTTACAAAGAAATTTAAAAGTAGTCTTCCGGACGGCTCTGATTGATGCTGCGCGCGTGTACACTAGAGATGGCGGTAAATGCATATCGCAGTCTGGATGCAATTAACTCCTTAGCGGAAAGCTTGGGATCATTTGTTCGTACAATGGATGGCATCAGTCTTGTGTTTGGTTAAACTGAAGCAAGACAAACAGTCACTTAAGTACTTATCAGGGTTTGTCGCCAAGATGTCCGAGGGAGGTTTTTAATGGACATTTCACTTGCATTGATGGGTCATGTATATCTACGCAAATATTCATTTTCATATTTATTTGTACAGCGCGTTTCACATTACATATCGTTTCACTGCAGCTTTACAGAACATGCATGTATATTACAACGCTAAATGAATGCTAGGATACTAATCAATAAATGCCATTATTACTGATTTCATTCGTTTTAAAATGTGTGCTTAGTTTGGACAAGTCTGTTGCTGTGGAACAGTGCGAGAAAGCATTTGAATGCTCTATCTGAGCCATCATGTGGTCACAAATAAACAAGCTGAATGCAATTCAATGCTGGCTACCATGTTTTGCATAAACCTGTATTAGTTTTTTTTTTTAAAGATAAAAGTATAGCCTACATGCAGATTAATAAATGCACACACATACACACTACATACAGTATATATGTGGGTATGTATGTTTTTTTTAATGCACATTTACTGTAAACGCTCATACACATACAGAAGTACTGGTCAAAAGTGTGGGCACTATTACTATTTTTAATGTTTTTGAAAGAATTCTCCTATGCTCATGAAGCCTGCATTTAATTGATCAAAAATAGACAAAAACAGTAATATTTAGAAATTTGATTACAATTTAAAATAATGGTTTCCTATTTTAACCCATTTAATCCCACTGGTCACAACAGTGACCGTAAAAAAAGGTTTTCATTTATAAAGCTCTAAAAAAAACTTACTGACTGATGTTTTAGTGCATTTTCTGCAAATATGGAAAAAATAAATGGTGTCAATTAAATATGTGCAGTGTCACATGGTTAGTGCAAATTGTCACATGACCAGAGCAGTTTATTTCTTGTTTGCACCATGAGATGATGATGGCTGCATCAAAGCTGCAAATGAAGAGCTAGTAAAGTATGTTAACAAAGATATGACAAAGACTTTTGGTACACATTATTTTAGGGTGTCTAGTATTAATATATGAATTCACATATATTCAGTTTTGTTGAGTGTGGTCATAGAATGAGTAAACACTTTTCCAAAAAAAATGTAAAAATTAATTATTGATATTTCAAAGGAATACTAATGACCCATCATTTGGATATTTTCATGTCTGAGAAAAATTTGGGATTAAACAGGTTAATATGCTTTAAAATGCAATTTATTCCTGTGATCAAAGCTGTATTTTCAGCATCATTACTCCAGTATAAAGTGTCACATGATCTTCAGAAATCATTCTAATATGCTGATTTATTATCAGTGTTGGAAACTGTTGTGCTGCTTAATATTTCTGAGATAATTTTAGGATTTTTTTTTTTTTTAAGAATAAAAAAAAAAACAGCATTTATTTAAAATACAAAAATTTTGGGGTAACAACATGCACTACGGTTCAAAAGTTTGGGGTCAGTTTTTTGTATTATAATATTAATACATTTATTCAGCAAGGATGATAAATTGATTTTTTTTAAAAAGTGATAATGAAGACATACTGTTAGGAAAGATTTCTATATTTTGAAAATCCCTGCCAGGATTCAATCAATCAATCAATCCTGTGTAAAGTATCACAGGTTCCAGAAAAAAAATATTAAGCAGCACAATTGTTTCCAACACTGACAATAACCAAGTATCAAATCGGCACATTAAAATGGTCTCTGAAGGATCATGTGACACTTAAGACTGGAGTAAAGGCTGATGAAAATTCAGCTTTGCATCACAGAAATAAATATCAAGAATATTAAAACAGAAAACTATTATTTTAAATTGTAAGATGTTGCAGCATATTACTGATTTTGTCTATTTTTGATCAAATGAACGGAGGCTTGACTGAGCATACGAGACTTCTTTCAAAACATTAAAAATAGTAACGTGTCCAGACATTTGACCAGTACTGCACATAAACAAAAGACATCCTCTCGCTTTCAACTGTTTCCAACAAATTTATTAATATGTAATTAATATCAAAAGCAGCAGGCTGGCCATGAGCAGCTTTACATTGCATTGCATCCTCAGGTTCTCAAACACATCTGGGTGTTCACAGGTTCACATGTGGTTTGGCACCAGCTGTCCTTCCCGTCTCCCTGTAGCACTCACTGTCTTAGCTGTCTTACATTACAGGTGATGGCTTTCCTAAAGACAAAAGTAGAAAAATAATTATTTAATGCACAATATTTATAAATAATAGTATTATTGTTTAATACATCAGTACATGTTGGAATTGACATTGGACAAGCATAATGAGTGATGAAAAATGTTTACCGTTAGCTTTTGTAAACTACTGCAGTTAACCGTTTCACTCTTCAACATTCAAGTTTACAGTATACATTTCTATAACATGTTACTCACTGCATTTATCTGCTGACAAGATAGCTAGACAACTAATGTGAACTCATATTTAATTATAGCTCACATAACGCTTGGCAATAAAACGGAAATAAAAGCTTGGCCTTTTTCAAGGTCAAGGTCAAGGTCAGTTTATTTATATAGCACATTTAAAAACAGCTAGTGTATGCCAAAGTGCTGTACATATACAAATAAGTAAATATAGAGAATTAAGAGAATAAAAAGAAATGACTCAAAAACACATAATCAATACAAACACATTAACATTACAGATAAGTCTTCAGGTGGGATTTAAAAACAGGAAGGGAAGGCGCAGATCTAATGTCCAGAGGTATGCTGTTCCATAGTCGAGGACCGGCTACAGAGAAAGCCCGATCCCCCTTAAATTTCAAGCGAGAGCGAGGTATATGCAAGAAAAGTTTATCAGAGGATCTGAGAGAGCGAGAGGATTGCTGATAGCTGAGAAGTTCGGACAAGTATGATGGGGCTAGATCATTTAATGCTTTATACACTAATAATAAAATCTTAAAATGGATCCTATGCTGTAACCAGTGAAGAGATGCTAGGACAGGAGATGCTTTCTCTCCTCTTAGTACCAGTCAGCAACCTCGCGGCTGCATTCTGGACTAACTGCAAGTGATTCAGTGATGAATGATTGAGACCCATATAAAGTGCATTTCAATAATCAAGTCTGGAAGTGATGAAGGCGTGAGTATCTCCAAATCCTTAAACGAGAGCATAGATTTTAATTTGGCTATTTGCCTTAGTTGAAAAAAGCTGCTTTTCACCACAGCACTTATCTGTTTTTCAAATTTCAGATCAGTGTCAAAAATCACACCTAAGTTTTTAGCAAAAGGTTGAATGTTTGATGACATAGAATCTAGATTAATAGTGATATCAGAGACAGCACCTGGGGGTCCAAAGACAACAATCTCAGTTTTGCTTTCATTTAGTTGGAGAGAGTTTCTGCCAGTCCAGCCTTTAATATCTTCAAAGCAATTAAAAAGGTCCGAATAAGAGTGATCAGAGTTGAGAGGAATGTAGATCTGAGTATCGTCAGCATAACAATGATATGAAATATTATATTTCCTCATGATCGAACCCAAGGGGAGCATTTACAAACAAAATAAGATAGGCCCCAAGAGCGACCCCTGAGGTACCCCATAGGTGAACGGTGCAGAAGGAGAGGACGAGTGTCCAATCATCACCTTAGCTGATCTATCGGAGAGGTATGATGAGAACCAATCCAGTCCTTTCACAAAACAAGAATCAAACCGCTAGGCGGATATGTAAACAATGACGACAACACAATTTTGCATCATACTTGAACAGTTAACGTAAATAAATACAAATGATCAAATGGGGAAAAAAACACATTTCCTTACCTGAATGGAGCTGTGCTGTAGATCCACGAGCTGCTATTCTGCTTCTCGCTTCACTGCTGCAATCCAGGCGCGTTTCTCGGAATTCGAAACCCTTTAATTTCCGATTTATAACTTAATGTTAGTTCCAGGCCAGAGGGAGCACCCAACCACCGAGCAACAAGGATCTAATTTTAATTTTGACATTTTAAACAGCACGATTAAATCAATTATCATAATCCCACTGTGCATCAAGCGCCTGCCGCCATTGTTTTGAATACGCTTAAACACTAACCGGAAACGTCCAAGGAACAAAGACGTCACTTCCTTAAGCCGCCGAATATCCGTTGAAATGGTCTATCCACCTTTTTCTTCAACGCGGAAGTAAGCCTATGGGTGAGACTTCCGGTTCATTAGCCGCTATAGGTAAATAACTAGGAGAATAACAACGTGCCGTAAACGGTAAAACTGTTTGCACTACAAGCCAGTGTGTTCATAATTTCAGATAATACATTAAAATAATATGATAAGACACACCAACTTTCGATATCAAGCAGCAAAACGAACTGTTTCGTTCAGCTAAAAATAGCTGGACGGAGAGGACGCAGATGAAACCGGAAGCCAGACCCATATATTTTCCAAATGGCCGCGCCCATTTTTACGACAAGAAAAAATGTGATAGTTTCCATTAAACCATTACAAAATTCCTTTTTGTTTTGGGCATTATTCCAATAGGAATTACTGTTGTTTTATTGGTTCCCATCTGCCAGATTACATCCCACCAATAGAATCCATCAAATAGACACCATTATAGTTTACATTAAAACCAAACAAATACCCATTATAACCTGAAATACATTAAATTTGTTATTGTGTTTTGGGAGGGGTTCTATTGTTTTTTTTTTTCAGCAGGCAAGATTATAATAGTATAACTACTTTACAGAATAACTTAATTACTGAATTTCACACCAGAAAAATTTTTTTTTTTTTTATAAATAAAGAACTGTATTTCAGTTATTAAAGTATTACATATGTTACATGTGTTTCATGTTTCATTTCATCCAAGTGAAATTAGCAAGCAGTTAGACTGGATTTACATTCGTTTTAAACGCGGAGCCAGGCGCGAGTCGACACAGGTTGCGCGCGTGCGTCAAGCCTCATCCATACTGCCAGATGTGCTCGTGAAGACTTGCGGAGCCGGGTGCGAGTATAAACGAGCATTACGAGACAGGCTGCGTGAGTGCGGCAAGCATGAACGGCTCTTCCGTGATGCGGGATTCGCGCCGCGTGGGGCAGAGAGGAGCGAGTATGAGAAGCATTCACAGACACAGGCTGTGTGTGCGCTCTTTTGAATTGGGAATAGCGAACATGCATCAAACTTATTCAATTTAATCTGTTGGGGAGATAAAATGTGTATGATAACGTTCACGTACTAACAAAAACAACTAAGAATGTATCTTTTATTCTCCAGTACTGAAAACTGAATGGGGAGCTTTTGATATGCGCTGTGGAAATTGGAAATTGCCTTTTTTGTTCCTTGTCTGTCATTTCGAAGCTTACCTTGCATACGTTTTTCTTTAGTTTTAATTTGCCTAACTATCGATCTGACCCAGTAGACGCCATAATCCCACTCTGTCTCTCTCCCGCGTTCTTTTTTTTTAATGTTGGGTGTTTACACAGTTGGCTAGAGCAGTGCTGATTGGGGAGAACGGAGGTGCGCTCACTCTCGCCCAGGGCAAGTAAGACTGCAGCTCAAGGCTGGCAGTCATGCATATGCTCTGGAACAAAGTTATATATCGCGTCCATATCGCAGGCTTTGCGATTAGGAAATTGCAACGTCTCAAATCGCGATTTCGATGCGATTTCGATTAATCGCACAGCCCTACCGTCGTGTAAATAAGATAAATAACACATGGCTATTTAGTTTGTTTAATAAAAGAACAAGGTATAGATAGACCTGTTCTATTGGAAAGGTAACTTTAAATGACTTCTGTTGTGATCTGGCGCTATAGAGAAAATAGGACTCGAGATGGACTAAAAACGAACTCCCAAAACTTACTGCCAGATTCTGGAAGATAAATTCTTCAAACAGCGGTACAAGAGGATGTGGTGCTGGTCCCTCAAGAGTCACTCTCAACTTATCTGGTCTATAAAGCCTATACAGATATATAGATATATATATATATATATATATATATATATACTATATAATATATATAGTGAAATCAATATATAACATATACAAAGTATATTAAATATATGATTAATATACGATCAGTAATTTTACTACATTCAGTATTGATTTTATTGAGTAGGTTCATTTTTTTTAGAATTCTAGACTACCTAATTTCTCTGAGATCCTGACACCTTGAGACTCCAGGTGGGTTGCAGTTCTGAAAATGTGGCGCTGGATACTAAATGTTTCTGGTTTTTCACATCTACTTCTTCACCTTAATCCTAATTCGTTTGCATGCATGCGATCTTTTCTTCTCCACAATGTTTTTGACTACGCTTGCTGTACCCCTGAGCATTTTGCTGGCTAATTGTTATTGATTAACTTTCAATTCTAGATTGTATTAGTTTTTGAATATTTCCTCATGGGGCCATTTAAAATAATTTTTTTTGACTTCATCTGAGTAAATCTCTTTTTTTGACCATTTTTATCTGTACAAGAAATCTCCTTAATAATTTTCACATCTGATTAATATAAGACATTTTCACTTCCGCCTTCATTAATAATTATTAGCAATTACTGTAAAATGCTTACTACGATTAATAGTAGTTTTTACGATTGTTTCGTTTGAAGTGGTAAAAATGTGCTGGAAAAAAAATACAAATATCACCTTGCATAATGATTATGCCATACACTGTATTTTTTCCTCTTCTGATGTCAGGTAATGCAAGGAATTCTGATTGGTTGTCAAGGCAGCCAGTCAGAATTTAGCAGCCTCTGTCTCTGATTGGCTGGAATTATTGCACATTGTAACACTGGGTTGTGTTGAGCAAGCCAGCCGTTGGCATTAAAGTATAATCGTCTTGTATCACACTTAACGTTGTTCATTGTTTGCTCATAACTGGAGTCCTTAATCATGCAGATTTATGCTACAGGCTCTGTGTAGATTTGTACATTAAGAAAGTTATTTCCTTTAACCAGGAAATTAACGTTCTTAGAATTGACAGACAGTTGACCCTGAGAGGTCAAGTAAATATCTACAGCGGATCTAAAATATTAATAGTTAATCATAATTAGTTATGGTTAATTATTTATATTTCCCATGAGCTGATTCGCTACAATAAAGTTCATAAAGGTTGAAGGAGAATTATAAGGGCAATTGTGTACTGTATGCTTTTCACGATGTTAGTCACAATGCCCAGTCTCACCAATATTTCAGTGCTTTCCGTTTCAAATTCCCCATGAAGGCATCATTAATGCATTAATGCATACACAAAACTTGCTTATTGACAGACGACTGCTTTCACATGTTCACAAATGTGGTTTGTGCAAAGCTCGCCACATGCTGCTGTGTAAAAAGTGATTAAAATCGCTTCCATCTGACAATGGTTTTATTATGTGAAAATTAATGTAAACAGTCAGTTAAGTCCTATGGTATTAAGCAGACAGGACAAAACATCTTGTGTCAATAGATTTGTGTATTAGTGTGAATGCAGTCTTTTAGAGCTACCGTTGTCTATGATGTCATCAATAATAAACAAACAGCTGAGGAAAACAGAAAAATCACTCACTGCTCTGTCTGAAAAATGTTCAGACAATTAAAGGCATATAGTTCACCCAAAAAAGAAAATTGGCATCATTACTCACCCAAAAGTTGTTCCTAACCTATAAATATATATATCTGTATATACAGGTGCATCTCAATAAATTAGAATCTCGTGGAAAAGTTCATTTATTTCAGTAATTCAACTCAAATTGTGACTCGTGTATTAAATAAATTCAATGCCCACAGACTGAAGTAGTTTAAGTCTTTCGTTATTTTAATTGTGATGATTTTGGCACACATTTAACAATGTCTGGCTGGGAATTCAAAAACATTATTTTAAATGCAAAATTGATTTTCGTGCACTCTAAATACTTTCTTTTTTGCTAGACAAACATTTTCTCCACAAAACTCAGGTCACGCGCGTGCAAAACGCACTTTGCGCACTCAAAATATGATCTTTCGCGCGCAGAAATGTGGCAGAAATGTAATCCTTAATACTGTTCTGTCAATCTCAATGCCCGAAATCACATTGTGTTTGATGCAAAACCAACTCGACTAAATCAAAATAAAAAACACTGTAACTGTATATTTTTTGTTTTCTCAAGCAAAAGCAAATTTTAAAAGTCCACTGAAAACATATCTTCTTACGTTTTTGGTCATAGACAACGTATGTTGAAGATATACGTTATTGCCTAAGCGGTAAATTAAAAAAAAAATTGTTTATAAAAACGTGGGCTATATACAATTTTAATAAATACAAACATCATATTGTTCCCTTTGTTTTGCATATGCTTGTGTCGCTACAGTTAAAGTCCTTCCCTGATGTCATTATTGTTTGCAAGGGGGGGGGGACGAGATTGCAATGTTACTTTGCAATATTTTAAATATTTTTTGGTATTTTGCATGGTCTGTCATTGGAGTAGTGTCACCCGGGTGGGAATTTTAACTCCTATTCACTGGGAATAAAAAATAATTTAGCTGATGCAGAGAAACATATAGACCGGGGGAATCCCCCCCATCTCCCCACCCTCTAATTACGTATCATAACTTAACTACGTGTAAACGTTATTTGGTGGTTTTTACTTGGAAAACCAGCTATATTATTCTTGCATTCTAATAATGGATAAACTTGAAACGATAGAAGAAGGATTGGAGTTGATTTTAATTTACAAATAAGGTAGGAAATGGGCATACTTTTAAATCGACACCTGCCACAGTGTTTTTCATCTGGGATCCCTTTTGAGTGTCCTAAAAGTTGATGGGGGGTGGGGTCTTATCACTCAGCATACCCTGTTAAAAAAGTCACCGCTCGCCACTGATATATATATATATATATATAAAATATATATATATTATATATATATATATATATAGAATACAGTTATATCTATATATCTATATATATATAATATATATATTTATTTGTTATTTATTTTTTATATATGCAAGAGTTTATTTTGCAAAAACTGATAAATGCCAATTTTTAAAAAATGATTTGAATTAGCTTGCATTATTTCCACATATACTCCACCTCGTAACGCTCAACAATTTTTGTCAAAAAGCTTGTGTGTTTGCCCACTTTCAAGCATTCATCTCAATTTAACGTTTTACTGCAGAAGCCGCGACATGCCCGTTGTTGGTTTTTGAACAGAACGAACGTCCATAAGCCGATAAAACCTGAAACGTAGCCGTTCGCAACAAATCCCACATTCAGGAATCCCCACCCGAACATTTCATATACATATTGATATTGACACACACAAACCTCAATTCAAAAACAACCTATGACCTATAACAACAGGACTGTGTGAAATGATCACTGAAACGAAAGTGGTTTGGTCACTCAGATTCAAATAAGTAAACTAGTATTGTATAATAAAATAAGTGAATATTTTATCGGAAATAAGTATCGCTTTTTTATTTATCCTCTTTCCTATTACTTGTTTCACTTCTGTTTCCGTTTTTTTTTATAACCATTTCTTACTATGTGTAAATTTTTTAGCATGTGTGTTTGGCAGTGTTATTTTTTAGGATTACTGATAAACTACTCTCATTTGATTTGTATTATTTGTATTTGTTATTTATTTTAATTTAGTTACATTATGTCTGAATTTATTATATCTGTATAGGTCTTTTAAGTTTTTAGTTTTATTTAATTTGAGTTATTTTAATACTTCAACAAACTAAATGGAAATTAAATAATATATATATATTGAATTTATAAAGTGTATGTACATATACAGTATATATGTATGTGTGTGTGGTTGTACATACACATATGTAGTTTTTTTTTTTGGTGTTTGGCTTAGTGTTATGTTTATATTATCATTATTATACTCTTTTACCTTTTGTTCTTTAATATTTTGAATTGTTTTTAGCTTTATTTTTTTGTTTTTCATTTAAATGTTAACTTTTTGTTTTATGCATTTGTCATTTTTATTTAATCTCTTTATTTAAAAAAATGTGTATAGGTAGTATTTATAAAGTTTTAGCTTTAGTTTTGGATCTGTTTTTAGTTGTTTTAATACTACAATTGATTGCTTCTGTTGTCCTCATTTGTAAGTGACTTGGTAAAAGCGTCTAAATAAATGACTAAATAAATAAATAAGTGCTCCTCATTCCCACATAACACAGGAAGATCTCTGCTGTGAAGGTCAAGACTTGCCTGAATACTAGACTAGACGAGTGACTCTTAGGAAAGAAAGACTCTTCTCTTCCTTTGAAGTGAGCACACAGACTTTCCTGCACATCTCATCACGTAAGCACGTACTATATATATATATGAAGAGTTCATTTGCAAAAGCCCATGACTCCATTTTTTTATTATTTTTTTTTATTACGCATTCCAAGTAATATCAATCAAACTGCAGTTGGGTTGTTTTGATTAAGTAATAATAACTTAAACAAATACAGGTAATTTACTAAATTAAGGTTAATTGAAAGTATGTTTTTTTTTATTTATTAAAAGTTTGTTTTATAGCAAAAGCAGATAACTCCAACAGTCTTTTTTGGCAAAAGCAGATAACTCCACATTTAATGTTTTAGAGTTTAAAAAACACTCGCTTAATCTTTGTAATCTCCTCAGATGACAATGTAGATGCCTGACAAACGTTTTTGTTGTTGTGATCATAAACTGTTTGGATGTGATTACACGCAATACACGCAGCTTTTCCCTCACCATTGTACCGCGCTGCTTTTGCAAGGTTCCTTGAAAACTTTTCAGCTTTTATTTTCCTTCACAACCTGAAGAAGATATAAAAGTTTCATCAAGTTCGTCGAAATTATCCATCCTCGATCACTTTTAGTCAGCTTTGACTAAACTCCTCTCAGCTAGCACGTCTTTTCAAAGTGAAAGTAGCCTTGTCACCTGACCTGAATACAGCGCGCTGATTTGCTATATATATATACAGGTTAGGAACATCTTTTGGGTGAGTAAATGATGACAATTTTCTTTTTTGGGTGAACTATATGCCTTTAATTGTCTGAACATTTTTCAGACAAGAGCAGTGAGTGATTTTTCTGTTTTCCTCAGCTGTTTGTTTATTATTGATGACATCATAGACAACGGTAGCTCTAAAAGACTGCATTCACACTAATACACAAATCTATTGACACAAGATGTTTTGTCCTGTCTGCTTAATACCATAGGACTTAACTGACTGTTTACATTAATTTTCACATAATAAAACCATTGTCAGATGGAAGCGATTTTAATAACTTTTTACACAGCAGCATGTGGCGAGCTTTGCACAAACCACATTTGTGAACATGTGAAAGCAGTCATCTGTCAATAAGCAAGTTTTGTGTATTGATTACTGTACATTCCAAAATGCATTAATGATGCCTTCATGGGGAATTTGAAACGGAAAGCACTGAAATATTGGTGAGACTGGGCATTGTGACTAACATCGTGAAAAGCATACAGTACACAATTGCCCTTATAATTCTCCTTCAACCTTTATGAACTTTATTGTAGCGAATCAGCTCATGGGGAAATATGAATAATTAATCATAACTAGTTATAATTAATTATAAATATTTAGATCCGCTGTAGATATTTAGCTGACCTCTCAGGGTCATCTGTCTGTCAATTCTAAGAACGTTATTTTTCCTGGTTAAAGGAAATAACTTTCTTACTGTACAACTCTACACAGAGCCTGTAGCATAAATCTGCATGATTAGGGACTCCAGTTATGAGCAAACAATGAACAACGTCAAGTGTGATACAAGTAAGGTTTTATTTTATTTTACTACATAAACACTTAAACTAGTCTAACCTACTACATAAACACACACATGCCTACCGTTGGTATAGGAAAGAGTTAAAGCTTAACTCAGTACAGAGAAGAGACATAAGGAATGAAAGTTATGGAACCATTTGCATATTCAACAGATCTACAGCCTGAAGAGAACATCAGATTCTTAGTTCAAACACACCTTTGTAAAAAGGTGCAAATTATACCTATTGTATCAATTAATAAGACTAAGTTTGAATACTTGCTCGTCTCGTCTGTCTGAAAGAGAGGTTTGATGCAATCTGAAGGTTCAAGTTGATCTTTGCTGAAATTGGTTGATGAAAAAGAACCAGTTTGATTCAGAGAATCTTGGTGATGAAAGTCAAGGCCGAAAGCCTGGCATGTACTTAGGGTATCCTGGAGCGTTTTCTCACATCTTCATCTTCTCAGAATTCAACAAAACCACCGACTCTGGGCGGGTCACTGGTGTGAGGCCTTTAAGGTTGGAGAAGATCTCCGCCTTTCAAGATGTGCTTGTCCAATGAGAAAGGCCGGAATTCCAAGGGGGAGTTTGGAAATATTGGGAGTTTATGACCCTTTGTGTGGAAGCATGGTAATTTGCATATGGAACTCGAATCAAAATTACTAAAGATTCTCAGAACACTAATATATTGCCTGTGTACCAACATATAATATACACTCTTTTTTAGATCATCAGAAGGCGAATTCATAAATACTAAACTGTAGATTACATCTAGGTAAGATGACAGAACGAGTGTTCCTCATAAGCCTGCATCAAACAGTAAAAATCTCAAAGACAACAGACACATTGACCTGAATGATATGTGTGTTCATTCAAATAAAGGTTTTCCTATGGATTAATTAGAAGAGTCCTTTCTACTACTGTGCACTGTGTCTTTCCTATAGAAATTGTAGTGAGAGGGGTCATTCGCAACATGCCATTAGTTCGTAAATGTATCTGGTCTAGCAAAGGTGTCGTGGTTCCTGGGGACCAGGGGGGCCGGTGTCGTTGCCGTCACATCCTGGCACCCAGTATGTTATTGGGTGAGGGGTCTGTGAATGTTTGTTAATCTAATGAATACTTGATTTGTTAAATCAAATGAAAAATGGTGTGTCTGATTGGTCCAGACGCTACATTATGTATGTTTAGACACTTGTTCGAGATTTTTTTGTGGGGGTGTGAAATTGACAATTAGCAGAATACAGCTGTCTCTAGCACACAATAAAGTGCCTTTGCTCATCTGCAGTTAAGAATTAAACTCAGAATTGATTCTGACATTCTAAGAATCGATTCAGTGTGAGTTGTTTCACAATCTCTTACATAGGTATTCCTTTACTATCATAGATGGGAATGAGATGACTGTCTATCAGGGCCCTGACCTGGATGAACCCCCCCCCCCCCCCCCCCCCCCCCCCCACTCACATGTAAATATATTCACTGTATAGCATCATCCTACATGTCATGGGAGACCGCTGGAATTGTCTATGACCCTGACATAAGCTCATGACAAGAGCACTAATTTCATTTATATGCAAACATTGATTTGATGCGAAAATCATGACTGTCAACTTAAAAAACGTCCACAATGATAATGCTGATTATAACTAATATGGTAGTTCCATTGTAATCCTTACCAAATACATATTTTCCCTGAGCTTAAGTTTAATACAATTTTACAGTAGCGTGACAGCTTTTTATTATCTATTTATTATCTATTTTCTATTAATTCCCATGTCTAATCACCCCAAATTCCCATGCACTATGTGAATAAATTACACCTGGACATAATTAATGCTGAGTGTATGAAAGTGTAAGGGTGAACATAATCATTCTATGATGGCTGCACACATGCGTTCATTTCATTTGTTTAGGAGAGAAAAAAAAACAGACTTGTGGCAAAAAAATGTGTCAGGTGTGTCAGTTCAAACTGAATCATTCTTTAACTAGAACTATTATTTTTTAGGGTACATTGGCTGCAGACCAATTTGTCACTATGGAATATTGATGAACACAATGCTATTTCGCATATTATTATATATTTCACAGTCTTTGTTTTATTTATTTATTTATTTATTTATTTACTTACTCTGGACAAGTTAGTAATAAATAAAACTAAAACCATAAAAAAAATCGGTAACACTTTCTATGAAGCCCGTATTTATAATACATTATAAGGGTATTCTTAAGGCATTATAATGAATGCATAAAAAACCTTATAATATGTTATATCATCTCATGAATAATCATAACAACAATTATAATAGTATAACGTATGGTTATACGTTTAAGAGTATGATTATTTATAACACACAATGAACCCCATATTAAATCTACTTAATTTACAGTATAATGGACTGTATCATATCTTGACATTGCTTATTTAAGATCTGCACAGTATCTTAGTACAGCTTGTGAGTGGTTAGATGTTGAGTGTTTCCTGTGGAGCTAATGTTAATTAATTGATGTGAGCTTAATACTCCAACTGCAATGTTGTATATGGTTACATTTTATTTTGATGGTCCCCTTAATCAAACGACTATAAGCAACTTTGCAACTACATGCCAACTAACTCTCACTAGAGTATTAGTATGCTCAAGAATGGTATAATCTAGTATGGTAGAGTAAGTTGACATATTTGCAAACACACTTATAATCAGTTTATCTGTTGGTTGACCATCAAAATAAAGTGTTAGCAAATATTTACAGTAGCAGACATACTAATACTATAATGACCACTAGTTGATGTGTAATTGCAGAGTTACTTATCATCAGCTGTCTAAAGGGTACCATCAAAATAATCAAACTGATATTATAATAAAAATAGTTCAAAGCAAATGTGTCATATTACACATTCATCTGATCTTATGGCTGTTTGAGAAAAAAAAATATTATTATTATTATTATACTTATAAGTGGTCTTTGATTGCTTTAAGAAACAGTAGCATAAGAAATATGGCCAATTGATATGAGACTTATAATACATCTATAACTCTGAGAGAAAATAATCCATTGGAAAAGTGGACACCGACACTGCAACATGTTCATTGTGTTATAAATAATCATACTCTTAAAGTTATAACCACAAATACATAAGTGTTATAATGTATTTTAATTGTTGTTATGATTATTCATGAGATTATACAACATATTATAAGGTTTTTTATTATGCATTCATTATAATGCCTTAACAATACCCTTAAAGCGTGTTATAAAATTGGGCTTCATAGAAAGTGTTACCAAAAAAAACATTACTTGAAATAAACATTACCTATGTTACCTATGTAATAAACCCCCCCCCCCCCAAAATCGGATTTTATTGAGTCAATAAGACTAAATACTAAAACTCAAACAATGAAAAAAAGACAAACACACAACAAAATGACTAAAACCTTAACTAAAATTAAAGACAGAACATATTTTTTAAAAATGAATTCAAATATTAACAAAAACTATAATGGTCTATCAGTGATACTAAAATAACCCCGCTCTTGACTCACATTTACATTATGACAGTTCAGCATGGATGTTCTTCTCATGTTTTAGAATCCTTCCCCGCTTGCAGTTCCTGTCTAGAGACCCATGTCGGAATTCCAACCTGTTCAGCATCTCACTGTCCCCACTCTTGTCTGTGTCTCTGGGCCTGGAGATAATGTGTGACATCAGCCCCGTTAGAACCAGGGTTGGAAATATATCACTGTGGACATGCCTCATTGGCTCTCACCTCGTGTGGGACAAACTCCCAGACAAAGAAGGCCAAGTAAAAATTACAGGGGGTTCAGAAGTACGACAGTCACCGGAGGCAGCCGTGGAGGATAACTAACGACAGCCTGGCCGACTCTCACTTTGTTTTGCCTTTGAACAGCTAAGCTCTTCTCTACTGCTAGCCCGAGGCTGTTTGGAGGCAAGCTAGTGGAGTATGGGTGTTTGGCTGTGCCACAGCAAGAAGCGGACATGGATAAACACAGGATTTCTGATGACACTCTTGCTGGAAACAAATGGTTACTGACAAAATAGCCTGTCACACAATGTAAGCACATGTAAGGAGTGTAATTTGTGACGACATGACCTTGAGGAAAAAAAAAATGTATTTAGTTTATTGAACCCCACAGGTGGGGCACACCATTCCTGGTGGTGTATGCTGTGTGGGTTTGTGGGCCGTAAACGTGAGCTTAGCAGCACTATATAAATAATTTTCAGGCAAATCATTTCTCATGCTTATCAGTTTGTAAACACAGCGATTGGGCGACGCACCACCAAGTCGCGTTTTGTGTAGTACTGCCCCTTTTTGGGCGATTTATGTCAGACTGAGAATCGCCCCGAGTGCTCTCATAGACTTCCATACAAAGATCTTTTTTTTTTCCAACTGCAGCCGCTGCAATGCAGTCTCTATGAGTTCCGGGAGGGCTAGCACTAACGTGCTTTCGTCATCATGCGTAACCTTAAATTGTGCAAGGATTGGTGGGAACAGTGACATCCAATAATATTTAAAAACTATTTTTGAATTTTAACAACAAGAAAAAATTAAAAACTATATATCTTTATCAAATATGAAAAAAAGGAAAAGAAAAAAAAAACTGAGAGAGACGGGGACAGCTACGCCAACTCAAATTCAGTTGTCAGTTGAACTTGATCGACATCATGGCGAACGTTACCTCAGCGCAGATGAATTATATCGTGTAATTGAAAGAAATACCATTCAGTCGTCGTAGCAATAAGGATAAATTGGCAATTAAAGAATTAGGACCACCAAGACCAAATTTAAACATCAAACATGTATCTACAAAGGACGGGAAGTTGTATAAACGGGGATTTTCGAGGACGTGGTATGAATGGAAAAAATGGCTAGTGGGCTGCGAAGTAGCTAACGCTTTATTCTGCTACCCCTGCATTTTGTTCCATCCCGAGAGCGTGATGGACATTGCATGGACAACTACAGGTGTAATGTAATATAAGTGAGCAATGTGATGCAAGTAAGCAGTGTAATGTAAGTAAGCAGTGTAATGTAAGGGAGCAATGTAATATAAGCGAGTAATGTAATACAAATGAGCTGTGTAATATAAGTGAGTAATGTTGTAAATGAGCAGTGTAATATAAGTGAGTTGTGTAAATAGTGTTCCCCTTCAGGAACTCGAGCTGCGTCGGAAAACGCTAGGGGAACACCTTCAGCGATATCAAGCTCCGAATCATATGTGTAATCAGAGAACGATGGCGAGACGACGAGGCGGTCCGTCTGACCAGGAGCTTAAAAGCACGTGAGGTGCTGCCGGCGTTAGCTTTCTGTCATTCAGCAAAGCGCTCTGTGTGTGTCAGTCAAAACTCTATGTTTGTGGGTCTTATTTATTGTTGTCTGTCAAAAGTCTGTAAGCTCCAGCTATGTCTAAGCTCATGCAAGGACAAAGCATTTCAAGGGCGAGAGCAGGCCACGTTGTAGGTTGTGTGTTCCTCCCTGCCCAAAGATAATGTTATATCATGAGTGGGGACACACACAGCCTGTGCGTGGTTTGCTTGCGAGCGAAGCATAGTTGTTACTGCCTTGCTTCGTACTGCCAGGGCTCTCTTTGAGGAGGGAGCTTTCACTAGCGTTCCTCGCGGTGCCGGCCCCGCTTTCGCCGAGGCGGAGCGGCGGCTGTGCTCGTGGGTTTCGCGTATGGATCTGCTAATCACCAGATCCGGCGCCCGCTCTCGGGGTTCGGAAGCCCGCGCTGCGGTACTCCCCCCCCGGGTAGAGAGGGCGCGACGCTCCGCCTGTCTTTCTCCGAGGAGATTGATACGGAGGGCGTCAAAGAGCTCGCCAGTTGCACAAACATCAGTTACACAAGCAAACAATATTATGCCTTATATTATAATGAGCAGCATTAATAAGGAGCGGAGCTCACGCAGACAGTGCGGATTGTGTTTTTTGTCCCTCCCCGCTATTAAACGCTCCGCTCTCGCCGGGCACGCTCCGAGGAGTGTGTCCGTGCCTGTGATCTTGCGATTGCGGTCCCGCTGCTGCTGAGGCACGGCGGCGACTGAGAACGCGGAGATCGCTCATGATCTAGCAGACGGTTGGAGACGGCTCTTCCTATCTCCACCCGTGTTCGCTAGATTTAGAGCTCGTTTGTATGTCAAGGAGATTGATGTTGATCATGTGACTGAATGGCTCGCGCGCAGCACATATATTACATCATTTCGGTTTGATGTGAATCTTACTACACTAGACCGTATTTACTCGTCTGGTTGTTTGATTGCATTTAATTCTGAGGAATAAAATGAAGTATTTGTCTGACTATGAGAAGTTAGATATACAGGGGCTCTGGGGATATAAATTTCTCGAGTGAGAGCACGCGTTAACCTCTCTTCCTTTGAGGAGGTTGAGGCGGTTAGCAGGGGCTGCTGGGCGGAGCAGTCCCAACCCACCGTGTTCCAACCCCTCATACTGGGGGCCTCATTTCTCGTACTCCGCAGAGTCTAGAGTCAGAGTGGAGCTCCCAGGCCGAAGGTTCTAGCAGANTCTGGGGGCCTCACTTCTCGTACTCCGCAGAGTCTAGAGTCAGAGTGGAGCTCCCAGGCCGAAGGCTTCTAGCAGAAGGCGGGTCTGCGGACCGTCATTCTCGCTGGATAGTCTTCGTCGTAAATTTCCTGACGCCTAAGGCCTAGGACTTTTGAGGGCCAACTCCCTCTGGGGAAGAGCGATGTACACCACATTACATGGTGCCCGTCTCTCCTCAGTGCCCTCAGGAGGTCGGTCTGCCAACCCTGCCGTTTTCCAGGGCGCAGCGGTCTCCGGCGTGCGCTTCTCTCAGTTACCGCCCGGAAGCATAGCGGTACTAAGAGGCTCGCTACCTCTACGGAGGTATCTAGATGGGTCCTGCCCCGAGCAGGCTGGTGTCTAGTCTTCCTAGCAGACGACGTGGGTCTGAGGGCCGTCGTTTTCGATAGGAGACTTCAGCTATGAGAGTCCTGATGCTGTGGCTCAGGACCTCGGAGGGCAGGCCCATATGTGGAAGAGCGGTGTACACTGCATTACACGGTGCCTGTCTCTCCTCTGTGCCCTCAGGAGATCGGTCTGCCAACCTTGCCGGTGCTACAGGGCGCAGCGGTCTCCGTTGAGCACTTCTCTCAGTCACCGACCGGAAACGTAGCGGTATTAAGAGGCTCGCTACCTCTACGGAGGTATCTAGAGCAGCTAGTACGGCCGTCCCTTGCCAGTCCGCTGCTTCAGGGCACTGAGCTAGCTGCTCTAAGCGCACCACAAGCCAGTCTCGCAAGACTGGTTCCCTTAGGAGGTCACCTGGTGGTGTGGGAGCCCCTGCCAAGTGTGCTTCATTGGGTCATGCTCCGAGCAGGCTCTGGTCTAGTCTTCCCAACAGATGGTGTGGGTCTGAGGGCCGTCGTTTTCAATATGAGACTTCAGTTTTGAGAGTCCTGATGCTGTGGCTCAGGTCCTCGGAGGGCAAGCCCCTCTGGGGAAGAGCGGTTCACACCACATTACACGGTGCCCATCTCTCCTCAGAACCCTCAGGAGGTCGGTCTGCCAACCCCGCCGTGTTCCAGGGCGCAGCGGTCTCCAGCGAGCGCTTCCCTCAGTCTCTTCCGCCCGGAAACGTAACGGAGCTGAGGGGCTCGCGGCCTCTGCGTGGGTCCCAAGCAGCTATTGGTCACGCGTCCCCTGTCCGTGTGCAGACGCTTCAAGGCACCGAACTAGCCGTTCTGGGCACCCCAGAAATCAGTCCCGATAGACTGATTCCCTTAGTATATTTATTTAGCAGCGTGGAAGCTACTGCCAAATGTATCTCAATGGGTCCTGCGTACTGTAGAAAGAGGCTACGGAATCCAGTTCGGTTCTCGTCCGCCTCGATTCAACGGGGTCACCCCCACGCTAGTGGGTCCCGAGCAGGCTCTGGTATTAGAACAAGAAGCAGTTACTCCTCTTGAGGAAGGAGGCCATCGAGGTGGTCCCTCCGCACGAGGCAGACTCCGGGTTCTACAGCCGGTACGTCATTGTTTCCGAAGAAGGATGGTGGGGGGTTGCGTCCTATTTTAGATCTGCACCTATTGAACCGCTCAGTCATACGACTGAAGTTCAGTATGCTCACACTCAAACAAGTCGTGTCGCAGATCAGGTCCGAGGACTGGTTTGTAACGATCAATCTGAAAGACGCATACTTCCATGTATCCATCCTCCCTCAGCACTGGAAGTTCCTGAGGTTTGCTTTCAGGGCAAAAGCTTACCAATACTGGGTTCTTCCTTTCGGCCTTGCACTCTCACCCCACACTTTCATGACTCAGCCACATCGACGATTGGTTGATATTAGTTCAGTCAGAGCGGATGGTGGTTCGACATCGAGATGTCATTCTTGCTCACACGAAAGAGCTGGGGTTAAGACTTAACGCCAAGAAAAGTGTGCTTTTTCCAGTACAGAGAACTACTTATCTGGGCGTGGTGTGTGATTCGACCATGATGCAGGCATGTATGTCTCCTGCTCGGATCGAGTTGATCCTCACCTCAGTCGCGAGAGTAAGAGAAGGCCGGTCACTCACTGTCAAGCAGTTCCAGACTGCTTGGGCTGATGACAGCTGCGTCCAACGGGATAACTCTTGGCCGGCTGTACATGAGACCCCTACAGTAGGTGGCACAAGACAAGGGGTTCTCCCCCGAGGGGAAACCCGCTTCGCATGCTTAAGGTCACGCGGAGGTGCCTACGTGCCTTAGACATGTGGAGGAAACCTTGGTTCTTGTCTCAGGGCCCAGTGCTGGGAGCTCCTTGTTGCCGCGTATGCTAGCGACGGATGCATCCCTCACCGGTGGAGGTGCGGTCATGAGTGGCCACCCTGCCCGCGGTCTGTGGAGTGGTCGCCATCTGACATGGCATTCAATTGTCGGGAGATGCTGGCCCTGTTTCGAGTTCTCCCAGACCTAAGAGGTCACCATATGTTGGTAACAACGCACGGTGGTCTCTTACATCAACCGCCAGGGAGGTCTGCGTTCGCGCCCCTTGTACAATCTGGCGCGCCAGATAATTGTGGTGTCCCAGGGCAAACTCCTGTTGAGAGCAGTTCACATTCCTGGGCATCTCAAGAAGGGAGCAGATATCCTGTCGAGGCAGGGGCTGAGGCCCGGGGAATGGATGCTTCACCCCGAGGTGGTGAAGCAGATATGGAGAGTGTTTGGCCAGGCTCAGGTGGAATTGTTTGCGACTCAGAAGACATTGCAATGTCCCCTCTGGTACTCTCTGACTCATCCGGCTCCACTGAGGCTGGATGCCATGGTACATACTTGGCTGAGGCTTCGTCTGTACGCCTTTCCTCCAATGTTTCTGCTCCCGGGAGTTCTGGAGAGAGTGCGCCGGGACAGGCCCGTCTGTTGTGAGTATCCCCGTTCCGGCCGGGCCGAGTTGGGTCTCAGGCCTGATTTCTCTCCTCAATGGCGCTCTATGGGAGATTCCCGTCAGGAGAGATCTCCTCTCACAGGCGGAGGGCACGCCCCCGCCAGGAGCTGTGGGTGTGGCCTCTGAGGAGGCACAACTCAAAGCTTCCGGTTTCTTAACCGAGGTTGTTGAGACCATCCTCCCTCCAGAGCTCCCTCTATGAGGAAACTGTATTTCTGCGGAGACCGCCAGCCAGACCCGGCTAACTGCCCGTTTGGTACAGTTCTGGTGTTCTTGCAGGCCTGTTTATCCGCAGGGTTGATCCACTCCACCCTAGAGGTCTTTGTGGCGGCCATTTCGGCCTACCATGCCCCTCTCTGTGGCCATTCAGTGGGAATACACCCTCTTCTTACACATTTCCTCTGCGGTATGCTGAGGCCGAGGCCTCTGGCCAGAGAAGCTTAGGCCAAGTGGTGGATCAGGATGCTATTACATAACCCCGAGTCCTGTGATCTCCCCTCTCCTTTGGGGGTCAATATTCACTCCTCCAGAAGTTGGCCTTCGAGATGGCGAGCCCCGCCTACTTTAGCCACTCCTGGCTCTCTTTTCTCTCGCCTTAGTTGTGCTCTTCCACACTAGGCTGGGATTTGTAAGTCTGGCGGCGTGGGCATTCTCTTTCCCGTAGCGTTTTCCGATGCAGCTCGAGTTCCCGAAGGGGAACCATGGTTACATACGTAACCTGGGACGATTTGGCTGCCTTTACTGCTTTCTGAGATTGAGACAGCGAGTCTCTTAACATTTCAAAAGAAACTGAAGTTTGATCTTGGTTTAGCAGGTGTCAAACTCAGTTCCTGGAGGGCCGGAGCCCTGCAGTGTTTTGTTCCAACCCTGCTCCAACACCCATACCATGTAGTTTTCAAATAAGCCTGAAGGACTTGATTACTTGGATCAAGTGTGTTTAATTAGGGTTGGAGCTAAACCCTGCAGGGCTCCGGCCCTCCAGGAATTGAGTTTGAGTTCTATAGTGCCTTTAGAGGAGCAACTGAATCTAAAACATTTCCACAAATGGTTTTAAACCTGGACAGAAGCTCACCCGCACTCTGATGACAATGGTAGTATTCATTTAAAAATGTAACATCATGAAATGCAAACAAAAAGGCATTTTTGGTAGTATAAGTACTAAACCGGGATGGGCGAGCATAAGTACTGGATTTAGACTCATTAAAAGCAAAAGGAACAGAAAACATAATGGACGTATGATCAGAAAAAATATTTTCACACACCTGAAGATCACAGAGCGAAAAACCATGAGAGAGCACTAAATCAAGTGCATGTCCTTGATGATGTGTGGGAACATTGACTTGAAGAGCCAAGTCAAAGGCATTTAGTAAGTTAGAGAATTTCCTTAGTTAACAGGTCAGCAGCACAACAAACATGAATGTTAAAATCTCCTAATATCAGAAGATTATATTTCGGTATGAATTCTGAAAATTCTGTTAAAAAATCCTAGTATTTTGGGGGATGATATATTACTGCAATCAAAAGAGGCTCATGTAGTTCTAATGTTAATAAATGCAATTCAAAACTACTGTACTCATTCGATGCAACAGAGCGACAGGAAAACATGTCTTTGTAGACGGAGGCCAAACCTTCACCTCGACCAGTCAAACAAGGAGTATTTAAAAACAGACAATTTAACAGTAGCAGTTCAGAAAAAGGGCTTAAATCCCCAGCAGAGAGCCAAGTTTCAGTTATAAATAAAAAATCCAAATCACGAGAAGAGAAAAAATCATTAATGATGAAGGTCTTTGTTTACCACAGATCTGGTGTTGATCAAAGCCATTTTAGTCATGGCAAGTGCTCTGTGGATTTCTTAGGCTGCTTTGCCCGAGCTAGCATGTGAACATGGTCCGTGCACACTCCTCCATGGTAGAAAAGCGGAGAGCAGAAACCAGGGAGTGGTGGCGGCGCCACAGTCGGAAACAAAGGAATGATCCACTTGCGTAGGTTACTGGCTCCAGAAAGCGCCAACGGATGAAGCTCCAATGGTGGCTGAGACTCCGGATGGAGTTCCAGGGAGAGCTTAAGTTTCACAACTAAGTCTCCGTGTCGTCTCCTGCACTTTCTCACCTGTTGGGAGCACGGCCACCAGCGTAGACAGTCGGGTATGGACATCAGTAAAGGAGGGGGAGCATAATACGAAGCAGTTCTTGCTTGATTAAGCAGTTTGTTTGAAACATCTTCCAAATTTAAAAGAGATAATCGATCATGAGTTAAAACTGGTGAAGCAGACTGAAACATTTCAAATGAAACATAAAACAAAATAAAACGAGCAAACAAGACATCGCAGCAAGCGAAAGACGGCAAGCCACATATAACGGCGCCATCTTGTGTGGTTAGAAGCATATTCTTCTTAGTAAGAAATATGGGCTTAAAGTATGCTCTTGGGCACAATAAGCAAGCTAACATGCAGTACAATCTATATCTTCCATTCTATCTAAATATAAATGCATTTTAATCTATGTAGATGTATCTATGATGAAAATCTAATAAAAATCTGTGTTTTAATCCGGAGTATGACGTAAGAGGGAACCCGCGATGAATCAGACATCACATAAAGCAAAATGACAGGGAACTAAAAAATGTAAATTAGTCATTTATTATTCTCTCCAACACATGCGTCTGACATACATATTTAACTAATGTGGTTCAAATGATGGAGATGTATTGTTTGTGAACTAATATGGCTTGCCTTGTAGTACATTAAATAATAACTATATATCGAATTTGATCTTTTAATTGCACTTAGTGTATCTTAATACATTAAGCCATATTAACTGTTTATTGTTTTCTACGGCAGGCTTAACGAGAGACTGCGCATTGCGTTCATATTCTGCTGTTTCTGCTGATTCCGATCTTATTTTTCCCTCTACGATGAACTTGCAGACCCTGTATGTTATTAGTTAATTCGTTTTAATCGTTTAATCACCACAGCGTCTTGCCTCCATTGGCAACAGCACAATTTGTGTCGATTGCAATGACTTGCAGTTCGGATAGGCAAGTGACATTTGTATTTTTTTTTTCTTGTCTTCACAACCACCTGGCTACGTTGTCAAATGTTGAGAGTTCAAAAAAAAATAAAAAATAAATAAACCAAAATCAAAAATAAAGTAGCAGTGATGTCACTTTCAGTCTGAGAATGCAGCTGGAGTGCAAGGCAAGTCTGCACCAGACCCTTTTCGTCTGTTTAATCCCACTGAAATGCTTAAATGCAGACATGTCCACAGCAATGTCTGTTTAGGTTTTAGGTCAAAAGAAACATTAAAATAACACAAATTAAAATAGCACATGCACGTTCATCTTCCCTGCTGCTGTAGCAGTGTTAAAGGGATAGTTCACCCAAAAATTAAAATTCTGTCATTAATTACTCATCCTCAATCTGAGAGCTCTCAGTCCCTGCATAGACAGCAACGCAACTGCAATATTCCCAGGCTCAGAAACATAGCAAGGACATCGGTAAAACAGTCCATGTGACATCAGTGGCTCAACGAAGCTACGAGAATACTTTGTGTGCAAAGAAAACAAAAAGAACATAATTTATTTAAAATTTCATCTCCTCGAGTTACCATCTTCCGCTATTTTGGAGAGTACCATGACGCATGTGTGGGCTTTCCCCAGAACGTAATCAACGTTGAGGGGCTTTCCAAGGGCCATAGCTTTGATGCAAGCCTGGGATGTTACACAGCCTTTGAGCCAGAATTGGCGGGGACACATGTGAAGCAGGTCCAGAGGAATCACAGAGGAGGTGGACAACATTAAACTGAGCATCCTCTGGAAATTCTTGAGGGGGCGAGGAACCCCCAGTTATAACAACGCCGCTGTCCACTGAATTGTCAATGAGTGTTCCGGCATGAGCCAGGCCAGGATCTGGGCCGAATCGATAACTGTTCCCAGGAAGACGATCCGCAGGCTGGAAGACAGAGAGCTCTTGGCTAAATTGATTTTGTGCTCAAGGCGCTCCAGGTGGCTGAGCAGTAGCAACCTGTGAGCAAGAAGTTCCTGATCCAATCTAGCTATCATAAGCCAATAGCCGAGTTAATTCATAATGCAGTTTCCCATCTGTCTCAGAGAAAAAGAGCCACATCCACGCACTTCATAAAAGTGTGCGGGGCCAGAGACAGTCTGAAAGGCAGGACTGTATATTTATATGCCACCCCCTCGAACACTAATCTCCAGAACGGTCTGTGATGGATGTGAAACGATCTGGATGTGAAAGTGAGCATCTTTCAGATCCATGGATAAAAACCAGTCGCCTGGGAATATTTTGATATGTTTCAATGTTAACATCCTAAATGAGCGTTTCATTAGGGCATGGTTCAGGTGTCTGAGATCGAGGATGGGCCTGAGCCCACCATCTTTTTTGGGGACGAGGGAATCTGATTCGCTGTTCGCTGGCAGAACTTTTTTCACCGTTTCCAACGGTGCCTTTTGCAAGTAGACTTTGCACTTCTGCAGGTCTGCAGAACCCAGCTTGACATGTCCGGGATGACTTTGCAAGCCTGAAGCCAGGCAGCAAGTGGTCTGAGTTTTTCGAGTGGCAAGTTGCTGCACGGGGGCAGGCAACTGACATTACTGCAGAGGAGAATTGCGCTTTAAAAAATTAGGGTCCGCTATCTCAGCAATAATTATCTTGGGCACGTGCTGAGTAGCAAGGATGGTCCCAGCAAGAACGGAACTTCCATCGCCCAGAGCTAAATGGGGACTGGAGAGCGAGAGCGAGGCTTCTTTGTGGGTGGTCCGGCCTCTACGTGACCTAACCCTCTCCTCATCTGGAGAGGGTTCTCCACATCTGCTTCGAGATCAAGACAGCTTGTGCGACTCAGGGTCCAACAATAATCTGGGATGGGGACCCTGGTGTTTAGGAAAGGGGTAGCATTTAGCTGTCTAAGGGTGCTGTCAGGGCTCTGATTTGTGCTGAGGCTGAGCAGGAAAACAGAGCAGGCTGCTAGGAAGATGGAGCTCTCTGGGGACTTGAACCAGCTGCCAAGCTGGAGCACTTAGGTAAGAAGTGGTTCATGGCCTGCAACGATTTCTGTGCTTCAGTGAAGTGCTCTGCAAATTTGTCTATGGCAGGGCCAAATAAACCTGTGGGGGAGACAGGGGAGTTCAGGAAGGTGATGTAGGATCTCTGTCTTACAACGGACCCACTTACATGATGGAGACACACATGAAACCATTGCATTCCATTTAGACAAATCGAGGAACTCTTCCTATGCAACCAGCTGCGGTCGTAAAACTCATGCAGGGTCAGTGAAGGGTTGAAGCAGTTCCTGGACTATCTAGCAGATCTCTCAAGAGACTCTAATAAAAGACACTGCTTAAACAGTGCGTAAAAGTGTTTTACGGGCTTTCAGGGACCAGATGGATGATACCCCTGACCAGTTAACACATAAATTGCTAAATCCGATAAACAGAAAGTGACAGATTAAGAACTCTCTCTGTCCAGAATAAACTTGGCAGACTCTCAACTCTGACATGAGGATGACCTCAGGACACCTCCCCTTTTCCCCCTTTGCATTCCAAAGAAAAGGACGATTTCTGAGACAATCATTGAAAATCATTGAAAGTATCAGGAGCCACTAGATTCACAAATAATATGTTGTATGTCTTACATATGCTTGATGTGTTCATGTAATCGGTGCAAAATTAATCAGTGTTTATTACCCTTTTGAGGAAATAAGGCCTTTAATATGTGAAGTTTTAGTACGAACGGAACTTCGATAATGCAGAATGTTGAAATGAGTGAAAAGCTGTTATTTCAAACGGTATGTGTTGTACGACACTATATAGGAGTTATTAACAAAACCTGCAAATCTTAATTTCTCCACATAATAAATGGGGCCTCTTGTTAATGTATGCATGCTCCTCCTGGCAAGAAGGCGATTGGAAGATCGCGTCGAGGGACGGACTTATGCAGCGGAGCAAAAACCCAATACAGGACAGATTGGCTCAGCTCTCTCGCCTGTCGCCGTGTTAAGAGCACTCCAACGTGTGCTCACGCGATACATCAACCGACCACCACATCTAAGAACTCAAACACTTCAGTTGAAACTTTGCAATCTTCAAAGAACTCTGAGTCTTGCAAACTAAGACTTTTAGCAAAACTGCTGAAGCCTCCGCGTCATAAAGAAGCCAACCAATCTCCGGAGGGCTTTTCCAAAAGAACGTCATTCAAACGTCATTCCGACGTCACCTCAGCGACCAATCAGTAACGGGGTTCCCTCAAAGACATCCAGGAAGCCCGCATCAGCGACGGAATCACCTCAGCTTTCGTTTTTTTTTTTTTTTTCTGTCACCAAGCAAAACGCAGTACAACTAAATCTTCGCCTTCTGAACTGACGCTGGTGAATTTAGATAAGCAGTAAAATTTAAGACAAAATTCTCTGCTCTGTGAATTCTTAAGGTGAATTTCTATCACTCGTGAAAACGAGGTAGAACTATGAAACTCCGTCAACTCACATTCTAAGAAACTGTACATGTGTGTGTGTGTATTTTTATGTGTTTTAGTTTAGTTTTATGTACTCTAGAATAGCCAATAAATTAATGTTTCATTTATAAAGAAGGATTGTCTGGTGTCATATAATTTCAAGGTTGAAACTGTTGCCAAAAGATCCCTTGCTCGCTGCCTAGCTCGTAGCTTACTCATAATAATGACCTCTTTAAGAGCTAACAAATTATCATAATTGTGTTGACCGTGGCCAGGAAAATACATATTCAATTGGTAATATACACTGGCATCTTCTTGCTGGCCGAGTAGCTGATAGGGTGTAAACTATCAAATTTAGAATCAACTCTAATCAGGTTGAATTAGGCTCTTCAGATCCTAGTCATCTCAAAACCTGAATCAATAATAATAATTAATTCCCTTATAAATGAGTAAAAATTCATTACAGTGACATTATCCACATCCTTGATCTCCATCAAGTTAAGACAAAGGTTGCGCTCAAGCACCACCAATGGCGGAAATAGCCTTGCCAATCACCTGCACAGTAGTCTTAGTAGCACGCAAAGCCAGATGAGTTGCTGTGTGCAGCTCCTTAAAAGCATCAGGACTCATCTGGACTGGACTCATCCATTGCACTGCGAAGTTTGGCTTGAAACACTTGAAGCACTGCCATTGTGTGAAGTGCTGAGCCAGCCTTGTCAGCCACTGAATAATTCTTGCCCGCTGGGGCCGAGGTGGTCCTCCAGGGCTTGGATGGGTGCACTGTCTTGGCTGTCACTCAAGCCTGGTTGTTCAACAGTGACTCCGCAGTTTCTTCCTCTGAGGCTCTTGGAAAGTGAGAAAAGGTAGAGCAGGAGGGATGCGGGCACCTTCATTGAAGAAGGTGATCCACAAGCGAAGCCAGGGGAGACTCATGCTCTCGCAGTGAGAGAAGTCTGTGTCAGTCAGCACAGCCTCAACGTGGGTACGGCCCAAGCAAGTGACGCACTCACTGTGCCCGTCTGAAGTGCTTAATTTGATAAAAACTACTGTCAAATACACAAAATTTGAAAGTAAAACTGAAAGACCTTTGCGACAAACCGTCAAAATAAAAGTCTGTTTTAACTTGAAAAAAATTACCAAAATAGAGTCTACTGCTGTCAAATGTAGTAGTAGTAATAATAATAAAAATAATAATAAAACTTTTAAGGAATATCATACAACTAAGGTATTTTTTTTACAATAACTTAGTTATATAGTGCTGTTGTACAGCATCTTATTTCACAAAAAATAAAAAATGCAGTGCTTTGTTTTTAACAAATATTAAATTGTTAATCTTTCAGTGATTCGTTTAATTAGACACATTTTTTTTTGTTGATAAATTTGAATAATAAAACACAGAATCCAGGAAAAATAAAATGGAAAACAGAATTCATGAATGCATCCTTCTGCTTGTATATGTGTTGTTGGTAGTGGTCTCTCATCTTCTAGTTTTACTGAATCTACCAGTGACAGACTGTGTACCCAGTTTACCTCCACATGACAGAAACATCCCCCATGAGCAGCCTGCGCACATCTGGATTTCCATATATTAACAGAATAAATACATAAGTAATTTCAGTAGTTTAAAATCAAATGTATTTTTTAATTACTACATGTAAAATATAAATCTTTTTACCAATGAAAGACAAATACTTTACATTGATATAAGTATCAATTGGCAATAATTTCTTGGTTCAGAGTATACAATTTATTAAAATAGTTTAGTTTAGCCACAAGCCCTCTGTATGTCTGCACCACTACACAGCAACATATAGTCAATAATCATCTACATTTACATTTACATTTACTTAGTCATTTAGCAGACGCTTTTATCCAAAGCGACTTACAAATAAGAAAAAGTAATTAAATCTAAAAGCTAAAACTCTATAAATACTATATATACACACATTTAATAGGGAAGGGGAGTAGGGAAAAAAACAAAAAATAAAATAAATTAAATAAAAATGACACATGCATACAACAACATTTCAAAACTAACCCTTTAATGAAAAACAAAAAATAAAGCTAAAAACAATTCAAAATATTAAAAGAACAAAAGGTATGGGTATAATAATGAGTCTAACATAACACTAAGCCAAACACCAAAAAACAACTACATACGTGTATGTACAGCCACACACATATACATACATAATATACTGTATATATAAATACATATATATATTTTATTTCATTTCCATTTAGTATGTTGAAGTACTGAAATAACTCAAATTAAATAAAACTAAAACTTAATAAAAAAATTAATAAAATTACAACATTACTACAACTGTAACTAAAACTAAAATAGATAACTAATACAAATCAAATTACATTAGTTTATCAGTAATCCTAAAAAAATAACACTGAGCCAAACACGCATGCTAAAATAACAACTTACTGACACATAGTAAGAAATGGTTATAAAAACTGGAACAGAAGTGAAACAAATAGTAGGAAAGGGGAAAAGTCCCTGCCCGGTGGAGTAGAGTCTTATTTCTTATTTCATCACTTTGTGATGCTGGTGTATGTTATGTCTTACATCCTAAACCTAAACTCTCCTTAATCTCCAGAACAGGGTACGGCAACCGTAGGGCTACTTAGACACGGACGGATTTAGTAAATTGGGGGCCCCAGGCACAATATAGGAACGTGGCCCTATACATGTGCACACATTTACCTAGATCAGCCTTGAGGTTCCTTTTTTTGTCGTGATGCTTACTGCTGCACAATGATGCCCCATAGTTAATCCCCATCCAATTTAAATAGACATTTCTCCCATACAAAGTCCTATTTTTTTTAATTGACAGATTTTATGTATGAATATGCATGTATCAAAAGGTTGCAATGAAATTTTGATTCAAATCAGCTTTTTAAGTTATTTTTAAGGCATTTAAATTTTTTTTTACCAAATTTAGCAACACTTGCAAACAGGATTTGAATAACAATATTCATTCATGCATTTTATAGAGTAACACCAGCTTACCACATGCACTTTTCATCCACTTCAGTTATTATTACTATTATAATGTAAGTTTATTATCCCTGTAAGCAGAGGTGTAAAGTATTGGAGTAAATTTAATTAGTTACTGTACTTAAGTATCTTTTTGGGTACTTTGTAGTTGTACTTAGTATCAAAGATATTAGGAACTTTTACTCTTTACTACATACAGGTGCATCTCAGTAAATTAGAATGTCGTGGAAAAGTTCATTTATTTCAGTAATTCAACTCAAATTGTGAAACTCGTGTATTAAATAAATTCAATGCACACAAACTGAAGTAGTTTAAGTCTTTGGTTCTTTTAATTGGGATGATTTTGGCTCACATTTCACAAAAACCCACCAATTCACTGTCTCAACAAATTAGAATACTTCATAAGACCAATAAAAAAACATTTTTAGTGAATTGTTGGCGTTCTGGAAAGTATGCTCATTTACTGTACATGTACTCAATACTTGGTTGGGCCTCCTTTTCCATGAATTACTGCATCAGTGCAGCGTGGCATGGAGGTGATCAGTTTGTGTCACTGCTCAGGTGTAATGGAAGCCCATGTTGCTTTGATAGCGGCCTTCAGCTCATCTGCATTTTTTGGTCTTGTTTCTCATTTTCCTCTTGACCATACCCCATAGATTCTCTATGGGGTTCAGGTCAGGCGAGTTTGCAGGCCAATCAAGCACAGTAACACCATGGTCATTGAACCAGCTTTTGGTGCTTTTGGCAGTGTGGGCAGGTGCCAAGTCCTGCTGGAAAATGAAATCAGCATCTTCAAAAAGCTGTCAGCAGAAGGAAGCATGAAGTGCTCTAAAAAATTTCCTGGTAGATGGCTGCGTTGACTGTGGACTTTCAGAAAACACAGTTTACCAAAGCCTCTTTTCAGATTAAAGTAAATTTTCCATTTCATTTGGAAATCAAGGTCCCAGAGTTTGGAGGAAGAGTGGAGAGGCACAGAAAACATGTTGCTTGAAGTCCAGTGTGAAGTGTCCACAGTCAGTGATGATTTGGGCTGACATGTCATCTGCTGGTGCTGGTCCACTGTGTTTTCTGAAGTCCACAGTCAACGCCCCATTTACCAAGAAATTTTGGAGCACTTCATTTTTCCTTCTGCTGACAAGCTTTATGGGGATGCTGATTTTATTTTCCAGCAGGACTTGGCACCTTCCCACACTGCCAAAAGCACCAAAAGCTGTTTCAATGACCATGGTGTTACTGTGCTTGATTGGCCAGCAAACTCGCCTGACTGAACCCCATAGAGAATCTATGGGGAATTGTCAAGAGGAAGATGAGAGACACCAGACCCCACAATGCAGATGACCTGAGGCCGCTATCAAAGGCACCTGGGCTTCCCATACCACCTCAGCAGTGCCACAGGCTGATTGCCTCCACGCCACGCCGCACTGATGCAGTAATTAAAGCTAAAGGAGCCCCTATCAAGTATTGAGTACATGTAAAGTAAATGAACGTACTTTCCAGAAGGCAAACAATTCACAAAAAATGTTTTTTTTTATTATTGGTCTTATGAAGTATTCTAATTCGTTGAGATAGTGAATTGGTGGGTTTTTGTTAAATGTGAGCCAAAATCATCACAATTAAAAGAACCAAAGACTTAAACTACTTCAGTCTGTGTGCATTGAATTTATTTAATATACAAGTTTCAAAATTTGAGTTGAATTACTGAAATAAATGAAATTTTCCCCGACATTCTAATTTATTGAGATGCACCTGTATACTTGAATGAGTATCTGTACTCTTTACTCCACTACATTTGAATTGAGTGTTGCAGTTACACATTACATTTTGCATGGACCTAGCTTTTTCTGTGGCAGTTTATTTCTGCTACAAAATACGTGATACTGCCTATTACAGGTCACTGAAAGTACTACATCTTGTGCGTTTTGCCCTTACTCACCCAAACATTTCAACAAGGCTACTTTATGTGAATGCGAGTTCCTTAGCAAGTATTTGTGAATCACAGGTGTTTTATATATGAGATGAGGACATGACTGCGGCGCTATGGAGGGCCGAGGAAAAAGCGGGGGAAAACAAATAATAGACTGGCAATTATCACATGGGGGAGAGAGCGGGGCAGGACGAATTCTACAAGTCATCTGACACAATCAAAAAAAAAAAAAAAAAAACAAAACACAGACAACAAAGACAACAATTAAGATAAAGAAAAAAAAAGTCAATGGTGTGCGACGTTCTTAATTGGTCACTTCATTACTCTATTATATTACTGTACAAGAATAATTAACCTGAAATGATTACTGTGCTGTGAGTAATAATTTCTGAAACAGATGCATTGTTTCATTAGTTTTGTGGTCAGTGTACTATAACTATAATCGAGGAATGTCTGCAGTTTGTACTTTGACTGATGTTAGAACAAATAAACAACAAGCAGCTTTACATGACGTGCCTGCTACATCGTTGCTGTACTCCATCACATCTGTATTCATTGTTACTCATACGTCATCTCTGTGATCCATGCCCAGGGACATAGTATGTATGTCCCTTCCATTTGCTCCCGGTGGTGTTGTGTAGTCATTTTTAGTGTCGTGTGTTTGTGTGTCTAAAAAACTAGTGTTCCCCTTGTATATGTAGCCACCCCATATGTGATCTTATCTGGGCTGTCAAAACACGGTCACAATCAACAAAACATCAGCCCTCTCTGTGATGATATTATATTGTCCCTAGTGTAATGTCATCTATATTTAATATTCTATTCTGTAAGTGCGAGTTTAATTTGAGCGGTTAGATGGTTTGTCTGGATAAGTGCCAAAATCAAAACTAAATCAATACCGACATCACAACACAAAATAATACTGTATACAAACCGAAATACAGATACTTTAACACACTTAACTTCAGACAACATACTCTACAAGACTACCAAAATCACAAGACAGAATAACCACCACATCCTGATCACGTTCTCAAAACATACTGCCTGCTCACATATTTCACGCACATCTCTCATCAGATCACTGACTAACTGCAACTGTGGTCGCATGGATTCTAAACTAGAATTTCTTGCATGCTAGCACTATGTCGGGTCGTACCTCGTCTACTGAGTGTGTCACACAAAAACACAAAATCAAAATAGTCCAACTCAGGTCCATCAGGAGAGAAGCCACTAGTCACCATGCTAGGAAAAAAAGAAAAAAAAATTTAGCAACACCACCCAAATACAACACACCTGCCCACAACAAACAATCAAGGTCGTCTATGCATACTAAAACCTGCAGCAGGAGGGTGGAGGGGGGGGGGGGGGGATCAGTAGTAACAGGCAGTGAGACGACAACCAAAAAACAGAAATCAACAACACAAAATAAAAAATAAAAAAAAAAACAAAAAAACAAAAACACAAAAAAAAAAAAATCTTTGAGCCTATATTTATTATAAGTAAAATACTTAAGTACTGTTAAAATCAGATACTCTAAGACTTTTACTCAAGTTGTTTTGGAATTGGTGACTTGTAACGTGTAGTGGAGTAATTTTCACTGTAAGGTATCTGTACTTTTACTCAAGTATGATTTTTAGGTACTCTTTACACCTCTGCCTGTAAATGATGTCACAGAGACAGACATGATGTTAATTTTTTATAGAAAATACCCAACTGGAAATGTAATCCAAACATGCATGCTATTTTATTTCAGCTTTTGCCTAAACATTTGCATAATTTCAGGCTCAAGTCTACAATAATCCTCATTAAGTCACTTTTACACACATTCAATCCCTTTATATCTTTATCTTATTTGGCTTTATCTACTGTTACTGTTACACCAAGATTCTAAAACTACATAAAGAATGCATTTTGACAGAAAAACACCTGCTTTAGCAAATAATTCACCAACATAATGAATTGCTATGGAAAGACAGGCTTTTTTTCATTATCCATTTTATTTATTTACTTAATTATTTGTTTATTATTTATGGTTTAATTTCCTGTGTATGTGTAATGTGATTTCTTTTTTTGCACTTCTACTTCATTGTACTGTTTTTGTAGGGTAGAACTATTTGTCTAAATTTAATTCCTTCTGCTGCCTTTTTAATTCCTTATACTTTTATTTTTCTTGTTTGTAAGTTGTTTTGGCTAAGGACTGCTAAATGAGTAATTGTAAATTAGAAAACAAAAAAAAGGTAAATGTAAATGTTGTAGTTATTTTAAAATATTTAGCCAGCAGATTGAGCTCTTGCTTGAGAGCTAAACTCTTGTGCATTTAGTTACCAGTGAATGTTTACAATAATTGTTTGCATTCTGCGCTATTATTCTCAAAGGCAAATGCTTGTCAGCTTATTTAGATGCTATTAAATATTTGTTTTACTAATTCTGATTTGCATTTCTAAACCACAATCTATTTGGTCTATAATACAGAGGACAAAATGGAAAGTCACATTATGACGACAAATTTCAATGGTATATCAGAATGCTTTGCAAAATATGTGATTGTTTTTTTTTAAAGGTGATTTTTGATTCTTTGATGATTCTCATTAGGTTGTGGTTAATTGATGTGAAATATTGTCATTATTTTGCTCTTCTCTCTCTCTTCCTTACTTTTCTTCATTCTGTATATATGTGTTTTGCTTAGCTTAGTTATATGTTAGATATAGCTACATTTATTAAATCCTTTATATTCACAATTGATTGTCTCTGTGTGCTGCTCACAATTCAAAGTCACTGAATGTTTGATCCCTTGCTACATGCTAAGTTGCGCTAGTACTGTATGAAGGAAATTATTCTTATCTGGCCCGTGCAATAATCTTTCCTTGAATTGATAATGAAATTATATTGTCGTAAAAAAAAAAAAAAAAAAATAAACGTCAGATTGAATAACACACACATGAACCGCAAAATCAAAACAAAAAATAATCTGTAAATATTATTCTGCTAAACAAAGTTTAATTTTAATATCAATCTAAATTTTATTATTAATCATAACCATTACTAAGTATCATAAATATTTTCCATTTGGGAGAGTTTTTTACTACAGATTTTGGTGGAGATGCTGGGCCACATTCAAACTTGGTTTGTGAGCAAACTCAGTATCAGTTTATTTGTGTTCATATATTATGAGCGCGTGATATAGTACCATCTCACACAACAACTCACACACACATAATCAACTACACACAAACTATCATGATTGGATGGTTCAAAGCCACCTCCAGTACTGTATTTTAAAAGCCTCTATCTGTCTAACATTTAGTCACTGTACAATATTAAAGTAAACTGCAGTTTATAATATTAAAATGGTTCTCTAAAGACGAAGACGTCAATCTCGATACGTGTACGCGTTTAAAATATTATCAAGGGAATCGCCCTGTTGGAACTGGGGGGGGGGGGACGAAAGTTGTCGCATTGCGATAAAGATTGATTTGAGCGATGTTCCTCTTCTTTCAAAGGCCTTATCTGATTGTAAATGGGCCTAGATTGGAGTCATCCGTAGGTCCAGGGGGGTTCATTCAACTACATCTCACTCCCTATTCACCAAAACAAACACAGACACATAAAAAAAACATATAATGAGTGCCTAATGAAGATCTGATCATAAGAACACTGCGAGTCAGTAGACTGATTGAAATGTAAATGGGAATTTTAAAACCTTGATCAAGTGAAATTTGCATAACAACAGCGAAGAAACCCTGTTGTTCATAATTTTTAATTGTGTACTGGCAGCAAAGAAATCCTGCCACACATCATTGTGCAGTTAAGTCACACAAACTGTAAGAATCTTTTGGGATTTGAGTCTGTGTTCTTGTGATAGCTGCAGTAAATTCCGTTAGAATGAGAGTAGTCTCACACTAAACGCTATCAGTTTTAAGCATGATTGGAGTTAAGGCACAGTACCTTAAACTAATGCTAGAGGGCAGGCTGTTTAAATATCTAACACTTCGTGAACTCCTCTGCTACCTTCCTGATTTCACCTTGTGTGGGCACACCCACTCCCCCTTGTGGGCATTCTCTGCTAGGTCGACTTNTGTGTAGCGTCTGCTTAAAATCATGGATGGTCTTTGGGGTTTATGGCTTAAGAGACCCCTTTTAGCCTTTGACATTTACATATAAATTACAGTCCTGGCCACAGATTATACATTTATATGGGTGCTAAATTGCCAAATAATTCTCCCCACTATCAAGGAGATGCTAAGCAGTCTACCACTATCATCTCCCCAACTGACTTCAAACAGTTTCCAAAGACAAGTAAATGACCCCCTGGTGCCAGGCGCCGATGGTCCTGGCTGACCAACAAACTACAACAGGCTCACATAACACACACACACACACACACATAAATACCTTTACTTTATTTAGACAATAATTAATCAGTTACAAATGTATCTGGTATATGCATGTGTTGTTTGTACGTTTCCCTATTAGATTAGCTGAGTTACCACTCGTTATTTGTATTAGTTAAGCCCTAAACGCTGATATTCAGCGTTTATGAATGTATCTCTGGTTTAATATATTCTAAATGTTTCTTGCTTGGTATCAATATTATCTGCTCTTTATTCCTCAAACAATGATGTACAGTATGTGATTGTGAAATGCATCATACAATGTGTAATATTTTTTCGGTTAAAACTGCACCAATTCCAGACCGGCCATAAAACATGCAAATGGGCCATGAAGGGAGACAAAGGAAACTTCTCCCGCTCAAAAAATTCACACCTGGTATTGGCTATTCCACCCAAAGGTGGGTGTGAATAGAAACCCTCAAAAGTCATTAGCTCAAAATGATCTTTGCTCTGTCGTCTTTTGAGACGACACTATCCAAGACTCTCCTCTTGAGTTTGATTTTCCGGCAGTTTTTATCTTCAAGTAACTTCGAGTCGCTGTGGACTTTCCTATCTTCAGAAGAACCAGAAGTAAACTTCCAGCTCACTCCTAACGAACTCATCAAAGACCTCCGTTGTCTACCACATCAGGACTCTTGTTCAGCAATCGAAGCCAATGCAAGTAACCGTTTACAACTATTTAGATGTGTGTTTAAGTTTCAGCCCCTTTTAAGGTGATTTTTGATTCTTTGATGATTCTCATTAGGTTGTGGTTAACTGATGTGAAATAATGCCATTCTTTTGCTCTTCTCTCTCTTTTCCTTACCTTTCTTCATTCTGTATATATGTGTTTTGCTTAGCTTAGTTATATGTTAGATATAGCTTCATTTATTAAATCCCTTATATTCACAATTGATTGTCCCAGTCACTGAATGTTTGATCCCTTGCTACATGCTAAGTTGATGCTAGTACTGTATGAAGGAAAGTTATTCTTTCTTGGCCAGGAAAATAATCTTTCCTTGAATTGATAAATGATTATATTGTCTGGAAGGACAGATGAAATAATTGTAATATTGATTTTGCTACAGTTAATTCGAAGATATAATTTAAATATTTATCCTTACGACTAATCATAACCAGTTATGATTAGTCATAAATATTTCCCTTTTGAGCTGATTTACTACATCATCTCTGAAGGCCCTGAAGCTTCCCAGTAGGCCATTTAGACTGACATCCAGCCTAGTTGGGAAAGCGTATACGGCGGCAGTTCAGGCCGGTGCGTATCTGCACACTATGGTGGTGTTGCAGGCATACCAGGCCAACCTGCTAAAAGACCTGGACACTAGGGAGGGAGAGGAATCCGACGCAGTCGTCGAACTGCGTTGGGCCACATATCGGTCGCTTCGGGCCTTCAAGGAAACGGCCAGAGTCATCGGCCGTTCCATGGCAGCTCTCATGGCCACGGAGCGACACCTGTGGTTGAATCTGTCCGAGTTACAAGATAAGGATAGATTCTTCCTGCTGAATGCCCCGCTATCGCCCTCTGGCCTCTTCGGCGGCACAGTAGACACTGTCGTCGAGAGGTTTCAGGAGGCGAAGAAGCAGGCGGCGGCATTTCAGCACTTCCTCCCTCACCACCCCCAGGTCTTTGGGACTGCTGAGCGGGAGCAGTCCCAGCCGTCTAGCTCCTCATTCCGCCAGGCCCAGATGCAGAGCGTCGCGACCGTAATCCCCGCAGAAAGATCAGGGGGCGGGGCGGTGCTCTCGGTCAGGGTCTTCCAAACAGAAAATGGCTCTGAGGACCGTTATTATATCCAAGAGGACCTCGGCCAAGCGGTCCTGACAATTCCACCGTCAGGACCACGAGGGCAGCCCACCCTGGGGAGGAGAGGTACACACCTCAATATACGTGGGCAAGACCATTCCCGGCCCGCCTCTTTAGTCCCGTGCTCGTAAACTATTCCAACGTTTCGGGACTAAATGAGTGCGGTTACACGGTTTTGTTGAAAGCCCCGGCACTGCCCTCCAAGCCGCTTCGTACTACATCGGTGCTGGTTGTCAAAGGGTACACGGCAGCAGGTCAGGCTGGAGCTTGCCTACACACCATGGCAGTACTGCAAGCAGACCTGCTAAAAGAGCTGGATGAGGCTCCACGAAAGAGACCGCCAAAGCAATAGGGTGGTCTATGGCAGCATTAGTGGCCACGGAGAGGCATCTTTGGTTGACCCTGTCCGATATTAAGGAAAAGGACAGGGTCTTCCTCCTCGATGCCCTGCTTGCGCCTTCTGGCCTGTTCGCCGAGGCCGTCAATTTCGTCATCAAAAGGTTTCAGCGGCGGCATTTCAGCGGTTCATCCCTCACCATACGTATATGGTAGGGCTTGCATAGACTAGTCGAGTGATCGACTACTTCAACCACTAGTCGGCGCTGTCAGCAACAATCGACTACTCGAGCATGCATTAACCATAATGCATGCACAGAGTTTGCAACTACGACGTGAATTTTAGGATTACAAAATTGCGTGTAGCTGTTACTTTCTATGACTTTATCTATGCTGCATGTAAAATTAAAATATGTAATGTAATAATTAGGGGTGTGAAAAATGAATAACGGACATGGAATAATTCTGCCTGAATATTCGGCTGAGGCTGCCACAGTCTGGTGTTTGCTAAATAACAGTTGAGCCCAGGGGATCCGTGCAATATTATACACCGACCTCTAAAGTCACGCAATAGAGTGTGAAGTGAATGAATGTAAACTTTATGAATGAATAGAGCGCAAATCAAACACCACATTGCTGTTGCCTCTCCATGCATCTCAGAAATCAGAGCTTGGCAAGAGTAATATCACATAATAATACATCATACACTTTCTATTATTTGTATATATTTAAAAGGCAATGATTTAAACCTTAGGCTACGATATGATATGAATGAATGGAATAAGCACAGCACGCTCACCAATCAAACAGCCGCATTGTGCGTCTCTGTCTCTCAAAAACCAAACCAGCTCTCTCTCTCTCAAGAGTAGGCTAATAATCAACTTGGATACAGATACATTTTCTACTAGGCCTACATGTCTGCATCTTTAACTTTTGCTGGTTTGCGTGGCACACGCACATTTGTTTAGTGAAGTTAAAAAAAAAACTAAGTTAATGTGCGCATTGAATTAATTCAGTCATGTTCAAATAATCACTAAATGTTTGTCATGTCATGACTCTGCTTTTTAGAAATTTTAGAAATTACTAATTATTTTAGTTTAACATGGCATACTTGTCTTATCAAGTAACTGTATGACGTTCCACCTGGTTTTATCCGAATGCAGATACAAATAATTTTGTGATTGTTACAGATACAAATACAGATACAAATATGGCTGTTACATGAAAAATAAAATATGTAATGTCATTATTATAAAGTTTTGACAATTTACATATGTAATTGTTGCATTAGGCTCTGAATTAATAAGCGTTTATTGATAAGAACTATTTCATGTCTTTTCATTTACAGCAGCATGAACCACGAGTATTCGAGTAACTCAAGTATTTTTTAAATAAGAAATCAACTAGCAAAAATCAGTAGTCGTGCAACCCTTAGTATACGGTTACGTTACGTATGTAACCCTAGTTCCCAGAGGGAACGAGACACTGCGTCTCCTGCCATACTTCCGGCATCCCTGCAAGCGCTTCCTTCTTCTACCAGAAGCTGCCGCTGTTTTCACTGCATGTGCTTTTAAACTTCCTGGTCTCTACGTCACCCTGTCCGTGACGTCTCGCCCATCCATTGGACTGATTGCACATGTAAAAGGCATTCCCAAAGCGTCTCGACGCAACGTCTTGTTCCCTCAGGGAACTAGGGTTACATACGTAACCTAGAGGTGTTTCTTCAGTTCCTTGTCCAGTAGAGGTTATGCATTGATGTCACTTTCCTGCCGGAAAAATGCCCCCTCAGCCGGACTGAGTGGCAAAAGAGCCTGCCGCCTGAATGGATTTAATAGGGAAATTGTAAAAATGTGAGTAAAACAAACGATAATCAGTTTAAACTAAAGGTTCATTACAACTTATTATATATCCAGTGTCCATAGATATTGATATGCAGCCAGGAATCATGTGTCCTGACATTTATATTTGATGCCGGGGGGAAAAATAAAGCAAATTTGCCCGTGAACGCATTTTGTAAATACAAAATAGGTTGGTCTAAATCCGGGTGATCAATTATATCAGTGTTATACGTATATATCGTCCAGACCCAAAACTTATAGTTTTTGTCAGTGTTTGTTTAAAAACATCCAGTTATGAATTTAAGATGGTAAATATTTAATTGATGATTGTCAATACGATATATTATAATACAATATATAGTGTATGATTTTACCTCAAAATTCAACATATTAACATGAAATGATAACTGCAAATCCGTGTTTCGCTGCCTGGAGTCCATTTGTTTCTGTGAATTGCAGCGATTCATTTGCTTCTCTCTTCTGTAGCTTTCGGCAGTCTGTAAAAATATAGCTCAGATTTCTTGTCAAATCTATTTGTACAGTAAATCGCAAAGATCTTTCTCGTTTTAGATGTGTTTTGTGTCTTCATGCTGAAAACCAATGCTGCCATTCAGTCTTTTTGCCATTTAGAGGGCGGATCTGCAGTCCCTCCAGCTGACAGTGACGTCACGTGCATACCCCTCTATTGTTGTGAGTTGTGTTGTTACAAGCTGTTTTGCTTGACTTTTCATCAGTGGATTACCTGGTTTAGTTTTAATAAATACATTTTTGTTATTCGAACCCTCATTTCGAACCTTTTTCATCATCATTGCATGTATGCATGTACAGTATGCATCAAAAGGTCACAATGACATTTTTTATTCAAGGCAAGTTAAGACATCGATTACATTGCACTGCTATTATTTATTTATTGAAAACAAGACTTGATTACCAATATTCATGTTTTTATGGGGGTAAAACCAACCTCCTGCATGCACTTTTGCAATTCAGTTATTATTACTATTATAATAATGCAATTGTCCTAGTCCTAGTCACGGTGAAACACATGATGTTAGTCCAAATGGAAATGTAATGCAAATATGAATGCTATTTTATTTCAGCTTTTGCCTGTAACATTTGCATCATGTCAGGCTCAAGTCTACAAGCTAATAATTCTCAATAAGTCACTATTTCACATATTCAATCCTTTTGTATATATACTTTATATATTAAATTTGGCTAAAACTGCTGTTACTGTGACACCAGTATTATAAAACTACATGCAGAAAGCATTTTGTGCCTGAGAAAAAATAGGAAAAAATCTGCTTTAGTAAATAATTCATCAACATATTAAATTGGTACTGCTATTTTTCATTATCCATTTTTATGGTCTAAACAAGATATTTCAATATACAAATAATTTCCTGTGTATGTGTAAATGTGTTGTAGTTTTTGCACTTCTGCTCTATTGTACCGCTATTGTACACTTGGCCTGGCAGCACTATTTGTCTCCCTTAGATGAATTCCTTCTTTTATTATTCTCGTTTGTAAGTTACTCTGGCTAAAGGAAGAAATAAAGGTGAATGTAGTTATTTTCAAATATTTAGGCAGCTGATTGAGCCCTTGGCTGAGAGTTCAGCATCTGTGCATTTACTTAGCAGTGAATGTTTGCATTAAATGTTTGCATTCTGCTCCATTATTCTCAAAGGCAAATGCTTTTAGCCTTTTAGCCTGTAAATGCTATTAAAGATTTGTTTGACTAATTCTGATTTCCATTTCTAAACATCAATCCATTTGGTCTGATGACATAAGTGAAAGTAACTTTATGACTATGACAGATTTTAGACTTCAGACAGATTTTTATACTTTCTTTCTTTATTTCTTTTCTTACAACTGTGCTGTTAGTTGGTGGAGTTTGCATTTACTTGGTCAAAGATAGTAATAAATAAATATTTCTTTATTATTCTGTGTAGTTGTGTGTGTAAAATTTACTTTAAAACTATATACACCTAACATTTCACCTTTTGAACTGAATCCAGGCAATGGATGTTATCATCCGTGCTTGGTTAATTGGTAGCCATTTTTAAGGGGTATAGCAGAGCAAATAAAAAGCAAACTGTATTTGTATATTGTTTAGATGAGAACCAAATCTGGGAAGCACACACTCAAACTTAAGTTAACCTAAATAATTTAAACTTGACTTAAATAACATTATTTTGAAGTAAAGATTTAACACATTAGCAAGCCAAATAAAACATTTTACACATACTGTATGTTTGATGATTGCAGAAAATTATACTTGTTACAGTCAAGGCATTTCCACAGTGGTTGTTTTCATTATGGCAAACTGTGTTCTTGTTAGCATGTGGGTTCATAAAAGAAACTCATTCAAGAACTAACTTAGAACATTAAACATGAACAGGTCTGCCCATTTTTTCCATCTTGCTAAAATTATGCTTAAAATAACACTTTATTTTAGCATTTATTCTCCCTATCCAGTTTCACGCAAAGCATGATGAAAAGTTGTCATCTTTTTCCATGTTTGCTACTTTTAACCAGCAACAACAATCACTTATGTAATCACAGCTCAAACGGATTAAGTAAATTGACTGAGCACAATGAAATTGTGAAAAATCTTGAAAAAAATTGTTTAACTTGTTTTAAGTGCATTGAGGTAAAATCCATGTTTCATGCCATATTTGCCTGTCCCCAGTTCCTTAGAAATATTATGACTGGTTAAATGCACCTGTTTTGTTTGCTCTGTCTGTAAAGGCGTGCTGTGATTGGTCACACCATCACACTCATTTCTCATTGTCTGTATATCAGTTTAAGTAAGACAGAGTCAGTGTCATCGTGTACAATTCTGTCATCAACTGAGAGAACCTCTTCACTCAATGAAGATGAAGACAACACTTGCTGTGCTCCTAATCATGGAGCTCTACGGACTCTCCTCCGGTCTCATTAAGCAACATTTCTTTGTGAAAGATGAGAAGACATGGAATTCTGCAAATAACTACTGCAAAACTAAATTTCATGTCCTCTCCACCTTTACCAATGACAACGAGCAACAGCAATTTTTGGAATATGCAGTTAATGAATCTTATGATGCCTGGGTTGGACTCTACACAGAATCAGGAGTCTGGAAGTGGTCTGGAGGTGAAAATGCAACACAAATTAGCTGGGATACTGATCAACCAGATGAAATTGATGGCTGTGCTTTTATACACAAAGGTCTTAAGAAACTACATGATGCAGAATGCACTGCTAAATATGCCTTCTTCTGTATGACCGTATCAGAGTTTCTTCTGGTGCATCAGAAAGAGACCTGGGAAGGAGCTCTGGAATACTGCAGGACTCATTATAATGATCTGGCAAGTCTGAGCACAAGGAACAGGATGTATTCTGCTTTACCGGAAATCACAAGGACTGAAACAGAATATGTGTGGACTGGTCTGCGCTTTCTAGCAGGGGACTGGTTCTGGGTCAATGGAGATGATCTTGACTACACAGCCTGGTATCAGATGAGACTGCCCCAGTGTCCTGCCAGAGACCTTCGTTGTGGAGCCCTGGACAAACAAACAAAGCTTTGGACAAACAGAAACTGTGAGGAGAAGCTCAGCTTTGTTTGTCAGTAGAAAGTACAATGAAACAAATCAATTCATGAAAAAGAAAAAAGGTAATGTTTTCTTAAATTAAGATGCTCTTGTCTTAAGAACAGTTCAGACTTTGTGTTAACTGTGAATTTGGTGTTTAAAACAAACATACAAAACTGTTTATGTGCAAATTGGCGTTTGATGCTAAACTTACCCTCTCATCTTCTCCTGATTATAGAGTCCATCAGAAACAAGACAGTAATTCATCTCCACTTGATATAAACTTCACTCATAAACAGTCTGCACACATCTGGATCATAACTAATAGAAGGAATGAATATAATATAGACCAGAACATAATCTACATGTAGGTAGAATAGCTTAGTTGTATACATTATAAGAGTATCGAAATATAATAATAATAATATAACTGTAATACATTTTCAACATTAAAAATGGTAAGAATTAAGGGTACAGTTTTTTTATTCTTACTCTAATTAAAGAGTATGAACACTGATATCAGTATCAACTGGTCATCATTTAACAATTAAAATATGACACTATGTTATAATACTGAAATATTATTATATGCAAAACATAACATATACACAATATTCCATTATTCAAAGCAGTCTTACATGGAATATTGTGATGTTTCGGTAGATGAGAAAGAAACTCAAAAATCGAAAAAGTTGGTCAAAACCCTACATTACATTTACAAACACACAGACTAACCCTCAGCTGCAACTTATAGAAGCCTTTTTTATTTATTTATTTACCTCAATTGTTTTAACTGAATGCAGGGGATTGTGTGATATCAAAGATAAGCAAGGATAACTGTGCTTCTTCAAAAATCGATCAGATAAAGATATCTCAGGAGACAGGAAGTGAAGCTAACATTAAATTCGGACATGCCTTGATGCTGTTCAAACTTGGAATGCATCGTTCAAAAGCTTTGTTTTTTGTTTTTTTTTATCTTTTGGACGCAGCTGAGGTTTGAAAAGTTGCTAAGATGGCAGCAATTGTCAGTAAATCTGACCCAGCAGCTACACAAAAACTACCTAGCACCTGTGTAAAAATAATAATAAACAAATAACCCATCATTGTGTATTAATTATAATTTCTTGTCAAATTATTATAATAGTTACAATTATTTCTAATAAATAGGAGGGATGCAAACAGTGTATGGCAGATACTCGCAGCTGTGTGTTCTCCTGGAAACATGGCTGGGAACTTCTTGTCTAGAGAACAACATAGGACATAAAACTGAGCCTTGTGGCACACCATACTTTACAATTATTTAGTCAAATAAATGTTTATTTACTCACATGAAGAAGTAGCTAACTCAGGCCAATCCACAAATCTCAACACAATTTTCAAGGAATACAGAAAAAGGTTATGATTTATACCAGGGTTCCTCAAATCTTGTCCTGGAGGGCCAATGTGCTGCAGAGTTTAGCTCCAACCCTGATCAAACTCACCTACCGTATTTTCTAATGACCTGAGCTTGATTAGCTGGTTCATGTGTGTTTTATTAGGGTTAGAGCTAAACTCTGCAGGAAAGTGGATCTCGTGGGCCAGATTTGAGGATTCCTGATTTATACCATCTATAAAAATATATTTTTTGGCCCTGTCCACACGAACGCAGTTATTTTTAAAACTGCAGCTTTTTCTACGCGGTTAGGCCGTTCGTCCACACGCAAACGCAGCACCAGGTCACTGAAACCGAACATTTTTGAAAACGCCTGCCTGGGTGAAGATTTAAAAAAACTCCGGTTGCAGTGTTATTGTGTAGACAGCGAAACCAGAGTTTTTGGCTTGTGATGTCGGCGCCTGCTCTGTTATCTCCGCCTACTGGAAACTTTTTCAGGCTTCTGATTGGCCAACATGGATTTACGGTTGAGATTATATGCCCACCTGTTGGTTTGGCATGCTCTTGACAGTGATTCATAGCATGCTATTGCGTTTTTCATGTGGACGGAGATTTTTTTAAAAACGGAAGAAGGAAAAACTCAGTTTATAAAAATACCCGTGTACGTGTGGACATGGCCTTAACCGCTACATCAAAATAAAACAAGAACGGACAGATGTGTTGACAGTTTTTGTTTTACTGAATATTCCAGAAAATGAATGAATGCTGTATGAGGTGTTCGAGTTGCAGCTGTTTTGTGCAAGTGTTAATAGCCGTGTTTAAAGGCTCTCTTAAGTGCATCATACCAAACTGCTGTATAACACAAATAATGGGGGAAAAAATGCAAGTAGAAAGGTAACTGGGTTTTAAGTTTTTGAATGCTAAGTGATTTGGATAAACAAGAATGATAATTAACCTCTTAAGACCCCGCGGGCTCATATGAGGACATTATATTTTTGTGAGTTTCTCTGAGACTATACACTGCCACATTTTTAAGTCTGGATGTCCTGTACAGAGCGCATTCAGGGCTTTTCAGTGATACTAAATGTTTGGATGTTTCATCATCACCACTCCCTCTCCTTGGTCTTCAAATATGTCTGATATTAATTTAGTGACACTCTTATGGAAATATGATAATATTTTGTAATTATCATTTAAATCTGACTAATTTTTAAACTGTCTGTCATAAATCAACATCTCAGGAAAATGTTATGGGGTTTCAAATCAAAATATGACTTTCTGTTACGAAACAGGAGGTTGATTTCATACATGTCCTCACATGAGGACACTGGGTCTAAAAGCATGTTTATTAGCATTTTGGGAGACATAACAAATGAATAGGGGAAGAAATTATGTTTCAATATTGTATTAAATATTATATATTATTATGAAAATCCTGTCAATTATTACTCCCATTATTACACTTCTTTTTTTCATTACATTTTGCCCCAAAAACACATTAATATGCAGATTAGATTTAGTTTATAGATACATTGTATATAATGAGAAAACCTGTTTATGGCCATTTTACACACATTTTGCAGAAAGAAAAATAGTATATTGAATCATTCTGTTATAACATAGTTGAGAATCATCTTTATAAAAAGTTTGATAAAAAAAGCGTTTGTTAAATACCAAAATTTTAATATAAAGTAAATGTAAATAACAAAATTAAATTGAAATTTTAAAACAAGCCCCAAATCAAATAAAAAAACACAAATAAAATAAATCTCTTCATATAAACAAAATAAGTCTTTGTCTGTGCTCTTTACATTTAAAATTAGAGGCAACCAAATTACATTACATTACAAATTAGATTGTATAATTTCAACATTTTAAGCAAAAACAGAATGGTTTGACCAGTTTTGTGAAACTATGCATTAAAAATATGTGCATGAAACAGAAACAGCAGACGAGCTGAATGAGACGCAGATTCACTCTCTGCCAGCAGGTGGCGCTTAAAGCGTTTCCTTGGTTTCCGCTGTAAACAAAGCAGCGCTGCACTTATGAATTTTAATGTGCATTATACAGAGGCAAGATGATAAAAAAAAACATCTAAACTTTTCTAAAGACAGTAAGTTCCCCTCAGACATACATTCATATAAACTCCTACCCCTAATTGAATCGCGATTTGTTTAGCATCTCAACCGATTTGAATTGTCACATATTTAAATCGATTTTCAACCAGCTCGCGGTTAATCGTTACATCCCTAGTGTCTGGAGAGAGTCTATCTCCGATCTAGAGCACAGCCAGACCCAGAGCCCAGCCCACCATCTCCCCGCTGCGCTGAGCTTAAGCCGGAGCCCACCGATGACGAGAGCCAGCTGCAACCAACGAGCCATCACCAGAGAGAGCTGAGGATTGCCCCGGAGCCCGAGCCTGTGACGTCAGACTGCCGCAGTCATCTGGCAGTCCCTCTGCTCGCCCTGAGCCCACCATCTGTATGTTGTGAGCTCCGCGGGTCTGCCATCCTCCATCGTCACCGTGGCTGGAGGATCCCCTGTCTCCGCCTCCAGCCTCTGAATCCCGGACTCCGCCTCGGCCCGTCAGCTCCACCATGACTCCAAGCTCCCTCCTCTCCGCTGTGGCCCATCAGTCCACTGGCTCCACTGGGCTCCCTCGTTCCTCTGGCTCCGCCTTAGTCTGTCATCGATTATCCGTCGCCTCAGGACTCCACTCCTCCGGCTGCGTCTCGTCCCTCTGTCCTTCCGGCTCTGTCAGGCTCCTCCTTCCCTTCGGCTCCTCCTCAGTCCTCTGTCACTCCGGCTCCACCGCAGCCTTCTGGTTCCCCGCCATCTGCTCCGCCTTGGCCCTCCGGATCCTCCCCGTTGCCCTGGCTCATCGACTCTCTGTCTCTGCCTTGGGCCCCCTCGGCCACCTGCTCCACCACAGTCGGTTGGCCCCATTGAGTCGTCAGCCCTTCCTCCTCCGTCGGCTCCTCCATCCGTCGGCTCCAGTGTGGGTCGTTATCATGGCTGTGGCCTGGGTCCCCCCTGGCACTGCCTGCTCCAAGTCCCTCCTGTCTCCGCCCTGGCTCCTCCCTCCTTCATCACCTCCCTGGACTCTGTCTGCCGGCCTCCTCCCGGGTGTCCGTCCTCCTCCTGAGCCTCCTCCCAAGTTCCCTCCCTCTGTTGTTTCTACAGCGACAGGACGTGCCTTCTAGGAGGGGGGCGAAATGTCAGACCTGTGCTCCCTGTGACCCAGTTTCTCCCTCACGTTGATTGTTCATTGATGGCAGGTGTGTCTCATCTTGTCCCTCGTTATCCTGTGTATTTAGCCCCAGTCTGTGCAGTCGGTGTTTGTCGGGTCTACATGTTGGATTGCGTGTGTTTACCCCTGTTCCTGATGTGTATTTACCCCTGTGATTCTCTAATTAAATACCGTTTATGTTATCCCCGTCTCCATCGTTTCTTCCAGCAGTGAATCGTGACAACATGTTTAAAAGTTGCCTTTTTCTTCATTAATATTTAACCGGATTTAAATATTATAAGTTACCTTTCAGGCTTCAAGGAATGACTAGTTTTTTTACTAACTCAACAGTTATTTCAGTGCATGGAATAATTGCTTTCAGTGTTGCATTTATCTCCACAAAGTATATGAAATAAAAATCGTTGGTGTTAAATTTACAAGAGGAACCAAAATGAAGAGCTGAATTAGTAAAGGTTAATCACACCACACCAGTCTTGCACATAAATAACACTTTTGAGACTTGGTTAGAGTAATCATTTTGACTATGTGTGGAGTTATTTTTTCTACTCTATTTTAAAGTTAACTGCTAATATATCTCTAGAAAATGTGACAACACAAACAGTAGCCTGGAGTTTAGTTCAACTCTATAAGAATGAATTTAACATGGCCAGATTTAAACTATAAAACTAAAATGATGAATTACCTTAATTGGGAAAGGTTATTATTGAGTGTAATAAATGCTGATTACAATTTGGATTTACAGTTTAGATTATTGTTTTTCAGTGTTTTGAGACATTCTATGTTGTGTGCCATGAAAGCTACTCTCATCTCTTTGTGATACTTTATCCGTGTTCAAAAGAATTAATACTAAAATGTACCTTGAACTGTTGTTTAAATATATCAGATGATACCTGCTGGTTCTTCTGGTAAAATCATTGTGCAGTATAATATTACTCTAGTTCACTGCCTCTCACGCAGTCTTAATTACACTAGATGTAGTTTTACATTGTACATTGTAGTTGTACATTTAGGCTACAAAGGCAGAGCTCGCCATGTCTCTGTCAGAAGATATGAGACCTGTAGAGTGCTGCATGGATGCCATATTTTTGTAGGTCAAAACACAGAAACAAATGAGCATTTAGCAATTCAAACTTTTTTAACCAAAACGTTTTTGGTTAAATGCCTGAAATAAGGTCTTTGATTAACACAAGCTCTGTATATTTTCACATTTTATTCTACAACATAAAATGTGACCCTGGAGCACAAAACCAGTCTTAAGTCGCTGGGATATATTTCTAGCAATAGCCAAAAATACATTTGGGTCAAAATTATAGATTTTTCTTTTATGACAAAAATCATTAGGGTATTAAGTAAAGATCATGTTACATGAAGATATTTTATCAATTTCCTACCGTAAATATATCAAAACGTAATTTTTGATTAGTAATATGCATTGCTAAGGACTTCATTTGGATAACTTTAAAGGCGATTTTCTCAATATTTTGATTTTTTTTTGCACCCTCAGATTCCAGGTTTTCAAATAGTTGTATCTCAGCCAAATATTGTCCCATCCTAACAAACCATACATCAATGGAAAGCTTATTTATTCAGCTGATGTATACATCTAAACAATTGACACTTAAGACTGGTTTTGTGGTCCAGGGTCACAAATACATCAGCAATATCTTATTTTGAAGTGTTTAACTCATTTACTTGTTTTGTGAAAGGCAGATGCTAATCCCAGTAGCTAAACAGGAGTACAGAGATTGTTTAGGACATTAAACATCACACCAAACAAGTAAATTCATCTACTCATTCACTTTTAACAGCCTCATTGTTTATAATTGCACTTGTACCTTGTAAACTATTCTAACTCAACTGTCCGAGAAAATATATATATATATATATACAGTGTACGGAAAGTATTCAGACCCCCTAAATTTTTTCACTTTTTTTTATATTGCAGCCATTTGCTAAAATCATTTAAGTGATTTTTTTTCCTCATTAATGTACAAACAGCACCACATATTGACAGAAAAACAACGAATTGTTGACATTTTTGCAGATTTATTAAAAGAAAAACTGAAATATCACATGGTCCTAGTATTCAGACCCTTTGCTGTGACACTCATATATTTAACTCAGTGCTGTCCATTTCTTCTGATCATCCTTAGATGGTTTCTACCTTCATTTGAGTCCAGCTGTGTTTTGATTATACTGATTGGACTTGATTAGGAAAGCCACACACCTGTCTATATAAGACCTTACAACTCACAGTGCATGTCAGAGCAAATGAGACTCATGAGGTCAAAGGAACTGCCTGAAGTGCTCAGAGACAGAATTGTGGCAAGGCACTGATCTGGCCAAGGTTACAAAAAAAATTCTGCTGCACTTAAGGGTCCTAAGAGCACAGTGGCCTCCATAATCTTTAAATGGAAGACGTTTGTGACGACCAGAACCCTTCCTAGAGCTGCCGTCCGGCCAAACTGAGCTATCGGGGGAGAAGACCTTGGTGAGAGAGGTAAAGAAGAACCCAAAGATCACTATGGCTGAACTCCAGAGATGCAGTCGGGAGATGGGAGAAAGTTGTAGAAGACAACATCACTGCCGCCCTACCACCAGTCCGGGGCTTTATGGAGAGTGGCGCCGACGCAGCCTCTCCTCGTGCAAGACAACATGAAAGCCCCATGGAGTTTGCTAAAACACCTGAAGACGCCAAGATGGTGAGAATGATTCTTCTGGTCTGATGAGACCAGATAGAACTTTTTTGGCCTTATCTAAGCGGTATTGGTGGAGAAAACCAGGCACTGCTCATCACCTGTCCAATACAGTCCCAACAGTGAAGTATGGTGGTGGCAGCATCATGCTGTGGGGGTGTTTTTTGCTGCAGGGACAGGACGACTGGTTGTAATCGAGGAAAAGATGAATGCGGCCAAGTTTTTCCTGGACGAAAACCTTCTCCAGAGTGCTCAGGACCTCAGACTGGCCGAAGGTTTACCTTCCAACAAGACAATGACCCTACGCACACCGCTAAAATAACGAAGGGTGGCTTCACAACAACTCTGTGACTGTTCTTGAATGGCCCAGCCCGAGCCCTGACTTAAACCCAATTGAGCATCTCTGAGAGACCTAAAAATGGCTGTCCACCATCGTTTACCATCTAACCTGACAGAACTGGAGAGGATCTGTAAGGAGGAATGGCAGAGGATCCCCAATTCCAGGTGTGAAAAACTTGTTGCATCCTTCCCAAAAAGACTCATGGCTGTATTAGATCAAAAGGGTGTTTCTACTAAATACTGAGCAAAGGGTCTGCATACTTAGGACCATGTGATATTTCAGTTTTTCTTTTTTTAATAAATCTGCAAAAATGTCACAATTCTGTGTTTTTCTGTCAATAGGGGTGCTGTGTGTACATTATGAGGAAAAAAATTACTTAAATGATTTTAGCAAATGGCTGCAATTTAACAAAGAGTGAAAAATTTAAGGGGTCTGAATACTTTCCGTACCCCCCCACTGGTGTATATATATGTATATATATATTTTTTTTTTTTTTGTTTTTTTTTACTTCTGGCACTGGACTTAGGCTTCAAAATTCATAAAAGTTGTTTTCATTTGTGTAAATTATCACGTTGAACAAAATATGTCATCACAGCAGCGCTTTGTAACAGTAACAGTGATTGTGTCGAAAACAGTCAGTTACTGCCATCTACTGTAGAGTTGTCTTTTATTTATTGCATTGATTTACACTTCTGAATTTTAGAACGCCTAAATTATTTAATTCAAATATCATACACATGTAAAAACAAACACCTACATATTTTCCAGTTTAAGGGAATTTTCTTGTCACAAATACTAAGAAACGTGAATTAGGCTACTTGAAACCACATAAAAACCTATTTTAGACCAACAGAATATTGTCCTAGTCAAACAAAGTTGTCTGGACATAGAATTTTGAATTGAACAGTACTGCTGAAATTTTAAGAGTTTGTGAGATTCCAGCCTGCATTATTTGATGTGCTATTTGATGTGTTATGATGTTAAGAGCTCATCTTTTTACATTTGTTGATGGTCAGAATGCATTCTCTCTCCCAACTCAATATGTGACGAGTTGGGAGTGAGAACATGTTGATTGTCACCAGGTTTGTATGTTGAGGTCCATGCACTATATGCAAACTATATCCCAGATATCTTTGCTTTGTACGGTCATAACACCTTTAGAAAGAGGTGCTATGAGTGTAGAGATTGAATGTTGGATTTTTATGTCATATGTTCCGAATTCAGCACAACACTGGCACCATTTCATTAGGGAATAACTCCAACATTTATATCTGCTGTTCTTGATGGGGGAGATAAAATGATAAACTTTCTTGTGTTTAGGCATGTCAATCATAGACTCTTTCAAATCATCTAGATGGCAAATCACCATGTGACCACCTTCTGTTTCACACTTTCTTTCTGTTACTATTTCATGGCAAAACTATTGAAAGACAGTTTGAACTTCACTGAGGTATGGTCATTTCCAAAGAAGGACAGCAGGTTGTATATTTGGTACCTTCCTGATGTGTTCACCAAACTATATTTAACATAGCAAGGAACTTTGCTAGTAGGTTATAAACTGTCCCTGATTATCAGGGTCTTTAAAATATAAACAAGTAAAAAATTTAAAAAAAGACGGTAATCCTGCAAACTGTATTTTTTTTTTAACATAGACAATGGACAGTCAAAGACTGCCCAAGAATTAGCTACAGAGCTAAATTTCAGCTGCTGTCTCTTTGCAGGAGAGTACCAAAACACATTATGTAACAAAACATCAATGTATTACAATGTACAATAGAATCCCCCCCAAAATGTAAAAGATAAGAAGTATAATCCCCCACATAGAAACTACAATCCAAGTTACTAAAACATATCCCCCTATAAATACTTCAAAACATCACCCTACAATAAAAATGTTATGACTCCCAAAGTTATATAACCATTTCAAGATACAAGAATATTCAATGATCACACACCTGACTCATCATCATTTCAGTAAATCCAGCCATTCAAAGCATTTTACACAAGCTTTGTAAAATATCCATATTCATTATTGCCTGTGATTTTAATTGAATTGTATTTTATTTTATTTTATGTTTAACATAAGATACTGGATGTTCAAACTTTTGGTATATGAAATCTTGATATCAACAATTCAGTTTTCACTAGTTAAAATGCTAATTCTTGATATCAGAAATTGGATTTCTACTAATAACAATGGCTATTTTTAATATTAGGAATTACATTTCCACTAGTAACAATGTTAATTCTTAATATCAATTAAATGTGTTGATATCAAGTTGATTTTGTTGATACCCCCATCACCATAGGCTGCCATTCAAATTCAATTGTTGATATGAATAATTTATTTCTTACTAGTTAAAATTCCAATTACACATATCAGAAATACAATTCTTACTAGTAAAAGCCTTTGTTTTTGATATCAATAATTACATTGTTACTAGTAAAAATGTGAATTCCTGATATCAAGAATTCATTTGTCACTAGCTGAAATGTTAATTCTTTATATCTGTAAATGTATTTCAACATGTTGAATTTGTCATGTTGATATCAAGAATTAAATTGCTGATATCAAAAATAGCCATTGTTACTAGTAGAAATCCAATTCCCGATATCAAGAATTAACATTTTAACTAGAGAATTGTTGATATCAAGAATTCATATCCTGTGAAGGAATAAAAGTCAAAACGGTTTGATATTGATATTGCTTTTGTTATGTCAGGTGAGATCTATGTATGAAAGTGCGCCAGTCCAAATAAACAACATTTACATTGACTCACTCTTCACTTCAAAACCGAATACAGACCTTTTCCTTTAAAACAAAGTGAGTGTATGAATAGATGTGTTTGCATGGGAAATAGTTGGTGCCTGGTGAACTCTTCACTCCTCGGGCCCAAAGGGTGGCAAGGCAACTGACAAAAACCAGCATAGGGGGTCACAATATACTGATTAGTGATCAGAAATTGGTTCTTTAATGACTGATTCATAAACATATATCCCAAATTTTATTGGATAGACCTTGGAGGTCTGAAATTTAAAGGGGTCATATGATGCGATTTCAAGTTTTCCTTTCTCTTTGTTCAACCCAAATATTCAGATGTGTGCAGCACATTTTATGGAGGTTTGTTTCCTGAACCTGGGAGATAGACTACAATGCCGGTGTTATTTACCCCAGCCCCCCCCTGAATGGGGATCATATTAACTGGGGATGTGTGCGTGGATGTGAGCTATTTTACGCCCCATTCCAGCAGATTCGTCAAAAGCGACTGCAAAGCTGTAATGAAAAGACGTTGGTACATTCTTAATGTTCTTAATAAATGTTGATGCAATTATTACGCTGTGTTTCCTCAATGCGTTTTAATGCATGCGACACAGTTTAAGTGTAATTTTAACATGATTTCACGTGGTGACATGGTTCACAAACCACGCCCACGTTATCTTGGCACATCACTTCTATGGAAAATGACAATCACTCAAATAAACGTATATTTCAAGTGTAATTCACTTCTATATACATTGAAATGTAAAATAGCATATTTTCATAATGATATGCTTTTTACACTAAGTGCAAATAGCGATAGATGTTATCAGTGGTGGACGACGTACACAAATCAAGTACTTGAGTAAAAGTACAGATCCGTATAATAAAATAGTATTCCAGTAAAAGTAAAAGTACTCGGTTTTCAATTTTACTCGAGTGAAAGTACAAAAGTACTTGATTTTTCACTTAAGTAAAAAAGTACTGATAGATGAATGTTCATTTTGCCGTTTTATATAGGCTACTTAATGTAATGATTTTTTCTTCTCAAACCTTGTATATGGTGTAAAAACACCCCTGGCCAAATGCCCCCAGAGGGCATCACTTCCCACTGTGATAATTACTGTAGTTACCATGTTCACATCCACATCACATCCTTTCTTTGCCCTCAGATGTAATCTATCTAGGTGGTTGAATAAAAATATTTGGACTTTATTTAAAAAAATTACCTCAACTTAGCATCCGCTAACATTTACTTATTTTCAGCATGGTTATGAATTAACATTTATATTTGTTTACTCGGCTAGTTGATCCAAATACATAAGCTGTGTCTCATTTAGAAGGCTGTGTCCTCCGGAGGTTGCATTCGAAGGCTGCATACGTCATTGAGGCTTTTGTCTCATTTCAGAAAAGCAAGTAGGCCACTCCGAATGCGACCTTCGAATGCGACCTTCTTTCACAGGATTTCGGAGGATGCACAAGGTGTATCCTTCGCTGCTACAGATAAACCACAATTCTTTGCGTCGCCGTAAACAACCGTTGTTAATTTGAAAAATGCCAGCGCCGCAAATGTACACACAAGCGCAGATGTGGTGTTTACAACTTACCTTAAATCATCTCTGTAAAAACGGATAAACTTTGTTTTTAGTATCCTCCTCCTTTTTTTCTCTAACAGATGTCTGCTGTACATACGCTGCAGCTCCTCAAACATTGAAAAAAATAAAGCTTTTTTTTTCAATTATTTCCAAATTTATAAATAAGTTTCTTCATTCAACGTATGTGAGAATGCAACGATACTCTAAATGTGTGGCATGCAACGTGATCTTCCTGTTTCCTTTTCCCCTGTCCTACGAGGCCGCTCGTTTATCTAAGGTGAGGACACTTCGTATATGCACTCCACCAAGGATGCGACTCCAGCGGATTCGACCTTCGGAGGTCTCAGCTTCTAAATGAGACACAGCTATATAACTTGGGCTATGTTGTCTGCCAAACCATATAAAACAGACGTCACATAGGCTACATGCATATCAGTTAATGAAAACTGCTAATATTACAGCAGCTGGAAGATGAACTTGCTGCTTTATTTTATTAATGCTGTTATTTTCCTGTTTTTTTACCTAAAATAGAGACACATATGTTGATGTGTCTGCATTCAATAATTTCAGTGGGTTTAAATAGATCACCCTTTACAGCAGATTAGTTCACAAACAACTGACAGTTTTTTTGACCTAAATATGATTTTCAGTTACTATAATTAATCCTAAACTTCGACGTTAGTAACTTACTTTTAACAGCATCAGTCGTGCGCGCGCTCACAAGATCTCCCGGTTCTTTACTTGTGAATTCAGTTCACTGGAGACTCGCTCTAAACGGTTAATTTGAGTCAGTGAGTTGTCGACTTGAGAACAGCTGCAATCGGATCATTCCAATTCGTGAATGAATCATTTGGTGTGATTTGCGAACCGATTTAACGGGTTAATTGAAAATAATCAGTTCGTTCATGAATCCGACACCGCTTCTGCGTCTCGGAGCACGTGATATATTATAAGAAGTAACGATATGTTTTATGAAATGTAGTGAAGTAAAAAGTACGATCTTATGCTTTGGAATGTAGTGAAGTCAAAATAAAAGTTACTCAAAATAAAACTACTACAGTAAAGTACAGATACTTGAAAAATATACTTAATTACAGTAACGAAGTAAAACTACTCCGTTACTGTCAACCACTGTCTAGTAAGGGAAGCATCAAACATAATTCAAACATCGCTAATGCAGCGAACCTTTATCCAGATGGCGGAGATAATAGTACTCACGTACAGATGTCAGTAAATTTGTTTTCCAGCATGTAGCTATTTGGCTTAAAAGTGTTTGTGTTTTATACTGGGTGCTGGCTGAAGGTGTTTTAGATTACGTTGTAGTCAGTGGTTTAGTAAATCTGCATCAGTCAGGTCAAGGTAGCTCATTTAGTGGTCTTTTGGCATCCCCCTGTGTTCCTGTTTGGTATCGCAGATTGACTTGTTCAATTTTTTTATTAAAAGTGCTGTAAAAAACGTATGTTAATTTTCTGTGAGCTGCTTTGCCGATGTGTCTCATGAAAAGCGCTATCAAATAAATGTGAATTGAAATCGCAACACATTATTTACTTGTTTAGTTATTGTGCACTATTACTTTAATTGTAAATTATGAAAAATTAAGAAGTACTTTTTTTAGTACTTTCGTTTGTGTTTAATTATTCGTTTACTTATTTTTACAACTTTTCACAACCTTTTTTACCACTTAAAGTACTGATTACGTATCATATGCATGCCAAAGTCAATTTCTTAGCAGCACACAATTATTTGTTGTACAATAGTTCTGCCTCTCTCAAATATAACAAAAAAGTATTTAACAAAGTTAATGTAATGAATTGTGTTTGATTATATTTGTCTTTGTTATTTACTTTGATTTATGGAGTCTTGTGAATTTCTTAACCTGATAAATTAAAAGGAGTTATGTTAAAATAACACAGAGCAATAACACATTTTTACATCTATGCAAATGCATATACAATATTTGTAACTTAAATAAGTAATAATAAAATAAAGAGACAGTTATTTAACAATATGTTGAGTAGTAACATTTGTACAGTCTTACAGTTACAACCGGCCCTTTGAGGGCAGTCATAGTGTTGAAGTGGCCCTCAGTGAAAATGAGTTTGACATCCCTGCCTTAGACGCTACTGAGCTGCACCTGAGCAAAGCCACAGAAGCATAATTGTCCTTGCTTTTTCTCCTGATAATTCAGTTATGTTTTCATAAAAAGTGAAAATGTGAGACATCGTGAATGTAAAAACATGCGAGTACACATTTCATATGTGACTAAAAGCGAATAGCTTGTATATGGTGGTTATACCCCCGATAATTCAGGGATTATTAATCTGTCTACATGTTCCACACCAAGGACCTGTAACATTAGAATGCTTACTGGGGGTTATGAGGAATGGGTGAATTGATAAGAGCAGGAAAGTGGAATTATTGCTATTATTATCCCCACTTGCCTGGCCCGAGTATTTAAGTACCAGTGCCCCTTACCTATTTCTGCCGAGGCTCCCTCTAGAAATACAAACGCCCCCCAGTTTGTATGCTCTGGATCCGACTCTGAAGCTCTCTGAAGGTAACTAGGTATGCATCTAAAAATAAGATAACCATGGCTACAGTCACTGCAGTTGTTTCCACGGCTAGTGAGCAGGCATTTATTCAATATGGCATTGTGCGTATTTATGCTCCCATAACATCACCACTATGGTGCAAGGTTAAAATTCCCTTGAATGGGAACATTTTAGGATTATATATATAACCCGGTTCCCTGAGAAGGGAATGAGATGCTGTGTCATGTTACCATACTTCAGGCATGCCTGAGTATCACGTCTTGCTTCAGATTGCCATGAGAGAGACAGAATATCACACAATGGGTTTGATTACTGGAAACTCTACAGAGAAGATGCTGTTAGTGTTTTAGCTTGTTTTTGTATCTAAATTATTTTGATGCTTTTTTGTCTTTAACATCACAAAATGTTGTTTAAGTCGTGTGCAATTTTCATTTATCATAAGGCTCCTGCCATCCTGGAAAATTGTTCATATTTGAATTATTTAGGCTGGCCCATGTCAAAAAACTGTTCTCATGCCTCTGTATTTTAGCCTCCATATTCTAGGGATTACATATGGCTTGGGCCCTTCATTCTAAATTCTTGGGATTTTTTTAAATCAGTTTTATCATCATCAGTTTGTTCACAGTCCTAACCCAATGTGCAATAGCTATAAAGATTATTGTTTTAGTAAGCACCATTAACTATAAAACCCACAGCTGCAGTACATACTATGCTGGACACCTCTTATATGTGTTTTATTATTACTGAGTCATTGACAAATCAAGCAAGTTATTTTCTATACATGAGATTATGTGGGAATGGAGGTAATTTTTAGTGTTCCCAATGTCAGTGTCTGCAGATCTTTTTACCATGGATGATGTTTCCTTTCTGCACCACCGATCCCAAAGGCAAATGTTCACCAGCTTGTTTGGATGGTATTCAAGATTTGCTTTGCATTTTTGTCCTTGGAAAAATCATCAGTTGGGTCTGTAAAACAGAGTACTTGAGAGAAAGTCAGAAGGCAACAGGTTTTAAGGTATATCAGAATCCTAAATATATTGTGATCATGAAACACCATGAACTTTTGATAAACATTGGACGTGTTTGATTTCATCTAAGCTTGGTTAATCAGTAATGGTTTTGAAGGATTACAGTAGAACTAATAAAAACATTTTGTTTGTATGTTGGTTAGATGAGAGCCAAATCTTGGACCACTACGTTAACCAAACTGTGGATAACATGCTAAAAATAGTTAATGCCATATTTCTCTGCCCACAGTTTTTCTTAGAAATATTATGTGGCTTCTTTGATTGGTTAAATGCACCTGTTTTGTTTGCTCTGTCTGTAAAGGTGTGCTATGATTGGTCACACCATCACACTCATTTGTCATTGGCTGTATGTCAGTTTAAGTAAGATAGAGTCAGTGTCATCATGCACAGTTCTGTCCTCAACTTCAACTGATCACTGAAAAATCACAGAAACGCTTCAGTGGAAGAAGATGAAGACGACACTCGCTCTGCTTCTAATCATGGAGCTCTACTGTCTCTCCTCCGGTCTCAAACAACATTTCTTCGTGAATGAGCAGAAGAAATGGTTTTGTGCGCAAAAGTACTGCAAAACGTATTTTAATGTCCTCTCCGCCTTCATCAATGCGAGTGAGGAACAGCGATTTTTAGCTAATGCGTCTGGTCAAGCTTCTGATGCCTGGGTTGGACTCCACAAAAAGCCCGAAACAGGAGTCTGGAAGTGGTCAGGAGGTATAGATGCTGAACAAATTAGCTGGGATCCTGCATTTAATCAACCAAATAACCTTGACAATGAAAACTGTGGCTTTCTATACAAAACCAATAATAAATTGCATGATGAAAAATGCAATATCACTAAACCCTTCTTCTGCATGACAAACTTTGTTCTGGTGCATCAGAAAGAGACCTGGGATGGAGCTCTGGAATACTGCAGGACTCATTATAATGATCTGGCAAGTCTGAGCACAATAAACAGGATGAATTCTGCTTTACTGGAAATCGCACAGGCTGAAACAGTGTATGTGTGGACTGGTCTGCATTATCTAGCAGGGGACTGGTTATGGGTCACTGGAGATGATCTTGACTACACAGCCTGGTATCAGAATGAACAGCCCCAGTGTCCTGCCAGAGACCTTCGTTGTGGAGCCCTGGACAAGCAAACAAAGCTTTGGACACACAGAAACTGTGAGGAGAAGCTCAGCTTCTTTTGTCAGTAGAAGGTATGTCACTTGAATTGCCTTTTCAGGATCCCAGATTTTAACTATAGATAGATATAGTGTCATTATGATATTTGGGCCAGCTGACATCTTTTTACCTTTCATCTTTTTGACCTTCATATGTTATAGCAACCTTTAACAACAACAGTTAAACATATTTATTACTAATAAACACTAGCTTTATTGCTAATCTTGTATGTATTTTTTTTTATTATTATTGCCAAGCTGGGTGACTAGTAGAGTGGATTGCTTCAACAGCGTTTTCTTCTACTCACTCAAAGCATTCGGTAATAAGTACAATTTCCTGCTCTGCACTCACTGGAAAGAAGCCTCGGTCCGGGTTTACTGCATAAAGCAGATTGTTTGACTGTATACTTCCTAACCTAATACAAAGAAGAACATTGTGGGCCAATGTTAGAATTAAAGTACTAGTTTTCTTCATTTTGGTCATAATTTTTTTTTTCAGTTAGTTTAGTGGTAGTTGAGTTTAGAGGAGCTGGATAGAGGGCTGCATAGATTTTATTTATATTTTTCCTCTTGCGTTTCACAGTGATGTTTTTGAGAGTATTTCGGTCCACTGTACTTCACATTTTTTTAGTTGCAATGTAATGTATCAATGGTGATTTCTGGTGTCATTTTTAAGTAGTGTCTCTTGTGAAAATGTTCTTTACAAGACCTTTGGATGTTTGGAGGGAGAGCATTCTGATCACCCTAAATTCTAAATCTTGGTTGTGCAGAAAGTACCTCTAACCCAAAGCATTAGTGTCTATAGGGAGAATCTCACAAATGCTACATTTCTCCACTGTGTATCAAGAGCATGAAATGGACATGAGAAAACTCTAGTATTTGGTCCTGGTTGAAAAATTCTGCCATTAGCAGGGACTGAGTCTATATGGTCAGTTTTAGAAATCAGAGATACTGTAGGCCTAAGCTGAAGAAGTTAAACGTTTAAATTATGCATGTTTCGAGCTCTGTTAATGTTACCCACAAAAAGCAGGTACATTTGGACAAATCTCGGCTCTTATTTCATAAATATTCTGTAATTATTCACCATTAAGCACATCCAAAATAACCACTAGATAAAGTGAAGATCGATTTTTATTGTAACTATGGACTACGTTGACAAGAGTGACGTAGAATTCACCATGAAGCTAACACTGGTGATGTACCGGAGAGAAAACGAATTTCACAGTAAATGATCTCACGGTTGTGCGACTGTTGAGGAGGCGAAAAGAAAGAACGCTGGGGCGGCGGACGACGGAGAATCCAATAAACAGTCTTTATTTATCCAATCCATGGGACGGACGCACACACAGGACTCAGGAAACACAGGGCTTAAATACATATGGAACGTAATCAGGGAGAACTGAAAGAAGGGGAGTAATTAATAAAAAACCATGGAAACTAATGAGGGAACACCTGGGGCAAGTTCAAGTTCAAACCGGTGTGCACCGTTTTGCTACGGTTTCCGGTTTGAACGACATGTTCCCTGGAAACGGTGTGCAACGGGGTTTGAAATGTGTTTCATCTTGTTTGGGGGGTGTGTCCCCGGGTGGTCAAACATGTCAGCCCAATCAGCAGCAACATGTATGTAAACCAAGTGGTATTAAAGAGACAGCCCACACAATGTAATTAACATCAAAATAAAATCACAAGAGCAAGTATATTGTTTGCAAATGTTTATTTTTTGTTTTTGGCATCAAATTACTTAAATAAAAGGGCAAAACGTTATAGATCTGGAACTTCTTTAAGTCTGTCTAAATATAATTGCAATGTCTTCTGGTCCATATCCTTTCCTTAGGAAGTTGTGCTAAATACTGATTAATGTAACATATAATACTATACATATTTATATATTTTGTATTGTGGAGTGACACTTTCATAAATTTTTCTATACTCCTCTGATTATATAATATTGCAATATCATAGCACAACAACAGTGGTCAGCAATAATGATAAGCCGAATACTCACAATCAAAATAATAAGGCCATATACTGTAGATCATAACACAGTCTCGGAGGTAAAAAGTGGATTATCCTTCACCTGAAATGCTTCTCTTTTCATCCTGAAATGCGAGGCAAATGTTGGCTCACAATAATTAGGAACCACAGTTTCAACAAATCCCTTCACTCGACTGGGATGCTCTCTTTTATTCTGGAGGGCAAGGGCAATGACTGTAACATCGAGCATATATTCTGCAGTATTAAACACGTATTTATACCAAATTCATCAGGCTCCGAAAATCCTTCAAAAAACACAAAGAAGGCTTTCCAGCTGCCCATCGTTTGCAAACTCTTGCGCATCAGAACAGCATGTCAACACACCACCATTTCCGTTTACCACGTGTTGCACCGTTTTGCAGGGCTCGAATGAAACGCAGGCCTAGTGACAAGGAACCACATGGGGGAGGAAACACATGACACAGGAACACAGAAAAAATGACCAATGATCTAATTTCAGCAAAAAAGCATAGATTCTCTATGGGGTAGGTTGTGAGTGTTTGTGGGTCAGTCAAGCATACAAAACCATGGTCTTAACAAACTGTGGTGCTTTTGGCAGTGTGGGGGCAGTGTGCCAAATCCTGCTGGAAAATTAAATGAGTATCTTCAAAAAGCTGGTCAGCAGAAGGAAGCATGAAGGGCTCCAAAATTTCTTGGTAAACGGGTGCAGTGAGGTTGATTTACAAAAGACTCTAGGACCTTGGTTTCCAAATGAAATACAAAACTTGCTCTCATCTGAAAAGAGGACTTTGGACCACTGTGCAACAGTCCAGTTCTTCTTCTCCTTAGCCCAGGTAAGACGCCTCTGACGTTGTCTGTGTTCAGGAGTGGCTTAACAAGAGGAAACGACAACTGTAGCCAAATTCCTTGACACGTCTGTGTGTGGTGGCTCTTGATGCCTTGACCCCAGCCTCAGTCTATTCCTTGTGAAGTTCACTCAAATTCTTGAATCGATTTTGCTTGACAATCCTCATAAGGACTCATAATGTTCTCTCGGTTGGTTGTGCATCTTTATCTTCCAAACTTTTTCCTTCCACTCAACTTTCTGTTAATGTGCTTGGATACAGCACTCTGTGAACAGACAGCTTCTTTGCAAATGAATGTTTGTGGCTTACCCTCCTTGTGGAGGGTGTCAATGATTGTCTTTTGGACAACTGTCAGATCATCAGTCTTCCCCATGATTATGTAGCCTACTGACCCAGACTGAGAGAACATTTAAAGACTCAGGAAACCTTTGCAGGTGTTTTGAGTTGATTAGCTGATTGGCATGTCACCATATTCTAATTTGTTGAGATGGGTTTTTGTTAAATGTGAGCCAAAATCATCACAATTAAAAGAACCAAAGACTTAAACGACTTCAGTCTGTGTGCACTGAATTTATTTATTTAATACACGAGTTTCACAATTTGAGTTGAATTACTGAAATAAAATTAAACTTTTCCACGACATTCTAATTTAATGAGATGCACCTGTATAGTCGTAATCATCGTGCATAGACTGTTTAACAATTAATGGCATTACAAAAACTGCATTACTTGTCATGTCTCAGTTCAACCTGTATAGAACATACAATATGAGATCCATTTAAAAAAAAAAATAAATAAATAATAATAATAATAATTCAGTCAGCTGAACTCTACATTTTTTGTGTGTGTGTGTAAATGTGTGGATTAATTTTAGATCGTATGTGTACATCATTGTGAAGGAGTCATCAGTACTTTATTGAATGCAAAAGAAAAGTGACAGAATTGCTGCAGTAAAAGCTTTATTGGCAAAATTAAAATGAAAGTTTATGTATCTGTAAACATACCATGGTAAAAAGTTCATTTGACAAGGGGAGAAGGACCGGGCCCCCCCTAGGGGGCAAAAGGCAAAAGGCCTGTAGACAATGATGGATTGAAATAAAAAACACATACAGCCCTTTGCCCTTTTGCCAATACCCTCTTTCTCCCTTTCAGAAAGTCAGAAAGACTTTATTACCAGGTTGTTTACAGAAACAAGAATTGACTTGGCGACCAGGAGCTTCCAATGCAGACAGGGAAAGTATGGCCAAAAGCAACATACTGACGTGCGACATAACACAGGAATTTAACAGTAATATAAGAAAAAAACAGCAAAGGGATGAGTGTGTGGGGTCCAATGTGATTTTCTTAGCCCTTTTCCTTACTCTGGAGGTGTACAGATCTTGGGAGTTTTGGCCAATAATCATGGCTGTCTGTTGTAGTCTCTTGATGTCTGATTTGGTAGCTGAACCAAACCAGACAGTCCTGGTCCAACTACTCCTCTCACTCGTCCAGATATTTTCTTTCTTTTTCTGCTTCTCTGTGTTGTTCTGTATTGTTTTGAACAAAACCAATCCAGAAAGTGCCTTTTTATTGTGCATGGCCATGTAATGGAAAGACTTGAAATTATTAATTAAGATTTGAATGAGCTATTTCTCAATTATCAGTAATTAAAATAATTCTTATCAGCTCTTTTGTTGCATAAGTAGAGGCTTTAGACTATATTTAAAGTTTGGAAAATTAGGTCTTGCTGTGTTTAAGCATTTGTAAAAAATATTAAAAATGATCCATGATTTTGGTATGGGGTAAGCTTGTGTGAAAAGAAAATGTAAGCATTTTAGAAACATGTTAATTGACTTAATATTGTGTGAAAACAACATGAATTGTTTTAATGGTATGGTCACAACAGACGGATGTTTTGCTAATTGTGTTTAGAGTTTTGAAAATGTGATTATAGATTGGACAAAGGGATGTTAGCAATTGAAAAAAAACTGTAAAGCTTGTTGTTTTGTAGATCCTCACAGTTATATATGATATGAGAACAGTAGGGCCTGCAGATAGGGAGTACATATTATTTAAGAAAAATATAATCATATTTTCAGAATTACATTTTTTATCCAAACCTAGTCTGTGGTGTAAAACGCCCCAAGGGAACGTGGCTTATTTACTCTGTTCTGAACATCAAATCCTTTGTTTTTCCATCAAATGTATTCTAACTACTAGGTTGAATAAAAATATTTGGACTTTATATTAAAAAATGACCTCAAGTTATCATCAGGTAGCTAGTTAACTAGCCAGTTAGCATCAGCTAACAAAATTTTTCAGATTGGCTATTATAATTTTGTAATTCATAATTATTGATTATATTTCTTTTTAATTTTAAGCTAAAACTGCCTGTACTCTGATTTTGCTGTAAATGTATAAAGCAAATTTGTAAGACTGGGGGGCATTTTACCCCACCTGTGGGGTGGTACAAATGTAATCTTTTTTAAAAATCGAATAACATGAAAACTCTGGATATTTTTCATACTTGGTTTATAATTTATGTCATTGTCACTAAAACTATGATACATTTTCTGAACACATTTAACTTTTGCTTCACAGAAAAAAATTACACAGTCCCTAAAGGGGGGTGGGGGGCGTTTCCCCCATTCTACCTTAACGTTAAATCAAATAAAATTTGCACTGTATTGACACTGCACAGTGCACACCACAATATTGCAAAGCATTTTATCTCGAGAAGAGTCTTGGGAAGATCAATATAAAAGTGTAGCCGAATTACATTTCAGTCTCCAGCAGGGGGCAGAACAGCACCAGGTTAGAATTTCAACTCTAGTATTCAGAGAAATTGGGAAATTATTATGTAAGTGGACATAGAAATAAAAAATCAATTGCTAGAATTAAAATAAAATGCTAGGATTCACTTTTTTTTTTTTCAAATCAGAAAAAAAAAATACTTTGAAAGGAACTAGCGTATTCTGGACAGTCTTTACAGTTTATCAATGTGTTTTGATGACCAAATTGACCTTTATATGAGTCAGGCATGTGTTTACAGATGCACATAACCAGCAAAGTTTCAACCCTTGTGGATGACTGATAGGTGCGTAGGTCATTCTTCGCTGCTGTTGTAAATTTGACCCCACGTTTTTACACTACAAAGAAAAAGAAGACATGTTGTTATGACCGGCTTAAAGTCACAACACAAAGATGACACTTTGTTTCAATAAAGGAAAGATATAAATAGGTCGTCACAGGTGCTGCCCTTTTTTCTTTTCTGTATTTTTCTTTTTTTTTTTTTTAGAGGAGCCACAACCACAAAGGAGCTGCATCTCCGCCCTGGAATTCACATACAAAAACAGAAGAAAAAGTGGCAGGGGGTATAACGCCTCCAACCACAGAACATTAAATAATCTTTATTTAATCAAAAAGAAAAAGTACTCTGAGCCATACTCTAACAAAACTGGGGAAAAGACAAATACATATTGTAATCTAAAAAAATATTAATAAAAAAGAAAATATACCTACTCTTAAATGGGGATTAAATCACTATATGCCATGTTCATGAAACAATCCACAGTGAGAAATTTTGACAAGATGGTCACAAACTGGTACATAGCATGACATTACACATGAGACGCACATTGACTAAAATGTTCTATTTCCCTTTAATGTGATGAATTTGTAAAATATAAGACTGGTCTCACCCCAACAGTACATATTTTGGATGTCTCTCTCATCTGACACAACCATTTCAGAGGTGCATCTGAAATTGAGTACTGTTTGAGTATATAATACATTTGAATTTGTGACTGTTAAAAAAAATAGTTTTTTATATTCAATTCAAGTTTATTTGTATAGCAATTGCGTTGCCAAAAGCAGAACTTTTCAGCAAATTAAGTTTCTACAATATTTAGTGGTAGCTTATCAGTGGTGACTGTCCGTTAATGTACATATGGCAGAAATGTACGGAAAAATTAATTAAAGATGTAATCAAACAGACGAGGAACACTATTTACAGCAGTTATTATATGATGCAATCAAATTTATAGCAACGTTTGGTAGTTCTGTATGGTGTTTCAGGGTTGGCATCATCTGAGGTCCTCTGACGGGTTGCATCATCTCTTCTCAGGTGTTCGGATCCAGACTGAAGCTTGTGTAATCCTAGTTACCACGGGATGTCAATCCTGTGGCAAAAAAACTGAGAAACAAATAGAGACATAATTAGATTAGCTGCTGTTCCAACCAAGCAAAAATTTATTTGTTTAACCCAAACTAAAGAAATTAATAATGTGCATTTTTATTAGATATAACTGCAGTACAAGATTGAGATGCGTTATTTGAATGCTTGGCCAGAGATGTGTCTTTAATCTAGATTTAAAAAGAGAGAATGTGTCTGAACCCCGAACATTATCAGGAAGGCTATTCCAGTTTGGGAGCCAAATGCAAAAAAGCTCTACCTCCTTTAGTAGACTTTGCTATCCTAGGTACTACCAAAAGTCCAGCGTAGTTTTGCGACCTTAGGGGAGCGTGATGGATTGTAGCGTGGTTAGAAGACTAGTTAGGTACGCAGGAGATAAACCATTAAGGGCCTTGTAGGTAAATAATAATATTTTGTAACTGATACAGAAACTTAATAGGTAGCCAGTGCAGAGACTGTAAAAGTGGAGTAATATGATCATATTTTCTTGACCACGTAAGGACTCTAGCCGCTGCATTTTGGAATATCTGTAGCTTGTTTATTGAAGATGCAGGACAACCAGCTAGCAAGTGCATTACAATAGTCCAGTCTAGAATGGTCATGAATGCATGAACTAGCTTTTACTGCATCAGAAACAGGTATCATGTTTCAGTACTTGGCAATGTTTCTAAGATGGAAGAAAGCCGTTTTTGTAACATGGCAAATATGATTTTCAAAAGACAAGTTACTGTCTAATATAACACCCAAATTTTGACTGTAGAGGAAGTAACAGTACATCTGTCTTGTTGCAAATTGTAATCCACGAGATTCTTTGTACTGTCTTTTGGTCCAATAAGTATATCTCTGTCTTATCCGAATTTAATAAAAGAAAAATAATTAGTCATCCAATCTTTTACATTTTTAACACACTCTAGATAATTTAGAAGTTTCATCTGGTCATGTTGCGTATATAGTTGAGTATCATCGGCACCAACAGTGGAAATCATCCCGTATTTCGTTACTAATATTACCAAGGGCAACATGTACCGGGGGGAAAAAAAAAGTATTTAGTCAGCCACCAATTGTGTAAGTTCTCCCACTTAAAACGATGAGAGAGGCCTGTAATTTTCATCAAAAGTATACCTCAACTATGAGAGACAAAAATAAGGAAAAAAAATCCAGAAAATCACATTGTAGGTGTCACGAATCCGGTCCACGAACTTTACTATTCATTGACTCTCGCACTACACAAACAGTTGCATAGCACCCCGGACTACATATCCCATCATGGCATTAAGATTGCCACTCAGCCGAAGTGCACACACCTGTTTACATGATTTCCATATACCTGTTTGCCGTCTGACCTATGCCTGCTGTATGACCACGTTTCTGTCTTCTCCACAAATAAAGCTTGCACATGGATCCGCAAGTCTCACGTCTCGTCAGCCCCGTAACAGAATACTCGGCCACAACTGGATCCAGCAGCTTTATTTTGAGCACAAGACCAGCTATGGAGCCAGCCAAAGGTTTATTCAACCCTGTGAGTGTGCTCTGCTCCATTTTTCAAAATGGCAGACCCATTGAACTTTATGTGGAAGAATTCCTTCTGTATAGCCACCTTCTGCCTGGGGATGAGGATTTGGTAAAAGACTGTTTCTGGAGCGGTCTTGATTATTAATATTAGCTTAAACTTGCAAGATGAAGACCCTAGTTGGACCCTGGCACAGTTTATTGACTTTGTCTTGCAGTTTTGTGAATCTCCCTTTACAGTTGAGGAGGTCACTACTCCTAGATTTTCAGCACCTTGCAGTTCTGTAGTCCCTGTACCCGAGCCTCGTCACAAAATGGCTGCCAGCCCAGAGACTTTTTGTAAGATGGTTGCTAGCTCAGAGACTACCCCAAGTCACAACAGATCTTCCTGAGGCAAGTCAAGCCACAGCTGATCTTCATGAGTCAAGACAAGTCACAACTGATCATCATGAGTCAAGTCAAGTCAAAACTGATCTTCAGGAGTCAAGTCAAGTCACAGTGATTGTTATGAGTCATGAGTCTAGTCAGGTCACAGCTGATCTTCATGAGTCAGGTCTAGTCGCAGCTGATCTTCCTGAGTCGAGTTTATTCACAGTTGATCATAATGAGTCAAGTTGCAGTTTATTATCGTGAGTAAAGTCAGGTCACTGCTAATCTTCAGGCGTCAAGTCAAGTCGCAGCTGATATCTGAATATAGTCAAGTCACCAGCTGATCTTCACGAGCAGTAAGAAGGTTGATCATATGAATCTCAAGTCAAGGCACAACTGATCTTCATGAGTCCAGTCAAGTCAAAGCTGATGTTTTCTGGCAGGCAGTAGAGCCTATCAGGTCCCAGCTATTCATCGATTCGCGTCGCATCACAGCTGTTCAACCAGAGCCTCGTCACGTCTCAGCTGTTGTCAGCAGGTAACGTAAGTACCAAGCTGATCTTCTAGAGTCTCGCCCGTCTCAGCTATTCATCCAGAGTCAAGTCACGTCTCAGCTGATCTTCCAGAGTCACGTCACTTCCTGTCTGTTGCACCCAGATTGTCGGGGTCAGTCCGTCGGTATCCCTGTCTGGTGTCCAGTGTGAGGGATGCATCGCTGATGTCTGCACGCGCAGCTGGTATCCCCAAACCCCCTCACTTTAGCCCTCCTGTTCCTGAACTCATTCCCCTGTCTGCTGCACTCCCCATATGGGGAGTTGCTTTATGGTGTATTTGTGTCGGGGCCGCGTTAACTGCCGATTTGCTAGAGGACGCGGCACCAGCTACACTTTCTCAGATGGTGGCGGCGCAGGTGCAGAACATACTCCGAGATGGCGAACTGTCTGTCTTCAGTTCCTTTGCATGGTGGTGGCGACAGCAACAACTGTCCTGATGTCCTGTTAGGCCAAGGAAGGCCGTCTATGGAAACTTCTGGGCCCTGTCCTGGTCCGGCATAAGGAGGCGTCTATGAATTTTTCAGCCCTGTCCTGTTCCGGACAAGGGGCGTGCCTTATATGAACTTACTGCCTGTCTGTTCCGGCCAGGAAGCCGCCCACTTATGAACATTGCTTGTCTTGTCAGGCCAAGTGGGGAGGACCCCCCGCCCCTATGAAACTCTCTGGATTGTCCGTTGTGTTCCTGGCCAAGGAGGGGCGCCCTAGCGAACCTCTTTGTCTAGCCTGTCGGGCTAAGGAGACTGTTTGCGTTGCAAACTCCCTGATTCGTGCCGGTTCACAGCTAAGCTTATAGAAAGGCGTTTTGAGACATACCTCACTGCTCGTCCTGTCAGTTAGATCATGAGGAAGTTTTTTTGCGAGAGCTCATGCTCGTCCTGTCACAGTATGGAGAGGGGCCGATCAGATTCGAGATTTGTTGCGAGATCCCGGCCTCGTCCTTTCACAGCTATAGAGGCCGTTTGCGAGATCCCTGCTCGTCCTGTCACAGCTATGGTGGCCGTTTGCGAGCTCCCTGCTCGTCATGTCACAGCTATAGAGGCCGATTGCGAGCTCCCTGCCCGTCCTGTCACAGCTAAGGAGACTGTTTGCGAACTCACTGCTAGTCACGATCATGGCTAGGAGGCCGTTGGTGAAATTCTTGTGTCGGCCAGGGCAGGTTGCCTTGACTGAATGATCAGTCTTGTCTATCAAACCCATGTTCGCTCTGTTGTCTCTGTCTTTGCTCTTCGTTTGTTACAGTCTCCGAAGGTGGCTCCGCTCCGCCGTGTGGGGGCCCCTGCTCCGCAGTGGTGTACTACTGTTTGGCCTCTGGTGGTTCCTCCTGCTCCGACGTGGTGGTCTAAGTGGCTCTGGTGGTCTTCTGCTCCGTCATGGTGGTCTACTGTCTGGCTCTGGTGGTCTTCTGCTCCGCCGTGTTGGTCTACTGTCTGGCTCTGGTGGTCATCTGCTCCACCGTGGTGGTCTACTGTCTGACTCTGGTGGTCTTCTGCTCCGCCGTGGTGGTCTACGGTCTGGCTCTGGTGGTCCTCTGCTCCACATTGATGGTCTTCTGTCCTGCTCTGGTGGTCATCTGCTCTGCCGTGGTGGTCTACTGTCTGGTTCTGGTGGTCTTCTGCTCCGACGTGGTGGTCTTTGGTCCCGGCGGCCTCTGCGTGGGGGTCCTCAGCTCCGCAGGTTCTGCCTCTATCCTGGTCTACTCCTATCATTGGACATGGACCTCCCCAACTCCACATGTTCCGCCTCACTTCCACCGCCTCCGGAATCGTAAAGGGTTGTGAGCGTCTGGAAGCCGCTTTCCTTGGGGGGGGGCTCTGTCCGAATCCGTACCATGAAACTTCCATTATATTGACTCTCACACTACACAAACTGTTTCATGTCACCCCGGACTACATTTCCCATAATGCATTGCACTGATTGCACTCAGCAAGAATTGCACACACCTGTTTACACTGACTGCACCCAGCTGTTTCATATCACTCCCTCACAATTTAACACTCACTCCGATCCCTCCCCTCTGCCGAGTATTGTTCCGCATTTATCACTCCCCTAGCGATAGCGACTCTACAGAGCCCTCGTTTGTTGCCTTAGCCCTAGTCATTAGCCTTAGTCCTAGTCATTTGCCTTAGCCCTAGTCGTTTTCCTTAGCCTCAGCCTTAGCCCTAGTCATTTGCCTTAGCATTAGCCTTAGCCCTAGTCATTTGCATTAGCCTTAGCCTTAGCCTTCCGTAGTTCTGATCTTCGCCTGTTCCCTGGATTGCTCCCATTGTCTTGCCCCTTTTGTCTTCAGTCTGCCGATCGTCGACTGCAGCTAGCCCTAGGACATTCTTGTGTTTTGCCCTAAATACCTGTTTGCCATCTGACATATGCTTGCTGTTATGACCACGTCTCGTCTTCTCCACAAATAAAGCGTTGCACATGGATCCGCAAGTTCAAGTTCGTCCGCCCCGTAACAGTAGATTTTAAATAATTTATTTGCAAATTATTGTGGAAAATAAGTATTTGGTCAATAAAAAAAATTCATCTCAATACTTTGTTATATACCTTTGTTGGCAATGACAGAGGTCAAAACGTTTTCTGTAAGTCTTCACAAGATTTTCACACACTGTTGCTGGCATTTTGGCCCATTCCTCCATGCAGATCTCCTCTAGAGTAGTAATGTTTTGGGGCTGTCGCTGGGCAACACTGATTTTCAACGCACTCCAAAGATTTTCTATAGGATTGAGGTCTGGAGACTGGCTAGGCCACTCCAGGACCTTGAAATGCTTCTTACGAAGCCACTCCTTCGTTGCCCGCGGCGGTGTGTTTGGGATCATTGTCTTGCTGAAAGACCCAGCCACGTTTCATCTTCAATGCCCTTGCTGATGGAAGGAGGGTTTCACTCAAAATCTCACAATACATGACCCCATTCATTCTTTCGTTTACACAGATAAGTCGTCCTGGTCCCTTTGCAGAAAAAAAAACCCCAAAAGCATGATGTTTCCACCCCCATGCATCACAGTAGGTATGGTGTTCTTTGGATGCAACTCAGCATTCTTTCTACTCCAAACACGACAAGCTGAGTTTTTACCAAAAATTTATATTTTAGTTTCATCTGACCATATGACATTCTCAAAATCCTCTTCTGGATCATCCAAATGCTCTCTAGCAAACTTCAGACGGGCCTGGACATGTACTGGCTTAAGCAGGGGGACACGTCTGGCACTGCAGGATTTGAGTCCCTGGCGGCGCAGTGTGTTACTGATGGTAGCCTTAGTTACTTTGGTCCCAGCTCTCTGCAGGTCATTCACTAGGTCTCCCCGTGTGGTTCTGGGATTTTTGCTCACAGTTCTTGTTATCATTTTGACCCCACGGGGTGAGATGTTGTGTGGAGCCTCAGATCGAGGGAGATTATCAGTGGTCTTGTATGTCTTCCATTTTCTAATAATTGCTCCCACAGTTGATTTCTTCACACCAAGCTGCTTACCTATTGCAGATTCAGTCTTCCCAGCCTGGTGCAGGTCTACAATTTTGACAGCTCTTTGGTCTTGGCCATGGTGGAGTTTGGAGTGTGACTGTTTGAGGTTGTGGACAGGTGTCTTTTATACTGATATATAACGAGTTCAAACAGATGCCATTACTACAGGTAACCAGTGGAGGACAGAGGAACCTCTTAAAGAAGAAGTTACAGGTCTGTGAGAGCCAGAAATCGTGCTTGTTTGTAGGTGACCAAATACTTATTTACCGAGGAATTTACCAATTAATTCTTTAAAAATCCTACAATGTGATTTTCTGGATTTTTTTCTCATAGTTGAGGTATACCTATGATGAAAATTACAGGCCTCTCTCATCTTTTTAAGTGGGAGAACTTGCACAATTGGTGGCTGACTAAATACTTTTTTCCCCAGTATATCGAAAATAGCAGAGGAACTAGGACAGATCCTTGTGGCACTCCACTTAACATTTTATGGTGATAAGTGAGATGACTCCCCCTTTTAAATGAACAAATGGTAGCGATTGGACAGGTCGGATCTCAACCTCTTACAGCCTTCCTGAATACTATATAGTTTTGTAATCGCTCTTTATGAGCATGCTCATGATCTATAGTGTCCAACGCAGCACTAAGATCAAGTAAAACTAACAATTATATAGTATAAATATGGGTACAATTAATGAAATTTGGATGCACTGCATCTGTTGTGCTGTTGCTATCTCGTAACCTTCCAGCATCAGTTGCATCACTTCCATTCATAAATCCTCTCCTGTGGCCTTCTTTACTCAAGGTTTAAGCTTCAGGACAATCCTTACGTGGATGTTGCTTTTTACTGAGTGGCATCTGAAAAGTACTGTATTCATGTTAGTAGTGTCAATGTCATTACACCAGTCATGTAATATCATTACACATGACAACTTAATACTAATATGTAAGCTGTTACACTGAGAGAATTTCCATTTATTGATCAATAATCATTTATTGACAATATACACTAATGTCAAGGTCTCTGGAAAGAGGTGTGGTAAAGTCCTATTTACGTTCCACTTGGTGACATGATGAGAGCAAGTGGCAATGTCTTTCACTAGTTGCTGGCCCGTGTTGCAATGGGAACAAGGAGAAGGATTCCATGTAAACAACATTTACATTTTTTCTCAATCAATTTGACACATTTCTCCAAACTCAGGCCACTGTTCCCAAAACAGTTAACACAGTGAGCTGAACACTTTGTAATTGTCCTAAACAGATTTCATTCATTTCAAACAAATTACAAATCATGCAAATAATTTTCTCAAAACAATGTGCACAAAACTCTCTAATGTTTTCATTACATGGTATATTTTTGATTGGCCCTAAACATGATAAATGTGTAAACGATTAGAAAAACTGCATTTCCTGTGTTGTGTGTGTATAATGAACCGAGTAGTTATCAGTTAAGGGCCAATCGAAAATATACCATGCTCATTTGATAGAATGACAAATTACAGAGTTTTGTTTGTTGTGTTTGGACAAATGGTACATCAATGTTTGTGATTTGTGTAAAACCTTTTTTCAGATATTTTAAAGTATTGGTTGGTTGTATTAATTATTGTGAAAACATTTGAGAGTTTTGTGCACATTGTTTTGAGAAAATTATTTGGATGTTTTGTATGAAATTAATGAAAACTATATGGCTATATTCATTTACATGCAACCAAATACAGAAGTAATCATATTGATGGCTCAATCGGACGGAAAAACCTTCATGTAAACATTTTATTTGATCCGATTGAGCTCAATTCAAATGAAATTGGAAGGTGTGGTGTAAACCTTTTCTTATGCGCTCTAAAGGACCTAAACATTTGATCGGATTGAAAACCGGTACTGGAAAGTTTTGTGAATGTGCAATGACATAGAAATACCGTAATGACACATGGAACGAGCTGTTGTTTTTGTAGAATGAAGTGTCATAAATGACTGTCATGTTATTCTAAAATTTGCCATACACTCATCATCTGTGAATTGAAGCAGAACAACAGACCATTAGTCCTCACTTTATACTCTCATCCACAGACAGCTTGTTTTGGCCGTGGGAATGGGTGGTTTTACTGCTTGATACATATAGGCAGCACAGTACAAATCTGCATATGCTCATCGTCTCCTAATTGGAATCCAAGATGAATATGAAGTCTGCTCTTTAAAACAAAGAAAAGAAACAATGTCTGGAGAATAGTATGTGGGACATACTATACAATATACATACTATACTGACAATAGTACAGCAGGAAACTCTGTATAAGTTTGCAGTCTGCGCATGCCAATAGATCAAATCCGATATTGAAGCTTGTGACATATAAACGTGCACATCGACCCGGTCACTTTATTTAGCATTCATGTAAATACTATATCTGTGACTTTGTAGTGTGACCTCCACAAAATCACCTTGAGTAGAATAAGTGGTGTTGGGCATTGAGGTATACAGTAATTCTATGCCAGGGGTGTCCAATCCTGTTCCTAGAGGAAAACTCTCCTGAACCAAGCTCCAAGCCCAATTAAACACACCTGAACCAGCTAAACAAGGTCTTTAGACTCACTAGAAATGAAGCTACTTTAACACAAGCCTCCAAGGTTAGCGAAGAAAAGTAAATAATAATAGTACAGATTATTTTCCCTGATAAAACATTCAGCAACAATTTCAGGGCTACACAGAATATTGGTGCTTTGCGTGATGTGTAATTTTGTAACTTTGGTTAATATTTGGTTATGTCAGCTGTGATGCATGTTTGTAAGGCTCATCACTGCAAATACACATTTACATTCACTCACAGTTCATTTGAAAACCAAATCTGCACCTAATCTTCTAAAACTAAGGAATACATGCAAAATGGTTGCATGGTAAATAATTGATATGTTGCTGTATTTTCTATTTCAAACTTCTTCAAAGGATTTTCTGAATGTCCAGTGATTGCTCGGTACTCTGGACAGTAAAAAATACAATATGAAGTCATCATATTTTTTAAGTTTAAGTATCTTCTTTAGTGCACAGGTTCATGACTTGTCCTGAATTGTTTTCCTTTTTGTGTTTGAGTGTGCTCCCCACAAAATGTCAAATGCTGGTTACACTTTATTTTGATAGTCCACTTTAGACATTCTACTAACTATAAGTAACTTTGTAACTACATGTTAACTAATTCTCATTAATTTGCAACTACATGTCTACTAACTCTCAGAGTGGACTGTTAGCTTAGGTTTAGTAGAATAAGTTGGCATATACTTGCAAAGTTTCTTATAGTCAATATGTTGTATGTTGTGGACCCATCAAAATAAAGTGTTAGAAGATATTAAGCAGGCAGACTACTAATACTCTAATAACTGCTAGTCGACATGTAGTTGCCAAGTTACTTATATTTAGTAGAATGTGCACTATTGAAATAAAGTGTTACCCAAAAGCTTGCTCTCAAATGTCTTTGCATTCAAAAGCAGAAAATGGCCTCGCATACACTACAGTATAGGCTACAGAATGTGAGGCAATTTTCTGCCTTTGAATGCAAAGTTGACTTTTATAGAACTACCCATTGTCAGGTCTGAAATGTCTTCATCAGTTCTTCCTCAGGGCTTCACATTCATGTTGTGCTTTTGATCTTACAGTTACTGTCACAATAGCATAAAAATTATACAGCATTTGAGTGCAGTAAAACTACCTACCTGCAGAGTTCAGTTCCAACCCTAATCAGACACACCTGTCTGTAATTATCAAGTGTGCTCCTGAAGATCTTAATTAGCTGGTTAAACAGTTTGATCAGGGTTGGAACTGAACTTTGCTTGAAGGTAGATCTCCAGGACTAGGTACCCCTGGAATTTACCTTATCCATACTTTTTAAATAGCTACTTGGAATGATTTCATATGTAACGGAGTGATTTTTATTGGGACGTACAACACATTTAATTCATTATGTTGGATCCTACATGAATCTTACCTGCACCTGTGTGCCTCCGTTCGCACCTTTCACTTCTTTAGCTACGGCCCAGCCTAAAGGCAAATGCTTGCCAGTTTGTTTGAATGCTGTTCAAGATATGCTTTACTAGATCTGATTTGCATTTCTGCAACTAGGTATTTCCACAGAGTACCAGAGAGAGTCCCATAAACCCATTTGAAAAAGAATAAGAGAAATTCCAGCTTTGCAAAATATGTTCTGATGGTTTAACAGCTGGAGACTGTGTGGAAATTTGCTTTCTATGTCTGTTTCTTTTGTTTGTTAAAGTTAGGAGAAAAAAAAAAAAGTTTGTATATTGTTCAGATCAAAATTAATTCTGGGACCACTGCATGAAACCAACTTGGGGCACATGCAAAAATGTTTAATTCCATATTTACCGGCCCGCAGTTTCTTACCTATGAGGTTCATTTGACTGGTTAAATGCAGCCGTTTTGTTTGTCTGTGAAGGTGTGCTGTGATTGGTCACACCATCACACTAATTTGTCATTGGCTGTATGTAAGTTAGAGTAAGAGAGAGTCAGTGTCATCATGCACAGTTCTGTCCTCAACTTCTACTGATTCCCTGAAAAAAAAAAAAAAAAAAAAAATTCACAGAACATCTTCAGTGGATGAAGATGAAGACGACACTCGCTCTGCTCCTAATCATGGAGCTCTGCGGACTCTCCTCCGGTCTCATTAAACATCATTTCTTTGTAAAAGATAAGATGACATGGGATTCTGCAAGCAAGTACTGCAAAACTTACTTTCATGACCTCTCCACCTTCACCAACGAGAACGAGGAACAGCCATTTTTGGAAGATGCAGCTCATCAGCCTTCTGATGCCTGGGTTGGACTCTACAAAGAATCAGGAGTCTGGAAGTGGTCAGGAGGTGAAAATGCAACACAAATTAACTGGGATACACGTAATAAACAACCTGAAAATGATGGCTGTGCTTTTCTACACAAAGGCCATAAGAAACTACATGACATAGACTGCAATGGCAAATACTCCTTCTTCTGTATGAACATAGAGTTTGTTCTGGTGCTGCGGAATGAGACCTGGGAAGGAGCTCTAGAATACTGCCAAAAACAAAACAATGATCTAGCAAGTCTGAGTTCACTTAGCATGATGGATTCTGCTTTAGGGGAAATCACACAGGCTCAAACAGAATATGTGTGGACTGGTCTGCGCTTTCTAGCAGGGGACTGGTTCTGGGTCAATGGAAATGTTCTTGACTACACAGCCTGGTCTAAGACAGGACAGCACCAGTGTCCTGCCAGAGACCTTCGTTGTGGAGCCCTGGACAAGCAAACAAGGGATTGGACAAACAGAGATTGTGAAGAGATGCTCAACTTCTTTTGTTCTGCACAGGCAGTAAAAGGTAGGCCACCTGTTCGTCTCACAAGCTCAACTCCCCAGAAAGGGCATAATTACAGTGGACCGTGCTTAGGTTTATGGATCTTTACGTTTGTATTTTTCCAGAAACTGCATATAATTTTATTTTGATACAAGTAGTTTTATATGCCTCAAATGTAAGCTGCTTTAATTGAAAATGCATATTATATTCATACATATTTTTATATGTTTGTGTGTTTTGTTATAAGGAATACTTTCAGCAAAGTTATAATTCTCCCTATATATATTTTTTATATTTTGCAGTTTAACAGCAAGAAAAACAACAACAACAACAACAAGAAAACATCTCCCACCCAGTAGTATATGTGAATCCAGCATAACTACAGTAATATGTGAATCCAGCATAACTACAGTAATATGTGATTATCTGTATAAATACAGATAATAATAAATAAATAACCAATTTTACAGGACTTTCAAAACCCTGCAAATACAATGCAAAAAAGCCTGTCCAACATATCCTGCGGGTTACCAGAGCAATCGTCTGGTGGTTATTTTCACCAACAGAGTGAGCTGCGAGCTACACTTATTACTTGGTCGTGCACCACTATTTTAGACATGAAGAACCTGGATGAGAGATTGTCTTCAGTTATCAAAAGAAACACATGTAGGCTACTATATAACAGGGCTGAACAGGATGTGAGATTTTGTACGTTTTTTTTCTTCTTGTACATAGATTTGTGTCACAATGCATAATTAACACAAATCTTAATTGAACGACTTGGGTAAAAGTAGACCACACACACACACACACCTTCGAAAATGCTAAATAATGTTTAATTGAGATATGAAGAACCGTATCCAAAACACAAGTTTAAATAAATCGAAAAATTAAAGTTGTATTTACTTTATACTCACAGTTTGTGAAAATGTTAAATACAGTTAGAAAATATTAAACATATTTCTTTTAAATGCAGTTTTATTTATCATATGTTCTCATATATTTTTTAGCTTCTGTAATGTGTTTTTGTAAAGTCATAATTCTGTTATAATCCTATTTTGATCTGTTTACTTTTTGCAGTAGTTACTATTTACTTTTCATAGTGTGATTTTTGGTGAATTTTATTACACAATTAGTTTAACCTGCAAATAGCATAATAAATAAAATATAAAACATTTGAAGGCGCAATAATAATAAAGAGTAAAAAAATAAAAAACATTGGTCCTGTAGTTGTGTTTTAATTATAGATCATAACAATTGGATTGCAATGATATTTTGACCACTGGGGGGGGGGGGGGAACTTTGAGAGTCCATTCTTCACGAAATCTGTTCCTTTTTTAAAAGAGGACCTATTATTCAAAACACTTTTATAAGGTGTTTGTACACAGTTGTGTGGTCGCAGTGTGTGAAAACAACCAGCCTATAATGGTAAAAATCCACCCACTCGTTTTTTTTTTTTTTATAATCCCAATAAATTATAAACAGTCTCTCCAAATGAGCGGTTTCAGATTCTCCCTCTTTACACGTCACTGAAGGGAAAAAGTCCCGCCCATTTGTGACACTCTCTGCCCTATTAGCATAGACCCCACCCGTTCGGTTTTCCTTGCTGTAACGTTAGCTGCTGAAGATGTAATGTGCTGACATTGTATAAGAGGCATTACAAGTGTTGTGTTTTGGGATGCACAAATGAACATAGGAGTCTCCATAGACTCCCTCCATCCGAGTTGCTGAGGACACTGTGGTTAAATTTAATTTTGAAAGTTAGTATCCCGGAAAAAAAGTCTCCTATATGTTTAGGGATCAATACCAACGTAGCATGCGTGAACGGCAGCTCCAGACAAAGTAAGTGAAGCGTTTGTTTCCCAAATTGCCTTTCTGAAAGAGCTTCTTGGCACTCTGTAAGGCTAATGTTGCTAAAGCTATGCCTGTTTTCACTGATGCTGAAGCCCATCACGTCCTACCAGAATGATTGTAAATAGGGAATGCGTGTTGAGTTTGAGCTCCGTCAAGTTAATTCTTTATCGTCTATTTTTTTAATCTTAAAATCTAATTTATACACCATCATTTTAGTTTCTATAACGTGTGAATATATCCCCTATCGTATTCTACAAAAAAAACAATCAGAGCGCCTTATCACTAGTTTTATTTTGATTTCCACTATTAGCATATAGCCCGCTAGCATCGCCAGCGTAGTTGCCGCTAATCTCGCTTACATTGCTAATACTTTATTCACACACATTACCATTGTTTTAGTCTCTGTTACTTGCTTTAATGGCAGATGTGTGTCTACCTTTGAGTGAGGACACGTTCGAGCTGCATTCCGGCAGTTCGAGCTGAGGCCCCGGAGAAGCAATACCGTGGAGAATCAGCCTCTGCCTGCCTCCAGAACCGACGGCGCTCTGCACCTGATTTTAGATGGCGTCGGAAAAGCACAGAGCACCAGTTTTGGTAGCCTCGTGGTGTCTTGCTTGCAGCTGGAAAAGTCTATATGTCCTTGAGAGAGCTTTGTCCCCTTTCCGCGGAAGTAGTATCGTGTCCGAGAAGGGCATCCCTCAGGGAACCTTACAATGGACAAAGACACTGGGAAAAAGAAGCAACAAACGAGGGTACAACACAGAGAGGTGACTGTTCGGAGATCGAACGTCACTGTCACAATAATGCTGTTTTAGGATCACGCAGGCAGATGCACGATAATCCACGGAAACCAGGAACATCCACACATAGGCACTTGGAAAAACACACATAGCAGTAATAGTAGACCCGACAAACACACAGAACGCAAAAGGCATTTTACTTAAATGCTAGGGATAATTGGAGAAACACAGGTGGATCACATATGACAATCAGACTAGCCGAGGACAGGAACATGACCAAATACATGACCAAATAATGACAAACAGGAACAGAAACAGGGGCAAAACACAACACACAGAACAGTCCAGAATCCTGACAATGGTTCAACAAAACCCTTACTTAATTTAATTTTTCCCATGTTTTTTATTTCACACTTCGCTGGGCTTTTTTAAAAATCTTTTGAAATCAGTTTATTTCAGCTTTTAATATTCCCTGATCTATGAATTCCATGATCCATGAATATTCAAAATATATTTTTACAATGACCACAAATTAATATTTATTAATTTTTTCCTAGGTTTTGTGTCAAAAATGACCCATCAATGTAAACATGAGTGGTGGCTGTGTTTTGTTTTTTATCCTACATCTTCCCATTGCCTTTATAATATGGTTTTGAAGGTGGGGTGTGCCCTCCAAACACCTCTTCATATGTGTCATGACAAGCTCTTTGACCAGCTCCTTGATAAATAGCTGTCATGCATTGGTCACACCACCCATGTAATCAGGGTGTTGCTCAGTGAAGTTGGTGTAGGCCAGCGGTGGCCAACAATGGTCCCTTCGCACGCACACAAGTCTGCCTTACCCTGCATCGTGCATATTTGCTGCCACCTTGATTACCATAAAACGTCGCCCTGCCGTAGCTTTCTATATCCTTTAGACCGTGATTAGCTTGTTCGGTGCGTGTTTTGATTAGGGTTGGAGCAGGACTGTGGTTCTCCAGGACCAACATTGGCTGCCCCTGGTGTAGGCAATGGTGGTGGTAACATCCAGCACATTGCACCATAGCACCACCGTTGTGCCATCTCCGAGTGTCATTCTCTGCTTACATGAGTTAGGTGGCAAACCATTTTTAATCAATCTATTGGACTGGGTCTGAGTTTCTTCTTCAGATGACTCATCAGACAAGTCTTCAATGTCATAAAATAGTCTTCTTCATCTAGAAGAGCTGGATTTACACCCACAAATCCAGATTGACCCAGTGGCACATAGTCTACGTCAATGTAGGCAAGTGTGTCGCTTCCTAGGAGCCGCACTATACCTGCAGAGTTCAGACTCCTACCAGCTAAAGACCGCTAATCCAGCACAGCCTCCTGAACAAGCTACTCAATTCCTCTCAGGGTATTACAAGCGAGAGCCTGGAGCTGTACCAGCTGGTGAGTTTTTTTTTTTCGAAAAAAAAAAAGAAAAGGGTGGGCTGAACTCTGCAGGACGCGGCTCTCGCTAGGACCCGAACTTGCCCGTACCCCTGTTCTAGGTCATTCATCACCTCAACTAGGTTCAGAATTCTTATCAGTACTAAGAATGTCCTCAGTCTTCCTCATCATGCAGGCATCTCTAGCAAATGGCATGGTTCAGTTCCGTTAATCTAGTAATGTCTGGGGCTCAGCCCTACTAACACTCTATATCAATTGAAACACCCAGGAAACACTGACATACAATAAATGGGTGCCCCATAGTAGTGCAATTTAGTGACTCACAAAAAATTCAAAATGGGTGGAATGTGCAGATACAGGTTTCCACCTGACCGCAATATATATAAGGTGCAATCTCAATAAATTAGAATTCCTGGGGAAACGGTTCCGATTGTACTTCATTACCTATCCCCGCCAATTGTGATACTCGTGTATTAAATAAATTCATTGCAAACAGACTGAAGTAGTTTAAGTTTTTGTTTCTTTTAATTGTGATGATTTTGACTTTTAACAAAAACCCACCAATTCACAATCTCAGCATTATACTATATCAGAGTGTATACTGTGCATTGCATATTGTACTGACAACATATCCAGATATTTTCAAGCAGAATAATTGAAATCTGAAATATAAATGATCTATGATATTCAGGTTTAAAGGTTTAAAAAAATTCTAATTGATCAGATGATCTGGTTGAAGAGGGAAGAGTTTTAGTGCATAAAGACATATTTTAATCTGTAATTCACACAAATCTATCGTATGGTTTCAGAAGCCTTGGCATACAGAGCATATGGGCTACTTTTTTTTAGAATGTCTTCTCGGTTATCTGTTCGAACCCTTCAGTATTCATTCATTCCGTTGAAAAACACAGCCCGGATATTTTTTCCACATACTAAAGGTTGAACAATGTTAAGTTTGAGTAACTGATTGTTTCTCATTTTGTCCAGGCGTCATTTTTACTGCTAATTGTGGTACATTACTATGCTCTTGTCTACCCTGTGATGCCAAAAGGCGCAGGTCATCTTAAAGTCCTCACAGATCATGGATTCAGTTTCCTTATTCGCTGTAGTCTACACACACTTGTCTCTCTCTCTTGTCACACCACACGATAGTAGTGGTTTTGAAAGGCAAACTGTACAGTAAGGCGCACTATTTCCAACCCATTCCATCCCGCCAGGCTCCGGACCGCTTCCTTTGTGTCTCGCTCTCTCTCTCTTTCTCTCTCTCTTCCTCTCTCTCTCTCCCTCTCTCTCTATCTCTCTCTCTCTCTCTCTCTCTCCTGAAAGGCAAAGTCTGCTCATGTGTTTTGGTGCGGAGATATGCTCCACCTTGCCTCAGGACAGCTGTAGTTCAGACAGACAGGGAAAAAAATAAATAAAAATAAAAAAGAAGAACGAGGAAACCCAGCAGAACATGTCAGTGTAGGCCAGGGGACATGTTATGTATGACCAAAGCCACCAATTGAAAATGAGAGCAAATTCCTGTATTTCATATGGATATATCTAGACAACCAAATTTAAAAAGTGATTTCACCTGAGTCTGAATTGAAATTGTTACAAAAATTTAAGTTAAAGGATCTGTAATAAGGATCAATAAGTGAGAGATCAATTACTCTCATACAGTATGACATCATTCCAACTCCTATAAATGGCAGCAAAGAAACTGGACTGAGTTGTTGAGATGTCCAACAGTGAACACAGGGAATGTTTGTGACCATTATGAAACTTTGAGTATGCTTACAGTATGATGACATAACTAACACGAACATGTGTCCTTCACGCTTCATTACTGTGGACATAGTTAAACAGCAGACAGCGCATATGAGACATGACTCAGAGTCAAAGGGAACTTATCAAACGAGAGCACAAAACATCTGAACTGTGTGAAACGTGCCTTCTCTTGCAGACCTGTATGTGTCCGGCTTTATTCAAGACAAGAACCTTCAATGCAAGATTGAATGCTTTTGAAATAACAATACTGAATGAATACTGATCACAATTTTTAAATGTATTTTCTTTAATAAAACATGTAAAGTGACATGAACATTTCTTTATTGTCAACTCTTGAAAGACTGAGCTCAGTACAAGTACAGACTCAGGGGTTCTGCCAAGGGTGATGCCTGCCTCCAGAAAGAACAGCACCCCCCTGCAACACACACAAAATAGAAATGCTGCTAGGAGTTTCGGTCAGTTCGACAGTTTGGGAGCAGTTCCTCCCCCCAGCTCCACTTTAACCTGGCCTATGACCCTTGGTAGTGTTTCACACCAAATGCAGTTCTAACCACTGCAGACTATCACACAGAAATGAACAAAACAAAATAAACATACAAGAACCTCTATACATTTGCAGTTATGGATGAATGCACACATCAGATAAATGGCTAATAATTGGAAACACATTTGTCATCAGGCCAGTCTAATCTACATTTATTTTACTTGGGAAAAGTGCACCAGAATGCCTTATAACTGCCAGGATTTGCTAAAGACACACAGTGAAAATTCGTGTGGACAGTTATTTTTGCGCCTGACCTTATTGAATATGCATATGTAGGAGTTTCCCTTTCAGACCAGATCATCCGCAGAATTTTCCACTGCCTCTGGCGCTTTTATGGGATTGTGCTCTCACTCTAATTTGCCATTTAGTAAATCTAGCCCCTAATGTTTTAACCCTGTGAAGCCTGACATACAAAATAATATTCAAAAACAGTTTATTAAACCTTTTTGACAAAATTTAATATATCAAATTTAATATATTTTATGGCTCACTATGATATAGTGAGAATATGGAGCTCAAACTAAAATTATCACGTAAAAATAATTCATTTTATCATAGGGATGTAATTTTTTGTTCAGCTGGCGGTTATTTCTGTGCCCCAAAAGAAAAGATGATTCTGATGCTGTATGTAAATTAATGCGATCTCTAGTAGAGCATACTAATTAAAATAACAGGCTAGATATCATTGTCCATTATATATCTTCCAATAATATGCCTCCAAATAATATGATTTTACAAATGCCCTATTGTGGGGTCAAAACATGTAATGATATTGAGAGAGGACAAATAACATTTCTCAAAGCCTATGGATCATATTTGATATCCTTAATTGGTTTTTCTTAAAAAAAAAAAAGACTATATAATAATAATAATAATATATATATATATAATATAGATATATTATATATATATATATATATATATATAATATATATATATATATATATAGGATCACACAAGTAAGCCTAAGTTTTCCTTCCTACTGCTTTGTGTATAAAATATACATAGGACGTAGGCTTTTAGTGAATTCTACCATACATGCTAGCTGATAATAAAATTGCTCACTGTAGCGTATATACTGTATTTCTGTCCGATGGGGTCACTTTATTTACAGCTTACTTGAATCTTTACACACCAACTACATACGCACATCACAGGATTATAGGTCATAGTCTTCACTTAGTGTTTGACCCCCTTCACTGTATATGTGTGTGTATATGAATTTATGTGTGCATTTATGTGTGTCCGGCCGCATAAAGGGCAAAGCTAGCATTTTAAGTGTGTATGACCTCAGGGGGTGTTCATGTATGCAGGGTTCACTGCAGTAGCACTATGGGCCAGAGCAGGAGACATTCACTGCTAACGGCACACTGATATTTAAACACACATACTTGTGTGTGTGTGTGTGGTGTGTGCGCCGCTCATGCCATGCGTGTGGTTGTGTAGGCAGATTGAATGTGGGATTTGTTGTCTGTGAGATATATAAAGAATATATTGTTTCACATTTCCAATCTTCGACGACTTTGAGCAGGAAAATATGTAACTATACTTACCTAGTTACAAACATAAACACTACAGTCCCTATAGTAATGCATTCTTTCACCCAGAATCGGCAAAACGTAGGATTAACTATGTCTTTTACACAGAGAGTTATATGAGCGTAACATACAGAGATTCGAGTTTCTGATGCATTTGGGTGTGTGGACTGACAGCAGGTGTCAGGGTAAATTGACATCATAGTAATTGCCACTTTCTTCCAAAACGATATTTGTACTTATTTTTGTTCATAATAAATACGCACAAAGACGTTGGGTTTCCATGGTTTATGTGTGTAATTGTTATACTATACAAACGGTATTTTCTATGCCCCTTAAACTACCCATCACACACTACTGCCATTTTTAGAATTTTTTTAAAATCATGGTTTCATCTTATTTATACATGGGTTTTCCTCATGCGACCAAAAAAAAAAACGTCCCCACAAAAGACAGGGATTTTGACTATTGCCATCTTGTGGGTACATTTTTCGACACACACACACACACACCAGTCCTCAATCTCTTTCAAGTGAGTATGGAGCAGGCAGAACTTAAAGGAATTCATTTTCATTTTGCTGAAATAGTTTATTTCAATAGTTCAGTTTGCTGAAAAATTGCTTACCCACAGGAAATACAAGATGTAGATGAGTTTGTTTCTTCATCCAGAGAGATTTGTAGAAATTTGCTATTATATCATTGTTGTGAGTGTTTATCAGCTGTTTTGACTCTCAATCTGACGGCACCCATTCACTGCAGAGGATCCATGGTGATCAAGTGATGATTGCACATTCTTCTCTCCCATCTGTTCTAATGAAGCAAGCACATCATATACATACATCTTATATGTCCTGAGGTTGATGAATTTCGCAAATTTTTCATTTTTGGTGAACTATCTTTAACAGGAAGACCATAAGGCAGTGGAAGAAAATATTCTGGCACTGGTAAATACAAGAATTGAAACAGAACCAAAACTCAGCACACATTTATAACACACACACACACACAGTCATTCTCTTCATCCGTGCTATTACTCTCTTTATTTCTCAGTGATTGGGACCATATACAGCAGGCAGCATCATGAAAACAGAGACTAACTCTCATCTGCAAACAACACACATATGGCAACACGGGCCAATCATGCACAAGTATTTCTGACATAATTAGGCCTGTTTGTGGCAGAGGTGGAGTCAGTGTTGATTCACTACAGCCCTGCATCAAAAAAAGAGCCATCTACACCTGTAAAACACTCAGGTTTACACAGAAGCCTGCAATTTTAATATTCTTCTATATTTTAGGGTTTCTGGGGTGTTTGTCTAGTACAGATAGAAGGTGGGGGTGGCTCCACACATGCAGGTAGTGTCTGTGGGTTTTTGTGTGTTGTTGTGTACTACGGTCCGTGTGGGTGGTTGTATAACATGTTTGTGTTGTTCTGTGTGTCTGTTTTGGGTGGGGGGGTCTGTTTCGTTTTTGCCTGCGTGGGTGGTCCCGTGGGGCTGACTGTCGGGCTTGTCGCAATAGTTTGTGTTCCTGTGGACACCAAGATATACTGACATCAAAATACGGTTGGAGCAGGTATGGTGTTGGTTTTTGATGTGTGTCCATAGAGACACGATAACCAATAAGGGGGGGCAATCAAAGCGGGGTGAGGGGTGGGTGTTGGCGGCAGCGGTCGAACGAAAGGTGGGGTGTCAACCGCAAATATAAAAGCCCAGTAGGTGAGAAAGACTAGATGTTATGTGGGTGTTTAGACATAAGGGTGGGGGTCGGTGGGCAAGAAACGGGGGTAAAAGAAGAGAGGGGGGTAGGGAGGGGGCGCGGGGGGGCGGGGATCACAGGAAGAGGTATGGGTGCGATAGAGGGGGGGGCCGTGGTCAAAGGGGTGAACACAGCAGACAGCGGCGCGAAAGGTTCTATAGCAGATGTGTAGGTGCGGGGGGTGGGAGGAAGGAACAGTGGTTAAAGAGCGGGGCACGAGAGAGGAGGGGGCTGGCTCAGAACGGACCAGGGAGTGGAAGGACACACAACAGACACCGCGGCAGCCTAACCGGTTTTGGGTAAAAGGATACCAGCATTTGAGCAGTACAGAACCATCAGTGTGCAAAACTACGCCTTACTTGTAGCCGATCCAACGGTTAGCTTATATTAATGTTTCTAATTTGATGGTAACGGTAGTTTGACAATCGCTTAGACTGTGCAAAAGTGAAATCTACCCCACTATACTCATAGTCCCATGCCGATGTTTCCTAATCATTTGAGAATAAAGTTTTATACATCAAATATTTGAACGTTTGATGTGATATGAGCTAACCGATCTTTAGATTTAATCACCATTAGTAGCGAGATTTATGGTAGGCCTAATGCTTTTTTCCTCAGTTGGTCAGAACAAATGTGGCAGACTTGTTCAGATGGCAATATACGGTGAAAATGCTTATTTGAGTCATATATTGCAAGACGTAGGCTAGAATCTGTGATTGCGAAGTACAGTAAATATCCACACCAGTGCGGTGACTGACTGCCACACATAATCTTCAGAACATTAGATTCATCCGCGTTGGAGCCACGCCGGCGCACAGCCCACGCAATCTAGATAATTCCGCAGACAGCTGCAATTCCAGGTTTTCAAACAAAGATGGCGACAAAGAGGCAAAACCTACGGACTGCAGCTTTAAGTTAATGTAATGATCAACAATATTAATATAGAACTCATCAAAATGTTTGCAACTTAAATCAATAATTTAGAATGGTTAACTTTAAAGTTGCAATCATGCATTTGTTATCTTGCAGCCGTTTTAATATTTCCACTGAATTTTTTTTTAGAGTGTAAAGGGGGTGGCTCATCTAACCCCACTCTCCTGTTTTCAACATATTGTTTAAGTTCTCAGCAAACACAATCACATTTTTGGCTGCTGCCTCTTTTAACACTATGAGTGATTGGAAACAAGAACAGAAATGTCTGTTCTGCCTAATTGTGTGTGTGTGTGTGTGTGTGTGTGTGTGTGTGTGTGTGTGTGTGTGTGTGTGTAAGCACAGGTTTATTTATGAGTGGATGTGTGCAAGGTCTATTCGATTTATGCTGTGTGTGTGAGTGAAGAGAGCGGGATGTGTTGTGTGTGTCAGTAGTTATTCATGGTTTGTGTTCGCTTCACACACGCAACCTGAGGCACAGCACAGCCACACTAACAGCCGTATTGTAACCAGAGAAAAACTTCTGTGGTGGTAGGGCTGAAGCTTCCGACTACTCGATCGGCAAGGCCAGAAACAGCTCTCTAGAATCACAGCAATGACAGCACACATACCGCGGCGCACAGGCGGGCAGAAGGGGGTAACTGGCACCCAACTTGCCTCCACACACGTACTTTCCCCATAATAAGAGCAGAACGGGCTGGAGCGAACAGACTATGGCGAGGGAAATGAAGGAGAGTGGGTGCGGGGATCGAGGCTGGGGGCTCGCTTAGCGAGTGGTTACGGTCGCGGGTCTGTGGGCGGTGCTTGTGTGCCAGTGGTCCCCGTCAGATCAGAAGTAGGCCACCCAGCTCTCACCGGGGTTGTGGTTTGGCACGCAGACCATGAAGGGGCTCAAGTTTAGTTAAGGCCTGGGTAAACCTCACTGTGCCTCCCACCATAATCTGCTAGAATAGAACAGCTCACTGTTGCTGCTGGGGGGGGTGGGGTGGGTGCATGGTTGTATTTCTTCTGATGAGGCCTGGTGGAACACGAGAATAGTTGAGACTCTGCTGCGAAGTGTGGTTGAAAGAGTGACGGTGGTGTCGTGTGGTACCGGTTTATTGGAGCTTGTACAATACACTGGGGGTGATTTAATACTCAAACGATACTGCACGACTCAGTTATTTAATTTAGATGCAATGGTCCGTTACCACCGCATGATGGTACTACACTCTGGTGCTGTTCTATAGAGATCATAAAGTTGGGACGTTTTTTATATTATGCATAAATAACTTCCAGGCAAAAAACGCAATGCATAAAAAATGACATAACAAGTCTTTTTTGATTTATTATATTATATTATATATTGAAGTGGTCTCTGACATTACAGGCCTGTCAGTCTTTGCTACTGTGAACTAACTGTTTTCATATTTAGTTAGCTACTTTTTATATTAAAACAGATTTTGTATTATTATTCCTGTCTTCCATGTAAAGGAGTTATCACATGTGATTTTTACTTCAAAGAGCTTTTCAAATCTGATTTAACACATGAAAATTACTTTTGCTGGCATTAATTAATGTATTCAGCTTGTTTCAGTGATATTTAAGTTTGACTTCAATAAAAACAGTTAATTTAGATGTTGCAATTTAAGGTTACCAGTGTATTTACATAAATACCAGTGTCCATAGTGCAAAAAAACAAACAACACAAAAAAGTGTTTCTGCAGTGATTTTTCAACATGTTGGCATGTGCTAAAGGCTAAGAGGTTGGTGCAGTCTCCACCTCAGTTATGCTGACTATAAATGATGGTGCACAGACACCATCAGCATGGAAAGAGTGATGAACATGAAGCATTAGCATTCTCCATCCTAAAATTTGCACAGAACTGAAACAAGAGCTTAACTAAAACTTGTTATGAATGTCAATTAACGCAATTGCAAGTCTGTAGAGAAAAATGGGTTTAAAACCAATTCTGTTGAAAGAGAACATGTGTTTTGTTACGCTCGGATCGTTCTTTATATTTATTTATAACTTTAGAGGAGATATTATCATCGCAGCATTGTTCATCCAAACTGCAACCGCGTTGCTACGTCAGTCAGCGCGTCTTCTCTCTCTGCGCGCAACGTTCACCGCTCCGGCGCGCGTGCCAAAGCCAATAGTTTCTCTGACAACTCTGGCACAGACAGTGATATTCTGCCAGAGGTCACGAGAAGGAGGTACGCCACATTTCTGTGTTGGTGGGGAGCGTGTGTATTTGTATATACATTTAAAGGAAAGAGAGTTGTTTTCTCCCTTGCCATACTTTCCGGTTCGCGTGTCACCATTTCCTCCAAAAACGAGCCGGACTTTTTAGTGCGAGCTTCCCGGGTGCTCCACAGCAAGCGAATAATTGGCGCGGTCGTGGGCATCGTCATGATCGTGGCGCTGGTCATCGCAATTCCGCTTCTGATCCAGACCTCCGAGGTTTCAGCGCACTACGAAATGATGGGGACTTGTCGGATGATCTGTGATCCGTACAACCCCAAACCGAGCGCCACGGCTCTGGAGGTGATGCAGGATCTCAGTGCCATCCCACCATCTTTCGCTCAAGGGACTAGAGGGGAACCGGGCCGTACGGGCAAACCGGGACCCAGGGGTCCACCTGGCGAACCAGGTCCACCTGGTCCAAGGGGACCACCTGGAGACTCCGGCAGACCAGGATTTACCGGCATCACGTCGGGAACGGCGAGGACCGAGACTGGAGACGTTGGTCCAGCGTTGGGGAACATCAAGATCGCGTTTTATGTGGGTCTCAAGAACCCCCACGAAGGCTACGAGGTGCTTCGGTTTGATGATGTTGTGACAAATGTGGGAAATCACTATGATCCCACGACTGGCAAGTTTACGTGCCAGGTATCGGGGATTTACTACTTCACCTACCATGTGCTGATGCGCGGAGGGGACGGAACAAGCATGTGGGCAGACCTCTGTAAAAACGGACAGGTATTTCTACTAAGTTTACAGGAGCAAAACAGTCAATGTAGTCATTATTTATCGCTTTAATCTAGATTTCCACATCAGATAGATAGAATTGGCTAAATGCATGAAGGTGCCGAAAGAGAATCGGGTTGCGCGCGATTTTGTCCAGAACTGTCTAAGCTACTGATCAGAAATGATCGAAAAAGTCGACGCCGCTTCAAGTCATTGAATAAATCGCACACCGATAAAACAAAATTCCAAATTAGTTTTATACGATTACTTTGATACGATCCAAATGCATCGACTATCAAGTAATTGCGCATGGTGTGGTAATTACGCGTATCAAACACGATCCACGTCTGGTGCGTTTGAAGAACTCTATGGATGTGACTGTAGTCGGACATGTTAGTTTATAGGCTATATAAAACGCCGAAAAGTAGTCTAAACTGACAAAAAGGCCCTCTTGGCTGTTTTCTTTGATTTGCAACTGGCGTTGAAGGCAAAATGTCTAAATCTTACTGGTTCTCTGGGCGATTTAGTAGGCTTTAATAATCATTTCAACAATAGACTATGTATCATCCAACAAAATACGATTTGCATTGCGAGATAAAGAGCAGTCGAACGCATAGGCATATTGTGCATTAATAGCACAACATTGGCTGTTGTTGCTGCAGACAGGGAGGTGAATCCATGTATGATGTCTTAAAATAACAGTAATAATAAACAAATAATTAGGGTCATTAGTCATTAGCCTACTGTAAGTCGTGCCTTTCTTAATTCGTTCTCAAAACTAGCAAGGTGAGTAAAAGTGTGATCCTTATTCACAAATATTAAAACAAAATGAAACGTTTCTTATCAGTTAAGATCCATTTATTTTAAGAGATGTTTTATTTCTAAATTACAGGCGATAGGTGCTGGCACTGAATGACATTCTGCGTTTATTTGAACAGGTTCGGGCGAGCGCCATCGCGCAAGACGCCGATCAGAACTACGACTACGCGAGCAACAGCGTCGTGCTGCACCTGGACTCTGGCGACGAGATTTATGTCAAACTCGACGGCGGAAAGGCGCACGGAGGAAACAACAACAAATACAGTACATTTTCTGGTTTCATTCTGTATCCAGACTGAACCGCCACCTGCTTCGTCTCAAGCTGACTGTTAATGAATCTTCTCTCTCCGCGCGGCACATATTCCCTCGGCACTCCATTGTCATTCCTGTCTGTAGTGTCTTTGGGAATATAAGGGTCATCTGAACTCAGCGCCAGTATGAGAATATGTTGTCTGAATTTGTCCCTTTCTGTTTAATGATGTCTTGTGTTTGGCTACTATTATACCCGATTAACCGAAATGCGTTAATTACGCACAGGATGGTGATGATGATACAACACTTAAATGATTATTAGCATATATGTAATTGTTCTCTGGGTGATTTTTGCTCAAATTAAATTATTTTCCTGCATTTGTGAGCCCCTAGTGGCCCCTAGTGTGGACAAATCTGGACAAGCACAGTTAAGCGTTTCAGATCCTTGGAATAGTTCACCAAAAATGAACATTCTGTCACCATTTACTCACCCTCAAGTTGTTCAAACCACTCTATGATTTCTTTCTCTGTGAAACCCAAAAAGCGATATTTGTAAACGGTCCCCACTTTTTTCTTCCCATAACAGTAAAGTCAAGGGGTCCAAAATCGTTCTTCAAAATATCTTTGCTTGTGATCTACAATAGAAAGAAGTCATCAGGTTTTGAATTACCTGCGGGTGAGTCAATGATGAAGGGATCTTTTTATATATATTTGGCTGAATTATCCCTTTAAACACCTAATTTAAGCTCAACTGCAAATGTTTTTATTTTAAACCTATGGCTGAGCAAGAAAGCATTACAGTGGATTTTCAGTTTGTATTTAAATAACAAGCCTGTGTGTGTATTTTAATGAGCTCTGGGACTTGACGTTTGACCTCACACAGGTTCTTCTGAGACTTTCAGCGATAACACACCTAATACAATAAGCATGCCAAACATCACAACTGCAGAAGAGAGAGGGAGACAATTCTGAAAGCGAAAAGGATGTCTAGTGCGATCAACCAAATAAAGTCTGTGTATTAAAATGGCCAAAATTCCAACAACTTACCCTATTCAGAAAAACAAATTGAGTTTATCTGGTGTGCTTTTTGATTGGTAATTGGTGCCTGTACATTCAGATGTGTTATGTTCTGATTCAGATAGATAGAAGGTTAATAAACATCCTCAAACAACAACAAAGTGTCTGTTAATCCATCCAATGCTTGGTTTATATATAATGAGCCTTCATAAATGCCTGATTACACACTGCCATCAAGATCCAGCATGAGGAAGAACAGTAATATGAAACATAAACATGTCTTTTAGTTTATAAATAGCCACAGGTTTGAATATCACACTAATCTTTCATACGTGTTTACCCAACACTTACTTACAGCAATTAAACGCCCTTGTGCTTGTCTTTCTAGGACTCTACTAATCTGGTTTGATTTGTTTACTTAGTCTGATTTGTGGAAAACACATCTATGTCTGCCAGCCCCTCTAAACCCTAAAGATTTACAGGCTTTGACAAAAGAGCCAAATTTTATGATTGTTCAAACAACCCATGAATTCAAATGAATCCGGAGAACACCTGAATTATTCTGGTTTTGTCTTGGATTATTTGTTATTGGAGTATTTGACCGCCCACCCATCTGTGTTATATGTCATATAGCACTGAGTGACAGGTCGGAGAGAAGTTGTGGAAGAACATGGGCCTTGATAAGCTTTTATTAGTCCAAGTGTGTGCGTGTAAGTGCAATCTGATCCTCGTGATCGTATGAGGAAGCACAGCTGGTAGTTACAGAGTGAAAGAAAACTAAGCCAGGGGGCTCACATCACTTTTCCTCTCTCCTTCTTACTCTCCCCCTTGCTCATTTCTCTCAGCTCCTCTGCTGCTCTTTAAAATATAACAGCACACACACACACACACACACAAACCACAACGGGCTGGAGGGGCAGCTGCTAACAGACCACACTGTGGATTATTGCATATGTCGGAGGCTTTAGGGGGACTCAGCAGGAGCACACACGACGCGACCGACCGAACACAACACCGCCCGGCCACACGTGCACAGTTGCGTGTGTGGTAGGGTGGTTGAGGCAGTGGGGGTGAAGGTAAGGTGGTCGTGGTTCCCAAGCATACTGTCGCGGGGTGGAGACCCAGGGCAACTTTGGAAAAAACAATAAGAAAAAATAAAAAGTGCATCATGTTCTTTGACCGCGACGGACAACACGCTGCGAGCACTCTGTGGCAGCACAATTCCAACTTACCGCGCATGGGCATCCCTGATCGCCTACGCATCACACGCTCTGATTAAACCCCGGGCCATTAGGTTGACTGGGGCGTTAGACTGTGAATGGGACTTGTTAAAGCGGGGATGCTTGGTGTGGTTGAACCTCAATGTTTTTTGGGATATAGAGAGGCTGTGGCCTAGTGTATTGTTAGGGTGGGGTCCCAAGATGATGAGGGGGAGGGTGATGTGAGGGAGGGGGAGTCGGACCGTGGGCGGAACTGCCCGGTGTTGGGTGGTCCGTTCCGGGGGGTGGTGAAATAGGTGTGATTGATAAAGGAGCGGGGTCCGACGGGCTCAGAAGTATTAGGGTGAGTGCAGGTGTCTGTCTCGGCTGGGGCATGACAAGTAGAGAAACAGGGCGCAGTGATGCGCGGGGTGCGGGTACGTTGGGCGAGAGTAACAGGGGACAGAGGCCGGCCGGTAGGGCTGTCGGCCGTGGATCAAGCCAATTGTCGAAATACAGGAGGGGTACAGAGCCATATAACAATGAGGTAAAATGGAAATGGCATCGAAACAATGGATGTAGCAGGATGTGGGAGGCGAGTCATAAAGGGCCTCGAAAAGCGTTGTGATTTTTGTATTGATCAACGGGTTGTGTCATGAAGGCGAACGGAAGCATGGTACAGAAAGAAAAAGGTGTGGAGCAGTTTGTGCGGTGCGTCTCTGGGTCGTCGGCACCGGGGGGAAGGGGCAAGAAGTGGGTGAACGCTATGTCGGGCAATAAGGCAACAAAAGTTGAAGGTAGGTGGTGAGGACTCCGGGTATTGCCGTTAGGGGAGTGAAAGAGAGCATGAGGTGTGCAAGAAGGTTGCAGGTATGCTAGCAAGCAAGTGTAGACAGGGTATGAAAAAGGCCAATCTAAACGATGAACTAATGAGAGGGGGTCAGGTATATACACTATACAGGGTCAACTCGGGGTTATACCTATAGTAAATTAGTGACACGGCGATAGGAGAAATGGGGATGCCCTAGTTCAAGGTTTCTGCGACATACATAGGTGAGTCGTTCCAGGGAGTTCGTGGAGGTGAGTGGTCGTTGGCGCAAATCAAGACCATGAGTGCCCTCACGCCGGATGACCCAATTGTTACAGTAAATCTGTAACGTTCCCCCAAAACTATTGTGCCGGCAGTAATAGTCCTCAATACACAGTAAGCTCCTATTCACATTGGAAGTGGATGATGGACGAAAGAGAAAGCATGTCTCGGGTGAGTACGTCCGTTTGTAGTGGGCGTGAGGTAAGAGGCGTGGGGGTGTGCCCCAGGGGCATCTGACGTGCTGTGGGCGGGGTGGCGGTTGGCGTGAGCGTACCATGGACGCATACTGCCAGATCAGACCGTTCTCTCTAATGCACAGCACGCCTCAGCCAATCAGAGGTTAAAGGGCAAGTCGGTTCTAACGCATGCTAAAGAGAGACACCAACACATACACACCCCTCTAGCTGTTCTCAAAGACATTAAGCACAGAATAGAGGAAATATGATGCATTTTTGAAGTGCAAACGAAGATATTATGAGTGTACAATTTAAATATATGTGTGGAGCATATACTGGCTTTCATGCATGTACAGTATGTGTGCATTTGTCTGCATACTTGTTCATTAGTGAGTGTATGTGTATTCTGAGAACAGAATTCACACGGGTGCTGGTGGTTGGGTTGTCTAGCGTGTGTTATTTTGGGGCATTTCATAGGAATCGTAAGGGGTCGCAACTGACAGAGCTTGGCCGCCGGTATAGCCGAGCGGGTCCGTCAGGGGGGGGCCAAGGGTGTGTGGGGTGGTGATCAAAACCATCAGTACGACGACTATTTGGGATTGGGCGGGTTTGAAGGAGCGCGCAACAGAGTGGAGGGATTCGTTGTGTAGGAGGTCTAGGGTATATAATTCTGATGTATGCTCAAATCAACCTTCCTGATCAGATAAAATAATGGATAAGACGTGCGTCCATCCTGTGCGGAAAAAGCGTGCGTCCTTTGCAGCAGGCAAGACGCTGAAGTCGGGCTGCGCAGTCACCCAGCTCCGAGGTGCGCTGTCTTACCTACCGGAGGCCTCCTCCACTTGGTGTCCATCACACCTATCGCTGCCCCCTTTACCTGTTCATTCGCTTCAGGGGTGGCTAGCGGAGTAGAGTTAGGGATAACAGGCGAGAGTACCGCGCGGGCGCCACGCGCGCAAGAGGGCTGCGTTCCTGGAAGCCCAGGGGTACTATGTTCCTCGAAAAGCCCAGGTGACAGTTTGCAGCCCAGCCCCCTGCCGTGCGGGGCCCCGGTTGTTTCCATCGAGCACCCTCCACAACTTCGAGTGGTCTTCCCCAACGCTCGAAGTGTATTACCATGTCTCCAGAGTACGCGGCGGCTAAGACGGTGAGGGCCTGCAGCGATGTCCGTCGAAGTGGCGCGTAGAGAAACTTGGCGGGAACCCCGGTGCGCCCGAAGGTGAAGGGCCGGGTAGTGGTGGGCCAGTTTGTCGCACGGGTGGTGTGGGTGCTGAAGGCGTTATAAAAGGTGGGGGTAGTGGAGGGTTGGGGCAGAAAGGTAGAGAGGAGGTATCATATGGGTGCGCGCTTACTTGCCCTGATCCGGCAGTAGTGGTTAATAAATGTGTCAAGTGTTGGAGGGAGTGTAGCGGGCGGCAAAAAAGAGGTCCCAGCTAGCTACCAGCCTGCAATGCCCGGCGGCCGGTGGCAGTTGGATAAAAACCGTCGAAACTCACGGGAGACGGGGTCGGTTAAGTGCGCGAAATCAGTGCAGAAGTGGGGTGCGATCTGTGGTATTTTGGGACCGATGACGTAGGGCTGGACCAAGGGCTGTTGGATGGTTCATCACCCCTAACTTCTAGCATTGTTTGGATTTCCCTCCCAAGAGGCCTCCCACACGCTCGTGGACTGCGGTAGGAGAAGAGACAAAGAGAACAAGAGGGCCGTGCCTGAGCATTGATCGGGGATGTTAGATCCTCGGGGATGGGACCTGGGTCCGCCCGATTGGGAGAGGACACAAATCGTGGAATGGTCACCAGGGGCTGGGGCAGGCTCGACCTGGCTTGGCGGGGCAGCGGACAGGGCTTTGGGTTGGGGGCGTTCCACGACGGCACGCGTCTCCACTGTGTGCTAGGTTGAGAACAGCATGGTCCCAGTGTCGGCGAGACAACCCAAGTCTTCTACAGATTAAATGGTAATATAGGCTGGTCTGCTTCCCGTCCTTCCCTGCTGGCTGGATACGGGTTGGTGGATGACCAAGTGTTGCTCCATGCTGCTGTATAGGGGCCTGGGGGGCCTTGCCCGCTGGCAAAATTGCAGGCCGGATTGGGGGCAAGGACCAGCACGCGGGTGGCTCGGGGGGGGGGTCCTGTCGCAACGGGCTGGAGTTCTCGAGCTGCGGGGGGGCTGCTGGTTGGTAATGGCCCGCTGGCCTGCTGCCTTGTGGTGGGGGGCCGCCTAGCTAGACGCATGACCCGGGATGGCGTTCCCGGGGGGGTCATGTTCTTTCACATGTTTTGATCACGGAGGCGGGGTGGGGGGGGGGGGGGGGGGGCGGCGGTGGGCTGTTTGGGCGGGGGGCGCCCACACGTCGGCGTGGGGCCACGGGGGGGGTCAGCACGGGATCCCGCTCTGTGGCTGGCAGGTCGCGTAACAGCACCGAAAGTTTGAAGAAGGCTAGTGTCGAGGGGGGGGGGTTGCCTTAGGTGTACCGTCTCCGTTACCGGAAGCAGGACATATTCAGCATGGAGTCCGCATCTCATTTTGCCTCGTGCTGACCACGGTCGTGCGTCAAGCATTTTTGCGATGAGTGTTGGTGGTGTGGGATCTGGGGTCTATCTGTGGCCTGCAGGTGTTGGGGGTGGGGGGGTGGATACTGGAGGGGTCCTCAATTGGCTTCCGCATGACAGGGAAGTGTGCGCCAGCATCCATTAAGCGGCGTGGACTGAAGTTGGTCAACCGGGTCGGTCAGTATCTGCTGGCGGAAGTGCCCGCAGAGCCTAGCAAGACAGCAGCGGCAGACTCCAAATGTGCGTAGGGTGGGAAAGGGCTTGTGCGGGTGGTCCGGTATAAGTCGGGGGGAGGCCTGGCTAAGGATTCTGTATTGTAGTGTGCCATCCGAGGCTGAGTTGACCAGGAGTCTGTTTTCGTTAGCGCGGGGGGGGGGGGGCCGGCCAGAGCGAGCAGTTATCGACGCCCCCACATATCCAAAATCCCTATGGTGCCTCGTGAGATGTGGGGCACGCCGGGGGGGGGGGTCGCTGATGGTAAGGGAAATCACGGGCTAGGGGATGCGTCCTCGAGGACGTTTTTAGTGCTGTCAGGTATGAGGCAAGACGGGGTACGAAACAGTGGTACGCTTCGTTGAACCTTCCCGTCCCTTGGCCATGGAAGCGTGGGTCAGCCGGCGGGGCCCTTGGTGCTGGTGTGTGGCCGCCACCAAATGTTTGCGCGGAAGCAGCAGATAGTTCGAGCTAGAGAAAAAGAATGTACGCCGGACTACAGAAGACAGCCAATCGGTCCGAACTAATCCGTCCGCCGCCAGCAATTATTTTTCCTCCCCCTTTCGCTGCGCGACACAGTAGAGCAGGCCATTTTGGATGATGAAATGCGGGAGAGGATGGGGTCCCGGTTGTGTCTCCTTTCCCTCTATCATGCGCACTTGCGTCCAGCAGTGCTTTAGACAGTCGTCCTCGCACTGTTCCTTGGCGAATGAACTGCCTCCTGTCACCTGCTGAGATAGGTCAAGGAAGAGGTTAGAATTATATTGAGGGGACTCATCATCTCTCCCGCTGTCCGAGGCGAGCCAGACGGGACGTTGATGGGCTCTTCTCGCCGGCCTTTTCCCACGGCGGCTCCCTCTGGTGCTGACAGGCTGTACGGCGGCGACAAGCAGGCGGTCCAGCCCTGGCCAATCCCTCCCGAGAAGGACATGGGACCAGCAGATCCTTCACTACCCCCACTTCCACCAGCCAAGTCCCAGGGCCAGCCGAGATAGTCACTGTCCGGGCCGGTACGTATCGCGTGCCGCCGGCCTGACTACTGGTCGCGGGGTGAACTCCGGCGCGCGCCGCTCCTGGACCACCCTCTGGGGAAACGGCGGCGCTCGCTCCCCCGCATCCCGGTGTTGGGCCGCATCCGCCAGCTCCACAGCCTCAACAATCTCGGTAATGGTTGCGGGGTTCCGCATCCCAACCCCCTGGAGGTGGGTCCTCGGAAGAGCCCGGAGGAACCGGTCGATAATGACAAGCTCCGTTACCTGGGCTGCTGGGGGATCTGAATAACCAATGTTGAGCGAGGCGGAACAATTCGGCAGCTTGGGCTCGGGCTGGGAGGCGGGGTTTGTACTCCCAGTCGTGGAAGTACTGGGCCGCACAGACCGAAGAAAGCCCCAGGCGGGCCAGGATCTCCTTTTTGAGCTCACTGTAGCTGTCTGCCATCGAGGATGGTAGGGCGAAGTAGGCTCGTTGCTCGGAGCCAGCAGCCATGCCCAGTCTTCCCTCCCCCAGCCCTACTGGGTCGCCGTGTTTTCAAACATCTGTAGAAAAGCTTCCACATCATCATGAGCCATCCTTTTTGGCAAGAGTTGTGTCACTTGTACCCGGGGGTCGGGTAACGGAACGCGTCGTGCTGTGGCCGTGCACAGTGTGTCGAGCTCCTGCTCGGTCTGACCCTGTCGGGCAGCAAGATGTTCCGTAATTTGTTGCTGGCGGATGCTAACCTTAGTAAGCTGCCGGAGGATTTCATCCATGTCGGGGAGGAGCGGCCGCCTAGCAGAGGGGAGACAGAGAGAGAAAATAAACAGAAAGGTGAGACCCCGGGAGATCGCTTGTCGGTGTTCCTTCCACTAACTTGCCCGCATTCTCCACCAGTGTGGCAGGGTGGAAGGATCACGCAACAAGGAGAGCTTGGTGTAAGGCCCCGGAGGGTGTATTTATTAAATGACAAGTGACTACGTGAATGGTGGTGGGGCTCTAGCTCGCGGAGGTCCTCTCGGTCATGTCCAGGTGCGGGTGAATCCGTGCCGTGCTCGTGGCGGGGCTGATCGGTTATTCGGTGCATTCTGGAACGGAATAGAGAGAGTGTTAGTCTGCTGTCTCATGGAGAGGCTTCTCACCCGTCGTCGGTGAGCACGCTGCTTATCTGCCGGCGGGTTGACGAGCCCCAGGTGTGGCCGATCAGCCCTTAGTGCTCGTTAGCAGGTACACCTCGTGAGTTTTCAGGGCAACACTGATGTGGAGCCGGGACGCTCGTCACAATATCCACATATTTTGAAAAAATGCAAAACTTGGCATTGACCTTTCTTCTGAAAAACATCTTTTTTTCAAACTTCTCCTGAGTACTTTGTGGGCTTTCTCCAGTTTCTGGGTCATAGCCTCTTCAATGAACCTGTCCAAAGGTATATCAACGTAATAAAAACGTGCCAGGGTTCACGTATTGAACCCGTGTTTTATCTCCACTCAGTGGACATTTCTCTTTGAAACTGTGGCGAAACGTGCCGTAAGGTACGTAAAAACGGTGTTGCAGAAAAGTACCCAGAGGTATGTATTTTTATGAGACCAGGTTGAAAGTTTTCTTTACTGAAGAGTAAATCTGTAGAGTTTTTTTCTTGAAACCTGAATGGAATTTGCCTCTCCATTGAAAGTCTATAGATAACCACAACTCACTGTGTTCAATGTGATTACGTCTCTTGGATTAAACCGCTCGATTCATATGGATTCATGTTCTAGTGAGTAATGAAAGCACATGAGCTTTCATTTACCATATGTGATGTGCTCTATGTATGCATGTTTATATGTAAATAAAAGGCTAAATTAAACATGTTCGTCATATAAAGTAATCATATCGATTGTACAATCTTTTTGGATCTTCTAAGTTTTGGTTACCTGGACTTTTAATAAAAAGATATTTCATCAAAATATCTTTATTTGTGTTTTGAAGTTAACCAAAGTCTAATGGGTCAAAAACGACAAGAATAATGGACGCAAGTATGTTTTATTATGAGAGTGTGTTGCTCAGACAGTTAATGGCTTCAGACTTATTGAAGATCAATTCTCACAACCCCCTGGCCATTAATGGGACTTTTCAAAGATTTTAAACACACACACACATCCTCTAATAAGCTGATGAGGTCTGCAGGGTTGACTAATTATGTGGTGTGTAATATGTGAAACTGTTCTGAGGCCTTTTATCTGCTAAGAGATGACAGCTGTCTGTCAACAGGACCAACATCTCCGTCCTCATCTGCAGAACTGTCAACAAGCACAACAGACACAAAAGCCAAGAGTACGTAAGAGACTTTCTGCCATTTAAGCTTATCTAAAACTCAGTGTGTGATGTGTGTGTCGGAGAGAGAGTTTTCTGAGTGTTTCTTTAGTTCCTGCTGACATTTACCTTCTTAAATCGTCTCATGTAATTTTTATGAGCAGGTGCTGCCCAGTGTTTGAGCTCTCTTCAGCTCGGGTGTGTGTGAGCGTCTGTGTGAATGGATATATGTCAGCATGCTTTGTTGTTGGTGTGCAGTTGTTTGTTAGCATCTGATTATGTGAATGTACTGTGAGAGTGTGAATGAGAGCTCATGTGAACAAGAGTGTCATGTTTGTAATGTTATGTTTGTAATGAAACAGTTGTGCACTACGTAAGTCCACTACCCTACATAGGGCGAGCTGTTTGGAAAAAGGATAGATGTACTACTTGCATACTGTGCAGTATATATTGAATTATACTATACTGTATAAAAAAGCATATAAAGGGCATTCCTGTAGCTCAAATAATAGAGCATGGTGTTAGCAACACCAAGGTCATGTGCTTGTTTTCCATGTAGAAAGCATGAACTGTTTAAATGTTATTGACCTCAAAACACTTTTATCATCGTGCATGATTTTTAAAGTAAAACATTTTGATCTCAAAACCAGCTACATACTGACAAAGTAGACTTGCTCGATAGCTCACCTGGTACAGTGCTGCACTTGCAATGCGTAGTGATCAGGTATGAGTCACATTAAAAGAGCTCAAAGATTTGCAAAAACAAGGTAAAATGGCATGATTGCTTTAGCAAATGCTCTTTTATCTCACATTTGCTTTTAGGTTTAGTTTGGGATTTAGTGTAGATGGTAGGGTAGACAGTGTACAGTTGGAGCAATGTATTAATTTACTTACCAATAAATAGTTTTTTTCCCCACCGTTAGTTCATAAATATATATTTGTTTTAATTGCACCCATGTTAAGTATAGTTGAAACTAATACTCTAGCCAAACCAACTAATTTTAAATGTTAAAATATCTTAAAAATACCGTTCAATAATTTTATTTCAGCTTTTTTTTCTTTGATCTGTATTATATACAGTTGTATACAGGTAAGTCGGGTGTATTTATTTTGCACATTATTTGCAGTGCTTAAGACATGGTTGTTAGCAAATAATATTCTAAAATATGGACATATTCACTCTTATGTGTATGCCTGATATATTGAAAATGCAAAAAGTTCTTGTCTCATGACAGTCTGTTAAGATTTACATGAATAATGTAAATGATACCATATTTTCAATTCAGTATGGTGACATTTGGGAAAAAGAAGTTTGCATCACAGGATATTAGTCTTGGTTGTTTAACATTTTTATTGTAAAAAGTAGTCAAATATTAAATTTGACCTAATCTTACCTTTCTTTTATCATTAAATCTACCGCTTCATTTTGTGTTTAGCGTTTTGCAAAAAGTCTGTTTTATAATTGCAAACTGAGTCTAAAGCAGATAATGTGCTTGCAGTTTCACAGACTTGGTCTGAATATTCGGTATATTAGTGAATGTTTTCACTGAGTGCAACAACTTTTAGTGTGTAAGCAATTAAAACAAAACTCTATTGTAACAGTTTGTGGACCACTAATCTGAATAATTGCAAGTTATTTAACACATTATATGAATAATGAGGGGACAATCTCTATGGTAATTACATCCCTGGACCGAAAAATCCAGCTTTTTTCCATCCCTGTCACTCTCTCTGTATTTAATACCACACATCTTGTGCTTTGTTCTGTTATAATCATACATCATGTGATTTGTGTGCATTTTTTTCTCTCTGCTGTCCAGCGTGATGCGTTTCAGCCCGAGGCAGCTCATCATGGTGACTGAATTATGGCTGATAATGCTGAAATAAATCTGAGATGCTGAGGCGCCCATCTTCTGTCCTTTTCAACCTCGATCTTCGCGGCTGCGGTCTGCCTGTCACATCTCTATTCATGAGGCTTTTACATAATGAGCTGTTATGGAGTTCTGGGTGATCTGCCATCAAGAGCAGCGACCCCTCAGGGCTCTCACTGGACTCCTAACTTCACACTTCACGCGGTGAGTAAGTGTGTGTGTAACCTCAGGAATTTCCCATCATCCTTAAACATCATCACTGAAGCCCAGGCCATCCTCAAGCCAACACTCACTCTCTCTTTTTAAATCCTACTCCCTTGCTAGCTGCATGTCAGAAATTTTGTTTAAATATGTGTTTCCAGACTTTAAAGTCCAACTGCAGCTGATGTTTATTGCCAAAATCTGTTACAGGAGTCATTTTAGCTGTCGGCTTTTTTATCCAGGCCTCAGTGTTTCATGACACGCTGTCTCTTTTTAAAGTATCAACCTCCAAAAATGCTACATGAGCTGCTAAATCTAAACTAGACAAGACAGTGTCTAGCTGGAATATTCCTTATTCATGTTTAACGTGTTAACATGAATACAGAGCTGGATAGAAACAGTGAATTAATTAAATGCATATTAAATGCTAATATTATGAGGAGGAATTGACTTGAGGCCAGATCTGAGGGAAGATAGAAATTAATGATAACTGAAGTTGAACTATGCCTTGTGAAAAATAAGTATGCTGGTGTACTTCAAATCTTAAAAGTCTATTTTAAAAAGACCTCATTTGCTGATAATATGAATGAAATTAAAGGCCACTTAAGTGCACTTAAAGAGAGACACTTTCATGACTATGGTTATTAGCTCGCTTAAGTGCATTTTTAAAAAAACGCTGTTTTCCGTAATGCTGGTTTCAGATTAAAATTTTTACTGCAATTTACAATTTTAACTCAGTTTTGTTATTACTCTTTTTTGATTTGCTTAGAGACGTACATTTATTTTGATGTTGACTAACATACTAAAGCACAAGTACTTGATTATATTTGACTGTGGGTGTTTATTCATATTACATTTTCATATATAATAACAATAATAGAATAATAATGAAATGACATAAACATATATGTTAGTTTACCCATAAATTGCTTTGTCATAACATTCAGCAGTACACCTGTTAATAATTTCCCAACACGATTGATTAATTATGAAATAATTACATATAAAGGATGCATTTACGTGCTCCTTCAATTGTCAAAAGCACTTTAAAGCTTGAAAATATACTATTTTAATTCAATGCAATTAACTGAAATTACGTGAGTCCAAAAACCATCACCATCATTACATTCCACAACACCCCATTGCGTTTACATATATATTTTTTTATACTAAGTACTCTTTGAATGCTAAAGGGAATGCCCATCTAGCATGAGATATAGGTTACAATGTTTCTGAGCACAACATATTAAGTGAGTGAGTGTGGTGTGTGTGTAATATAATAATAAAAGACAGTAAAACTAAATGTGCCCCGAAGGACCCCGCCAGACAGTGACTCTGGTACCAGCTGCATCTCCCTGAGCACAGGCTGTGCTTGACCACACGCGGTAACACACTGTCCCTCCCTCACTGTGACTTTTTACAAAGTTGTACCCATATGACTTTATTATGACTTTCCTAAATATCTTTCTTCTTTTATCAATCAACACTGAAGCCGCATATGCCAAGTACATAGATTAGAGATTATACTGATATAATGTGATGTTGTGGGTTTCATTTAAGTAGGTCCATTGATTGGCTCAAATTGTGTTCAGTGCCCGTGAGCAAAAACACAAATTACTTCTTACACATTTTCCATTTCATTCTATATTATTTTTTAGCTACCTTTAGGACAAGCATTCTAGAACATGGATGAATGGATGAAAGGATGGATGAAGAAATAAAGAAATAGCTCATCTAAAATGTGTGTGTGTGTTGGTGTTTGTGTGTGTGTTTTTGTGTGTGTGTGGTGTGTGTGTGTGTTGTGTGTGTGTTTGTGTTGTGTGTGAGATTGTACTCTAGTGGAGGAGCCAGACACAGAATTAGCAGTGGCATTCCACTGAAAGGAACGGTTCGCAACCAATGGAAATTCTGTCATTACTAATTTAACCTTAAGTCATTCCAAACTTTAGATTTTATTTTTGATGCAAGCTTTAGGGGAAATTGTTCATTTTAGATGAGCTATTTCTTTATTTCTTCATCCATCCTTTCATCCATTCATCCATGTTCTAGAATGCTTGTCCTAAAGGTAGCTAAAAAGTAATATAGAATGAAATGGAAAATGTGTAAGAAGTAATTTGTGTTTTTGCTCACGGGCACTGAACACAATTTGAGCCAATCACCTGACCCATAAATGCCATGTGACTAATAACCCTGCGGCCACAGGACAATGACATCATGATACACTGATTGGCTGATGGCACTACAAGAACACACAGTCTCAAACTCTTCACGGGTGACATCAGTAATGCCATCAAAGACAGCGGAAAGAAAAACAAATCTATTTCAAGCTTTTGGGAGCAAAACAAGTATACAGTGTATGCTGTTATACAATTAAATACTTGATTTAATATAGCAGCAAATAATTTATAATAAGTTCTGTTTAATGGCCTGATGTTGTTTGGGATTCAGGTGAACACCATTGTGCATGTTTTGCGTTTCATTCCTGACATTGGTGAAGAAGTAAAAGAATACCCTATCACACTGGTCTCATTATAGGAATAACATTTAAGTGCAAATTCAATGTAATTATTTCAGATTCTTAATCGTATGTTAGTTACAGCTAGGAAAAGAAAAGGTTTTACAGTTTCAATGTATATTTAAATGAAATTATTTTGAACTAGTGTGTTGTTGAACCGTTTAAGGGCTTTAATTTACATCTTTTTATGTAATTTTAAATTTACTTTGAAAGTTTTTTGTGAATGAGCTTCACATAGACTGCTGAAAGTACTGACAGAATAATAGTAACTAAAATATACTTTTAATGATTTCTATTGAACTTCTCTGCCATGTGTCCTAAAATGTATTGAATTACACCTGCCAAAATTTACTAAATTCTATATACGTATATATCTCATCAAATAACACACTACAGTTAAAATTATAACCAAGTACTTTACATGTGCTTTAATATGTTAGTCAACACATCAAAATAACTATTTAAAGACAACCAAAAGATTTTGGAAAACATTTAAAATGTAACTTTAATTCAGATCATTACACGTGTACTTAAGTGTGTTAAAAAACAGTCATGAAAGTGTCTCTCTTTAAATAAACTTAAGTGGCCTTTTATTTTATTAACATTATATTATCTGCAAGTACAGTTTTTAAAAGTACACTATTCGTTACAGGGAGCAATTCTCATTATTAACTAGTTGCTTATTATTAACATATTGGCTGTTTATTAGTACTTATAATATTCTACATGACCATATTCTACATCCCTAATACCTAAACTTAACAACTACCTGACTAACTATTAATAGCAAATTAGGAGTTTATCGAGGCAAACGTCGAGCGGGAATTGGACCTTAAAATAAAGTGTGACCATGTTACAGTGTATACATATATAGGATATTTTTAAGATTTAAGTACACTACATGTGCACATTCAGTAGTTAAGTGCATTTCACAAGGCGCTGCATGGCTGATCAGCGGTTGATCTGACAGGGCAGTGATGATCTTTCTGTAACACTGAAGGAAGTCCAGCCTCATTGAAGGAGAAATGGTGCACTGGATTTACTGGAATCAGATACCATGAATGTCAGGTGCATGTCATTATGCGCAGCCATCAGCCCTGTTGTCCTGCCCCTATTGGCCAAATACACCTGTCATGAACCCAGCCCTGCCCTGGTGATAGGAGGAGGCCGATCCTCTGTCTCAGTTTACGTGTGCAGCGATAAGAATGTGTGTGTATGTGTGGCTTTGTGGAAGAGGGGTTTGGGGGGGGCATGCTGTCAATCAAGGTAAAGAAAGAGCTATATGAATTATACATGTACTTAGAGCTGAACCTTACAGATCCCCCTCTCCAAAACACACACACACATACATATATGTTAGCCCTCTATATAGTGGGTGGTTCAGCGATCTGTCTGTCCCCTTACTGCCTCTGGCACTCTCGCATTAGCTAAAGGCCACTTACAGCTGACCTCCCTCGTAAGCTCAATAAGATTGGGTTTCAATTATGGTTAATTATACACACAAGGACCTAAGAGTGACTGTGTGTGGTGTGTGTGTGTTGTGGGGTGTTGGTGGTGTGTGGTGTGTGGGGTGTGTTGTGGGCCGAAGCCACCTTCACACACTGGCATTAAAAGTAGCTTTGAAGTAAGTATGCGCTGCTCTGCTTCAGTTCCTGGCAAATTGTGTTTTCACAGATTATTAGTCACGTCAAGTAAAGGGTCCACCTGTGATTATGGCATCCAGTTAGCTGTATTTCTACAGTAAATCTCTAACTTGAAGAAACAGTGTATCCTATCATTGGAGCGTCTGGACCACTCCAACACACAATAAATATTTTGTTAGCTATATTTAACAAATACTCTGTAACACCCCAGGGAGCCGAACAGGCCCCTTTGTTGCATGGCAACCCGACACCCGATAGCTTACGACCTCCTGCATTTAGGTGAGAAAATCGCTTTCCTGCCCATAAGGAAAAGACACAAGGTAAGGATTTTTTCTTTTGCTAATTAATTAATATGAAAACGTTCCTTGATGAACCACACATGTTCCTTTCAGGGCATTTGGGTTATTATTGTCATCTTGTATTTTGTCTTTGAGATTGTATACTGTTATGCAGGCTTATGATCGAAACACTCACTTCTGTCAGCTTACATATATATAACTCTATCATGTTTAGTATCTATGAATTCGGATTCGGATTATCTAATTGAGAGTATATATTGTTTACACCTACCCAACATATTAGTGTTCTAAGAGTCTTTTATAATGTTGATCCAATTTTCATATGCAAATTACCATGCTTTCAAACAAAGGGCCATAAAATGCCCCAGTATCTCAGAACTCCCACTTGAGATTCCGGGCTTCCCCATTGGGCAAGCCCATCTTGAGAGTCGTGAATCTTTGCAGGCTTTAAAGGCGGCACTTCATGTGACCCGCCCAGTCGGTAGTTTGTTGGAATTCTGAGAGGAGGTGAGAAAAACACTCCCGGAAACCCTAAGCTCGTGCCAAGCTTCGGCCTCGACCTTTCCATTAATCAAGATCCTCTGACTCAAAACTGGTTCTTTCTCATCAACCAACTTCAGCAAGTTCTTGGGCCTTAAGATTGCATCAGGACTCTTTTTCAGACAGACAAGACGTGCAAGTATCAAAGTTTGTTTTATTAATTGATACATTAGGTATTATTTGTACCTTTTTACAAAGGTGTGTTTTGAACTAAGAATCTGACGTTTCACTCAGGCGTAGATCTGCTGAATATGCAATTGTTTCAATAACTTCATGTTCTTATTTTTCGCTTTCTCTTTAAAAGTGTTAAGCTTTAACCCTTTCCTATACAAAAAGTATGCGTGTGTGTGTGTGTGTGTATTTTATGACCAGTTTAAGTGTTTTATGGAGATGTTAGACTATTTAAGTGTTATGTAGTTTTTAGATAAACCTTACTTGTCACACGACGTTGTTCCTTGTTTGCTTATAACTGGCAGTCACTTAATCATGCAGATTTTGCTCCAACTTTGTAGAATTGGACAGTAAGAAAGTATTTCCCTAACCATGAAATTGAACGTTCTAGAACTGACAATACGTGTGACCCGGAGAGGGCCGCTATTCTACAGGGATCTAAATTTCTATTACGTATAACTTTCTGATTATTAATTCATAGTTTCCTCATGGTCTGATTCGTTCCATACTAGATTTGCAATTACTTCGTAGCTGCTATAGCTTGCTAGAAGAAAACACAAACGTAAAAACTCTTCACACACAAAATCCATTCAACATTAAAATTATGAACAATTAAATAAATATTCCAAAATTTCTTTTTGTTTTTTTCTTTTATTCTTTGATTTAATTTGTTAATTTTCTTGTACTTTATTTTCTCAGCAGTGCATGGAAAACAATTGTGTTCGCAAACAAATCAACATTTTACTTTTTTTGGTATGCATCATTATTTTTTTTAAATATGTATTATCCACATGCACAACTTTTCCTTATTAGTCGTAAGAATTCATGTCAAACTGGTTGCCTTATAGTTTCTTTTTTAAAATGCCAGAAACCATTCAAACCAGGCACGTCAATTTTCACATTATTCATAGGATTTTAGTTTTAAACCTGAATGCTTAGTTTACACTTAGGAACCTGCAAACTTATTCTTAAACAGACCACGTGCAGAACTCATTACTTGTCCGAAACATTTAAAGTCTGTCATCCAATTTAACTCATCCTCATGCCGTTCCAAACCACTGTCACAATGTACTTCCCCGAAGATAAGCTGGTTAAGTAATCTTTTGTGTTTTGATTGCTTGTGATTAAATGGTGATCCCCCCAATTGTTGATGGATATGCTACGTGCACATGAACATTTGAGTGAGAAATCTACTCATTTGTCAGTTTCCCAAAAACAACATACAAACACCCAAAAAACACTGAATTTTTGTACAACTCAAAACTATTCACAAATTCAATTCTCCTGCATATTCTGTTTTATCTAATTCAATTCTGTTGCCTTCAGATGCACTAGATACACTGGATTACGCCTTTTTTTAACTAATTTAAAACCTAATGCTGTACTAGGTCCAATTCTTGCAGAAAGTACCCTTGAGGGCTAGAGTTTGAGAACCTGAAAAAAACGTAAATCATCTTAACTAGACACCAAATCGCAAGAAAATCACCAACAAGTGTCACAATGCTGCCTTACCATATTTCTTCTGGCCCTGCCATGGTCATTAATTCCAATGTACTAAGTGGCGTGTTTTCCAGTCTAACATTTACATAGGCCTACAAATATATTCGTTTCAAAGTGGAGATGAATGAATAAAAGGAACCACTTTTGTAACACCCCAAATGCCTCCATGAGTTTCTTTGTGATGCTTTGCATGAAGTTAATTTCCTCACTGATGTCAGAAAACTATTATGACATAATTTGGACATGAATAACAGCCTTGGAACATCTTGTTTTTCGTAGGCAGAGTACGAGCACATCAGCACACAGCAGTGTTCTCCAGAATTGAAAAACACCACCTTGCGTCAGGCTGAATAAATTGTTTTTTTTTACTACCAATTATCTCCTCATGGCTTTCCTACTTTTTTTTTGCTTGTTTGTGTGGTTTTAGTTTTGAGCTCCGTCAAGTTAATTCTTTGTCGTCTATTTTTTATCTTAAAATCAATTTTATACACCATCCTTTTTCAGTTCTATAACGTGTGAATATATCCCCTATCGTATTCTACAACAAAAACAATCAGAGCGCCTTGTTATCACTAGCTCTATTTTTTGCCGCTAATCTCGCTTACATTACTAATACAATATTCACTGTTACTTGCTTTGTCATGGCGACTTTTGATTGCATGTGATGACCCGTTCGAGCTGCCAATTCGGTTGGCGGTCGAAGCTGGAGCCGTGGATAAAGCAGATCCGGGGCCTGGTGGCAAAGCAGACCCAGCTGAGAGTGCGGAGAGCCGCACTGGAAACGTCCCGGGCTGACGCTCACAAGTCGGAGGTAAGTATACAGTGCGCTGCTAACTCTCCCACCACCTCTTCTCCGTGTGTTTCTCTGCACAGGCCCTGTGCACCCAGGACACGATCTTCCCAGGCCTCCTGTACTCCGGCGCCGTGACACCACGGACCCTGGGTGCAGCCGTAGCGGAAGACGCGAGCCAGGTCCCGGCGACGACCTCTCCCCCTCCGCCGCATCCGGTCTTCGAGATCTCCACCCAGAACCACTTCGCTCCCCTCCGCAAGACAGAACGCAACGCCGTGATCATCGGAGACTCCATCGTCCGACACGTCCATGCTACGTTAGCTGAAGGTAAAATGCACACTCACTGTTTCCCTGGTGCTCGTGTTCCTCGATGTTTCTGCGCAGATACCCGCGATCCTGAAGGTTGACGAGAGCCCCGGAGCGGTCGTGCTTCACACGGGGGTTAACGACACCAAGCTGCTGCAGACGGAGACACTGAAGAGGGACTTTAGGAGCCTGATCGAGACGGTGCGCAGTATATCGCCCGCGACGACGATCATCGTGTGAGGACCGCTTCCCACGTATCGACGAGGACATGAAAAATTCAGTAGGCTTTTTGCTTTAAATGAATAGTTATTGTCATGGTGTAAAAAACAGAAACTGCTCTTTGTTAAAAATTGGAATCTTTTCTGAGAGTGTCCTAGGCTTTTTCGCGCTGATGTCCTGCACCCCAGCAGAGTCGGAGCAGAACCCCTGTCGGACAACATCTCCAGGACGCAACGCACCATATGACTAATAAGTCAAATCTCAAATAACTGCCCTGATGACTTTTGTTATACCCGCTTAAATGATATAAGTACTTGCGCTGTACAATCTATAAAGACTGTGTCTTTTCCCCGAATAGTGAGGTCAAAATATAATTTTAATGCAGGATCTAGAAAAAATCTGATAAATTAGAAAAATTTTAAATAAATGAACAAAAAACATTTTTAATGTTTGGGCTTATAAACATTAGATCGCTCTCACCCAAAGCTTTTATTGTTAATGAAATGATCACAGATAATAGTTTTTATGTACTCTGCTTGACTGAAACCTGTCTAAAACCTAATGATTATATTGGTCTAAAATGAGTCTACTCCACCAAGCTACTACTATAAGCATGAGCCCCGTCAGACTGGTCGTGGCGGCGGTGTTGCAACAATATATAGTGATATTCTCAATGTTACTCAGAAGACAGGATACAGGTTTAACTCATTCGAAATACTAATGCTTAATATGTTATACTACTGTCAGATATGCAAAATAAATCTACCGTATCTCTTGCTCTGGCTACTGTGTATAAACCACCAGGGCCGTACACAAATTTCCTAAAAGAATTTGCAGATTTCATCTCAGACATATTGGTTACTGTTGATAAAGCACTAATTATCGGAGATTTCAACGTTCACGTTGATAATACAAATGATGCACTAGGACTTGCGTTTAATGACCTAATAAACTCTTTTGGAGTCAAAAAAAACGTCACCGGGCCCACTCATCGTATTAATCATACGCTAGATTTAATTATAACGCATGGAATTGATCTTACTGATATAAATATCGTACCTCAAAGTGATGATGTTACTGACCTTTTTTCCTTGTATCGTGCATGCTGCGTATTCCTAATATTAACTATATGGCTCCGCGTTCTCGTCCGGGCAGAACTATTGTTCCAGACACCAAAGACAGATTCACAAATAACCTGCCTAATTTATCTCAACCGCTCTGTGTACCCATACGTAACATAACTATACGAAATAACTAGCACATGCCACTATCTCTCTAATCACAATTAAGGCCGTTGCCCCCACAATTGAAAAAGGGTTAGAGAAAAACGTTCATTGGCGCCCATGGTAACACAGTTTATACCCATCTCTCAAAAAAAAACTTGTAGTCCTTGATCGCAATGAGAGAAAAACTACTTGGAAGTTTTTATATTGCGTTGAAAAACAGTAGCCCTAAGACAGGCCCTAAAAAGCTGCCAGGGCGAGCATATCCACAACTCATAGAAAAATAACCAACAATTCCAAGGTTTTTTTGTAGCACAGTGGCTATATTAACACGTAACCAAACGCCACCGTCTAAATATTCCTCAATTTTAATGAGTAATGACTTTATGAAATTTCTTCAACTGATAAAATAGATACATCAGAAATACAATAACAAATTTATATTCCTACAGCGTATAACTTTAGCTTCATTCATCGCCACCACAGATAACAACTGTAGTGCTTTACAGCTATGGGACAAGAAGAGCTAAATAAACTTATTATTGCATCTAAACCAACAACATGTTTTTTTAGATCCTGTACCCACTAAATTATTGAAAGTGTTGTTACCTGTAGCAGAATAACCGCTTCTTAATATTATTAACTCGTTGTTGTCTTTTGGTCACGTCCCAAAACCATTCAAGCTTGCGGTTATTAAGCCTCTTATTAAGAAAACCAGAACTAGATCCTAGTGAACTGGCTAATTACAGACCAATCTCAAATCTTCCTTTTATGTCTAAAATTTTAGAAAAAAGTTGTGTCTGCTCAATTGTGATCCTTCCTGCAAAAAAATGATCTCTAAGAAGAATTTCAGTCAGGTTTCAGGCCCTACCATAGCACAGAAACTGCATTTGTTAAAATTACAAATTACTTGCTTCTTGCTTCAGACCAAGGCTGTGTCTCATTGCTATTTTTACTTGATCTTAGTGCTGCGTTCGATACTATAGATCATGACGTACTCATAGATCGATTACAAAATTATACAGGTGTTCAAGGGCAGGCTTTAAGATGTTTTAGATCCTACCTGTCCGATCGCTATCACCTTGTTCATTTAAATGGGGAGTCCTCTCAATTATCACCAGTAAAATACGGAGTGCCACAAGGATCTATCCTAGGTCCTCTGCTATTTTCAATAAACATGTTACCCCTTGGTAATATTATTAGAAAACACAGGATTAGTTTCCACTGTTATGCTGATGATACTCAGCTATATATCTCAACAAGACCAGATTAAACTTCTAATTTATCTAAGCTAACAGAGTGTGTTAAATTTAAAAGATTGGATGACCAATATTTTTTCTCCTATTAAATTCGGATAAGAAAGAGATATTACTTATGGGACCAAAAGACAGTACACCGAATCTCGTGGATTACATTTGCAACTAGACGGATGTACTGTTACTTCCTCTCCAGTCAAAAATCTGGGTGTTATATTAAAAAGCAACTTGTCTTTTGAAAATCATATTTGTTTCCCCATGTTACAAAAACAGCAATTCTTCATCTTAGAAACATTGCCAGTTACGAAACATAACGGTTTTTGAATTCTGATGCAGAAAAGCTAGTTCAATGCATTCCATGACCTCTAGCCTGGACTATTGTATAGCACTGCTAGGTGTTATCGCGCGTCAATAAACAAGCTACAGTAGTCCAAAATGCAGCGGCCGAGCCCTTACCAGTCAAGACATCTGACAATTCGCCCACTTTTACAGTCCCTGCACTGGCTACATATTAAGTTTTCCGTATCAGTTTACAAATATTATTACTTGCTATAAGCCCCTGAATGGGTTAGCTCTGCCGTACCTAGCTAGTCTTCTACCATCTAAATCCCATCACGGCTCCCTAAGTCCAAAACTCTGGACTTTTGGTAGTACCTAGGATAGCAAATTCCACTAAAGGAGGTAGAGCTTTTTTTACATTTGGCTCCTAAACTGTGGAATAGCCTTCCTGATAACATTCGGGGTTCACCACTCCTTTCTGTTTTAAAGCCTAGATTCAAGACACATCTCTTGGCCAAGCAATTCAAATCTGCATCTCATAATCGTTGTACTGCAGTTTATACAATCAAAAATTCACATTATTATCTTTTCTTTTTGGGTTAAACAACCAATTTTGCTTTGGTGAACAGCAGCTACCTAACTATGGTTGCATTTTGTTTCTCTGTTTGTTATGCACAGATTTGTACATCCCGTGGTAACTAGGATTTACACAAGATTTACTCTGGATGTAGAACACCTTAGAAGAGATGATGCCAACCCCTCATAGGACCTAAGATGATGCCAACCCTGAAACAATTTACAGAACTACCAAATTTTGCTATAATTTTGATTGCATCATATAATAATTGCTGTTAAATATTATTCATCGTCTGTTTTATTATGTCTTAAATTGATTTTTCCGTACTGCTGGTTTTGTCTGGCTAGAGGAGAACTGGCCCCCTGACTGAGCCTGGTTTCTCCCAAGGTTTTTTTTTTTCTCCATTCTGTCACCGATGGAGTTTTTGGTTCCTTGCCGCTGTCGCCTCTGGCTTGCTTAGTTGGGGACACGTCATTTCCAGCGATATCGTTGACATGATTGCAAAGATATTATTATTTAAACTGAGCTGGATGTTGATATCACTGAATTCAATGATGAACTGTCCTTAACTGAAAAATTAGTGTTTACTATTGTCATTTTGCATTATTGACACACTATTTTTTTAATTAATGCTGTTCAGTTGCTTTGTTACAATCTGTATTGTTAAAAGCGCTATATAAATTAAGGTGACTTGACTTGACTTGACTTTCTGAGAGTGGGATTCAAATGGTCCAGGATTGGCCTCAACCCAATACATACCATAAGTTAATATAGAAGTTCAGCTCCCCTGAGTCCCTCAGGGACATCCACTGTATGTGTTGCAGGATCCTGTCATAAGACTGGCACACACCAATAGGTGGCAGCAGTGAGTGCACCCTCATGTGGAACAGTAGAAACCTTCCTTTACTGTAACTCAACCTACGGTGCATCTAGGACGTTTGTATATCAGAATCAGACATGTCTGAAACATAACACAGAAGTAGCCTAAAAAAACTAAAACTATTATATTGTGAACAATAATTACATGTTGCCCTTTGTTGTTCTATACTCACTGTAAGCCATGGCCTCTTTGGACTTATTGCTTTATTAAAACAGAGTGCTGCAGCTGTAACATCAAAACACAGAATACTAATTTGCCTTGGGTTCCCTTGAGATTTTTGTGTAATTTACATTGTAGAGCAAAACCTCCAGTTATCGCTTATTGATATTTACCAAGATCTTTTTTTACTCATAAATGAAAAACCACATATACAGCACTTTCAATTTTTCACTTCAGGTGAGTTCGTTATTACACTCTTAAAAATAAATGTGCTTCACGATGCCATAAAATAACCGTTTTGTCTAAATGGTTCTATAAAGAACCTTTAACATCCAAAGAACCTTTCTGTTTCACAAAAGGTTCTTTATAGTGGAAAAAGTTTAGCAGATTATAAAAGGTAAGAAAAGCGAATGATTTAGAACAGTGGTTCCCAAACCTGGTCCTTGAGGCACCCCAACACTGCATGTTTTGCATGTCTCCTTAATCAAACACACCTGATTCAGATCATCAGCTCATTAGTAGAGACTCCAAGACCTGAAATTGGTGTGTTAGAGAAAGGAGACATGCAAAATGTGCAGTGTTGGGGTGCCTCCAGGACCAGGGTTGGGAACCACTGCTTTATAAAACCTTTGACTGAATGCTTCTTTGTGGAACCAAAAATAGTTCTTCTATGGCATCGCTGTGAAGAACCTTTTAAGCAACTTCCTGTTTAAGAGTGTACACTTGTTGTCTATAAGCTGTTTCGTACATCACATCTTTAACATGAATGAAATGCAATTTAAATGTAAAAAGAATATATTAATTCTTAACCATTCACTTCATATTACACAATGCTTCAAAAGTCCTTACAATGTCACAACTCAGAAAACTGTGAATCATGTAGAATTAGCTGATTTTAGAAGAAATAGAAACTAAGAAGAAACTGTGACCGTCAGCATGCCCAGCATGTCCAGCTAATTTATTTCAGAGAAATTCAGACAACAATAATCTAGAATGAGGTTATACAGTGGGTACGGAAAGTATTCAAGACCCCCTTAAATTTTTCACTCTTTTTTATATTGCCGCCATTTGCTAAAATCATTTAAGTTTATTTTTTTTTCCTCATTAATGTACACACATTACCCCATATTGACAGAAAAACACAGATTTGTTTACATTTTTGCAGATTTATTAATAAAGAAAAACTTAAATATCACATGGTCTTAAGTATTCAGACCTTTTGCTGTGACACTCATATATTTAACTCAGGTGCTGTCCCTTTCTTCTGATCATCTTTGAGATGGTTCTACACCTTCATTTTGAGTCCAGCTGTGTTTGATTATACTTATTTGACTTGATTAGGAAAGCCACACACCTATCGATATAAGACCTTACTGCTCACAGTGTATGTCAGAGCAAATGAGAATTATGAGGGCAAAGGAACTGCCTGAAGAGCTCAGAGACAGAATTGTGGAAAGGCACAGGTCTGGGCAAGGGTACAAAAAAAAAATTTCTGCGGCACTTAAGGTTCCTAAGAGCACAGTGGCCTCCATACTCCTTAAATGGAAGACGTTTGGGACGACCAGAACCCTTCCTAGAGCTGGCCGTCCGGCGAAACTGAGCTATCGGGGGAGAAGAGCTTTGGTGAGAGAGGTAAAGAAGAATCCAAAGATCACTGTGGCTGTGCTCCAGAGATGCAGTTGGGAGATGGGAGTAAGTTGTAGAAAGTCAACCATCACTGAAGCCTTCCACCAGTCGGGGCTTTATGGCAGATTGGCCCGACGGAAGCCTCTCCTCAGTTTAAGACACATGAAAGCCCGCATGGAGGCCTCCAAGATGGTGAGAAATAAGATTCTCTGGTCTGATGAGACCAAGGTAGAAATTTTTGGCCTTAATTCTAAGGGGTATGTGTGGAGAAAAACAGGCATTGCTCATCACCTGTCTAATACAGTCCCCACAGTGAAGCATGGTGGTGGCAGCATCATGCCGTGGGGGTGGTTTTTCAAGGGGAGAAGGGGGGGGGGGAGGTAGGAGGAGCGCAGGGACAGTATACGGTTTGCAATCGAGGAAAGTATTAATGCGGCCAAGTACAGGGATATCCTTGATGAAAACCTTCTCCAGAGTGCTCAGGACCTCAGATTGCGCCGGAGGTTTACCTTCCAACAAGACAATGACCCTAAGCACACAGCTAAAATAACGAAGGAGTGGCTTCACAACAACTCTGTGACTGTTCTTGATTGGCCCAGCCAGAGCCCTGACTTAAACCCCAATTGAGCATCTCTGGAGAGACCAAAAAACGGCTGTCCACCAACGTTTACCATCCAACCTGACAGAACTGGAGAGGATCTGCAAGGAGGAATGGCATAGGATCCCCAAATCCAGGTGTGAAAACTTGTTGCATCTTTCCCAAAAAGACTCAATGCTGTATTAGATCAGAAGGGTGCTTCTACTAAATACTGAGCAATGTGTCTGAATACTTAGGACCATGTGATTTTTCAGTTTTTCTTTTTTAATCTGCAAAAATGTCAACAATTCTTGGTTTTCTGTCAATATGGGGTGCTGTGTGTTACATTAATGAGGAAAAAAAATTAACTTAATGATTTTAGCAAATGGCTGCAATATAACAAAGCGTGAAAAATTTAAAGGGGTCTGAATAATTTCCGTACCCACTGTATATATATAAACGTACCACCATTGATCAAATCAGCATTTCAGCCACAGACCACATTCTTCAAACAGAATAAACCTTTGCTAATATTCACTGTGTGATCCACCACCACATGCCACCCAAAGCCTCATTTCTGCATTTCTGTTATTTTGGAAAACTATATTTGTAGAAATGTATTTATATGTTGACAGTAAACTGTAGCAGTGACTTCTTACAGATATGAGTTATATAAAATATGTATGTTTATACAATTTAATTTGACAATAAATAAAACTACTAAAAGATATAACTAATATTAACATATTAAAATAGAACTTTACCTCCACCTATTAGTTTGGTTCAGTTCATTGTTAAACAGCCAATTTTTTATTCTACTGACAGAATAATATCATGTCAAGCAGTATGTTCAAGGTATCTAATGGGGAAGTCGTGGCCTAATGGTTAGAGAGTCGGACTCGTAATCCATAGGTTGCGGGTTCGAGTCTCGTACCGCAGGGATTGTAGGTGGGGGGAGTGAAAAAACCAGCGCTCTCTTCCACCCTCAATAACACGAATGAGGTTAGACCCCTGAGCAAGGCACCAAACCCCCAACTAAATGTCTGCCCACGCTCGGTGTGGTTTCACCGTGTTTTGTGTTCCCTGCTGTGTTTCACTTTGGGAAAAATGCGAGCACTAATTCTGAGTATGGTCCCCCATACTTGGCCACATGTCCCTTCACTCACTCCTATTACCTTGATTGTGGTGCATCTGGTGAATATGGACATTCTTCAACCAATTTCATGTTTAGTTTGGTCCAAAAACCTATCCCTGAGGGCGTTTTGTGAATAAACACAAAAGGAAAAGCATGGCCCCCTATCTACACCAATGCCTAACATAGTGGCCGCATACAGTTACAACTGCCATTCACCTCTTCAAAAGATGCTTGGCTTAAGGAGCACACTTTCTACTTTTATTGATTAAAATTATATTATCTGACACTTACAAAAAGTACTCTTACATTAAAATAAGCATACTTGGTAACACTTTAGAATAGGGAACACATATTCACTATTAAATTTCAGAAGTTTTTCCTTCACTAAACTCCGGATTTTGGCTGCTTAGGTTACTGAGTAAGTAGTATTTTAATTTAGGTATGGGTATCACATATGTCCATGCAGAATAGGCATATAGTGTACGTACTAATAACAGCCCGATGTTCGACTAGGAGGATAGATAGCAACTATTATAGTAGGAATGGGGGCCTTTCCCATAAAGTGGAAAAAGTCCCAACTCTTCGTACTTGTGCCTCTTGGGGGAAACAGGGAGTTCAGACCACGGAAAAATTACTTTGGCTTTAAACAGTGGGCATTAAAAGGTATGCGAAGTATGGATTTTTTGATGAAATCCTTGATAATCCTTTAAAGGTATAAGAAACAAACTCGGAATTCCAATTACACTTTTTTAAAAGCTTACAAATTCGCAGTTATATCAATGTTAAACATTAATTATTCACTAGATCTTTACCAACATAACTAGAAAATGTCATGTTTCATGAGGATCTTAGTACAAAGCAAATGTCAATGTTTTATTGCAAATTTGTTAACAGCTCTAAAGCATTAGCAAATTCCAAGAGAGTTGCTTGGGGTATAGATTTGCAATATGGACTTTCAGATTCCGAACGGAGCCATATATGTGTTAGAGCCCAGAATGCAGACTTATGTCACTCCTGAGAAGAGAAATAAGTTTAACCCAAACATTCCAGATATCTATTAATAAATGCCAAGAACAATAAGGGATCATTTTTTCATTGTAATGCAATTAAGACATTCTGGCAAAAAGTGACAATGCTAATTTCCTCAGTTATCTCTAAACCAATTCCTGTGAAAACTGAAATGCGTGCTTTGGGTTTATTTCCTGAAAAAAAAAAGTTTATCATTATCAGCTTACCACACTAAAACGATTGACTTTTGTAGTTCTTGCAAGATGTTTAGTAGCATTTTACTGGAAGAACATAGAAGGTCCATCCACTGATCACTGGTTGGAAGATCTGCCACATTATATTGCATTGGAAAGAATAAAGGGCAAAATAAAAAGACTACCATCAAATTTGGAATCTTTTCATACATTTTCTGGAAAATAACCAAATATTGACACATTGATGGACACCCCCCACTCTACTGACTGATATGTGAATTATATGTTGTGCTTTTGTATTTGAAAATATGTGGACAAGTCTGTCTTAGCCTTTGAGTAATAATCTTTACCCATGTAATCAAATTTTTTGGATGCTTTGGTGTACTTTATCTGGATATATTGGTGTATTTGGTGTATTTTCTCTTGACTTTTTTTCAATAAAAATGTTAATTAATTTTTAAGTAAAAACTTCCACCTACTTCAGTTGCTGCTTTAAAGTTTTAAGTATATTCAAATTGTCATTTGAACTATTTTTTGTATTCTGTTTCATGAAATTGGTTAAATTATTTAAAAGTTATGGAAAACATGTTTTGCTATGAATTCGTCATACAATTTCATTTTAATAGTATGCTAAAATGTACTTTTTTCCCCACAAGTGTCCTGCTGGTTTCTTCAAGAACTATGTTTTGCTGAGTCACACTGAGGACATTTATTAGGATTGTGGGACGTCCCTCAAGAGCCCTTCAAGTAGGATCCACTATGCCAAGTCTGGAAAATGACCCAAGAGAAGTTCCTGCAGTTTCACTTGAGGACACCTGTGCTTTCACTCTTCAAAGACGAGTGCAATCCTCCATGCACAAATACCTCGCAACCTAAAAGTCTCGCCTTTTATCGTTTCAGCATTTGAAACTAGTCTCCTCCCCTCTATGTTCCTGTGGGATCTCTCTCTCTGCTCTCTTCCTTCATTATTAATCACGACTGGTGTGCCATTGTGTTTAAGATGATCAGCAGGAGATCTTGACAGAGGACAAGGTCAGAGTGAGAAAGCGAATCCCAGCTAAGCAGAATGTAAAGACAGAGACACCAGTCGGCTCTGTGAAAGCGCACACATACTGTATACATGCAAAGTAATTTGCAGCAGGTTTGTGTAAAGAGTGATCAGATTGATCTGAGCTGTTTGGTCAACAGGAAGCTGCTAAGACTTTAGAGCAGAAGGAAGCGGACAATATTATGATACATTCCTTTTTTTATCCTACATTTTCTCTTTTCTCCAGCCCCTCCATAACCGTTAAATCACATGCAATAACCCTTCTAGGAATAAGAGTGAGCCAGAGACAGAGACAGAATGTGTTTGATAGCGGTGTGTGTGTGTGTGGGACAGAGTAAGGTGTGTTTTATAGCTTTGATTGAAGTCTGGCTGCTGTCTGGGAGCGACACTACATTCCGCTGCTGTCACAGCCAATAAAACAATGTCACATGCTCTCTTTTGTCATGATAACCACTGGCCTGACACCTGAACAACTTGATTTGAAGAGACATAACAAAATGGTTTGCTAGACACGTTGTCTTCACACTTAAAATGGGAAAAACAAAAGGAGAAAGAAAAACACTCATTCCTTTTGCTTTTGATTTTTAGAGTTTCAGCCACACTCTCCCCTGATAATGTTTGATTTGTTGTCCATGAGGGAAACAGGTCATTCTAATTATCCTGACAAACAGAACTAAGCTTTTTCTCTTGCTCTCAGGGTATGTTCCCAATAACGGCCAGATACGTACATGGACTTCACAGGGTTTTCAAACATCTTGAAATTCCATGTTATAGGCTGCATATTAGGGCTGTCAGTTTAACGCGTTAACTTAGTTAATTAGATATGAAAAAATAACGCGATTAAAATATTTTAATGCTGTTAACGCACTGGCCCCGCCCCCAGACTTGTACGTCACCTTACATTTCTACAGTTGACTGTTGACAAATATGATGCAGGACAACAACTCCATAAATGCAGTTATGCCCTAAAATTCTAGATTATTCGGTGTAAAACAATGGGCCCTGTACGAGTTTTTTGTCTATATTTAGTATTATGCAAGTCATTGTTTTGTCCGAAGAGCAACCTGACGCAAATGGGATTTTTTATACAAAACAATTGTTCCAGGAAATAAGAAGTTACATTTCTGTTATATTTTAAACACAGTATTGCGTTTTTTGTTCAAATTTTGACAATCGTGAAATATTACCAAGCAACAGCAAGACGGTTGTGCGTCTGTGAGCAAACACAGCGTGAATCGTTCTAAATGGAACCGCGTTTTGAACAAAAACGTGAAACAATGATTCAAAGCCCATTCATAGAGAGAGCCGTTAAATTCATTCCTGATCCTCCCCTTCTACATATTCTGACCTGCTTTGACGAAATTGACTCATAAAGACCTTTAACGCACCTGCTGGTATTAGTATTTAGTGTCTTGACGAGCCTATCATTTGACGCTTATTAAAAAATAAATTAATTAAAAAACACATTACATAGGGGACCCTAATTCCATCTCACCAACAATTCAGTTGTTATTAATGTTATCATTTTAATTCCTATTTTAATTCCCCTGTTATATGTCATATGTTTGTTTCACCAACCCTGAATGACTTATTTTTTTGCACAAAGCCATTAAGATTAAGTATACGCCTATTTTGAGAACTGTTGTGATGCAACAAAGCTGTTTGGTTACTGTTCCGGGGCTGACGCTATGACGTGAGACCCACCCTCTTTTACTCTGGGGACTAATAGCAAGATGTATTTGACAACGGAAGACAGCGCCTCGAGTCATGAAACTAAACCTTATGCTATTGGGTTCACTGCTACTGTATGGTCCTTTGCATAACCGGTATATGGGGGGCAAAAAACACACAGAATAGTCCTATGTGGCTAGAGAAGGGTCGACGATCGCAGCACGAATCAAAAAGGCGGCAAGACAAAAACGGGGGGAGCCAATCTCCGTCGGACACAGGTCGACGATTCACGTATAACCGCCAGAAGGCACGGCTAAGGCTAACGGCAAAGGACTAGGTGTTTAATGTGCTGTAATGGCTAATGCGAAAATGTCGTAGGGCTAATGGCTTAAGGATTAAGGCAAATGAATAGGGCTAAGGCTAAGGCTAAGGCGAAAGGGAAGGATAATGCAAGAGTAAGGCTATACTATGGCCTAATCTGTGCCTATCTCACGGCTAATGGCCTATAGGTCTATCTTTATGTTTTTTTGGATAAGGCTAAGGCAAGGCTAAGGCTAAATGTACATAGTGGCTCAGTAATATGCTATTTCTCGAGGGGAGTGACTAAATTGCTGTGAACATATACTCCGGCAGAGGCGAAGGGATAAGGGGAGTGTTAGATAGTTGTAAGGGAGCTTGATATGTTAAACAGCTGGGTGGCATATCAGTGTAAACATGGTGTTATGCCAATTCTGCTGAGCTTGCATTTATCGTAATGAATGATGGGAAATGTAGTACGGGGTGATGTGCAACAGTGTGTAGTGCGAGAGTCAATGAAATGGAAAGTTCATGGACCGGATTCGTGACAGTTACCAGTGACTTTCATTGCATGAACAAAAAATACTGAGATGTTTCTCAAATTATCTTCTTTTATGTTCCATACTTTACGTTCGGCCATTGTAGCCTAAACATAGCCTAAACATTTAACACAATAATAGCTTATATAAAAAAGGAATAAAAAAAACTTAAAACTTTAACTAAACCTTCAGCTTAGCCTAAGAGAATAATTAAATCAGGCACATTTGCTTTAATATTGGTTTCCATCCTTAACACACAATAAACTCCCTCCTTGACATTAACTCTTCCTCTAAAAAAAAACAAAACACTAAAAGTTAAACTGTATTCAAGTTCAATTCAAATGCAAGACATATCCTAATATAAGACCAAACATAAGACTAACAGTAACCCCGAAATGTGTCAGCAATTGCAGAAACCTACTTGTGTAGGTTTCACCACGCTGCGTAAAGAAAAAGGTTTCTGCCGAGAAAGCAGAAGTACATATCGGTGGTCCTCTAGGGGTCATTATTGAAAATAACCCATAGTGTCACCACTCATTCTCCAGTTACCTCCTCGGTGCTCAATGAGGAAGAGAAATTCCACTGTTTCACCACCTAAGACAAACTTGTTTGTTTCTCATCAAACAGAACTTCCTGGATGATTTTGTCATATCAGCAGTGTGTATTTATGCTTATTAAGTTGATTTGTTTTTTCCTTCCGTAATCACAGTGGCAGCTGAAAGACTGAAGATCTAAATGTACCATTCACATGGAGCGATGGTTCTGCGTCTTGTTTTGTTTCTCAGGACACTGTGATGTGGAGGACACTGTTGAAGGACTCCTGCTCTGAGAAAAACAGAATGTGTATTTAAACATGATTGAAATGTTAATCTTTTAGGCAATCATTATTTTCTCCAGGTTTGTGATGTTTATTTACCCAATTACTGACAATTCCTAAGAAAAATAATGAACACATACTCCTAATACTCTAAAATAAAATACCTGCATAGTTTCTATTTGGTTATTGCATGATGCTTATTTTTTATGTTGAATATGATGCTTTCTATAATAATGAATGTGTGTTTACAAATGTATGTTCAAAATAAGACATCACAAAAATAACACACAGATTTCATAAATGTTGTTATGGATTTCAAGTGCCTATGTGTTACTGAAACTGCAGTGCGGTCCTTTTTTTTTTCCTTTGTTCGTTCGTTCATTCGTTCATTCATTCCATTTCTAAAATAGCTAATTTGACCAAGAACTGTACAATCACAATCACAAAAACACAATTAAAAACGTAGGTTTGTGCTTTTGTAATAATATACAATTTTATAATGTATACATATATTTACTGATATGCCTGTGTGTTACAAAAAATGAAGGTCTGTTTGTTTGTTTTGTGAGTGTGTGTGTGTGTGTACCTGGTATTTATCACGTTATGGGGACCAAATGTCCCCACAAGGATAGTAATACTAGTCAATTTTGACCTTTTTGAGGTCCCCATGAGGAAACAAGCTTATAAATCATTCAGAATGAGTTTTTTTGAAAATTTAAAAATGCAGAAAGTTTCCTGTAATGTGTAGGTTTAGGTGTAGGGCAATAGCACATACAGTTTGTACAGTATAAAAACCATTACGCCTACGGAATGTCCCCATAAAACATGGAAACACAACATGTGTGTGTGTGTGTGTGTGTTTTTGTTTATCAGTTGTTTATGCCATTTCTAAAATAGCTCATTTGCTCAAGAACTCTAAAACCACATAAATACAAATAAAAAAGGGTTGTGCTTTTGTAATAATAATTTTTCAATGTATACTTATATCTACTGATGTGCCTATGTGTTACTGAAACTGCAGGTCTGTGCATTTATTTATTTATTGCTACTTACAATTGTAACGTAGATATCATACCAATCAGACAATCTCGATTTGGCAAAACCGAGTTGAGGCACGAGGAAGTCACAAAAATTCCACAGAGCCCCAAGACACCAGAGATGTCAATAATCAGACCAGCCCCGCTGAAGCATCCTAACTAACCCTGTCACAGAACAGTTTTTTCAACATTAACCAAAATTAACACATTTACAAGCCAAGGAGATTGTCCATTTTGGGCACGTTATCAAGAATAATGGTCAAAAGAGATGACCGCATGACTATCACACGATAGTAACGACAGTCACAAGCTCCTCGTAAATTGACTTCCCCCACTTTACGACAAGAACAGAGAGACTAAAATTCCTTACGGACATTTTAATCTCTGGTCTTCATACATTCACCGAATGGCACGGAAACTGCCTTTCCATGCACCTAAATGACACTAAAAGGACTCGAGCAACTAACCATTGCTATATATCTAACCCCATATCATGTATCTAACCCACATGTTTAACCATCATGCCTTAATCATTTATTGTGACTGTATTTTGAATAACTATTGAATAGTTTAAGAATTGCTATTCATGTTTAGTGTGTGTGTGTTTGAGAATTCATGCTTGAAATGTTTCTTCCAATCAGTTCTTTGTCAAATGTATCATATTCTTATTATAAGAAATCATGTCCAAAATGTATACTCTACCAGAGCGGGAAAAACGCGGATCATGTGAATAATAAGATAACAGTTGATTTATGAATGGGAAGAAGAAACATTGCAACACCCCGAGCAAACACGACATCTAATTGGTCAAAACACCATTTGGGGTGTGTTAAACAGCCTGGGTTAAATACTAGAAACACCATCAAACTTAGCTTTTTGTCTCTCTCTCACGCTCTTCCTTCTTGCCTTATCAGCCTTTTTGTTTTCTTTTAAAATCTGCTTCTTTAGTTTTTACGTGCTCTGGCTTACCGCCAGCTCCTCCAAACCATGAGAAGAAACACCACCTAGTCTCGTCAAACTTTACTTCTATTCTTTAGTTTGTTTTATTTTCCGTTGAGAGTTTCGTGTTTTGAGTTAAGTTTGCCTAACGCCGCATCTCCGAAAGAGTGCTGTCTAAACTTCAACTGCAGACCACAGCTCCACGTCGCCAGCCAACGCCCAACCACTGGCTTCCCAAGACTGAACCTCCAGCCAATCAGAAAAGCGGGAAACCCCTTTCGGCAACCAGACAATGAAGGGAACCCCGCACACAACGCAAGTACCTCCAGATTCTAGCTGAACTGGTGCATTTTATATAAATTTTAACCTCATTGAGGGAATCATTGCGAGGGTTAATTAAGTGATTGATGTTTGTTCAGATCTATGCAATTGCACATATTGCTGTAAACTTGGGATTTCACATTTTCATTCTCTTAAACTAATTATTTCCTCACTTTCTCTCTTTCTGCAACTTGTGTGTGAATGCGTGTGTTAGATTAGTTTATATGTCTTAGATTTATCCAATAAAGCCTTATTTATATTGAAAAGAGAAGTATCTCGTGTTTTGGTGCTCACAAGTTAATGTCTTAAACTGCCGATCTTGTTACATATGCTAATTAAGAGTGTTTTCACTATATTTTGGATATAGATATCTATTGCAGAATTGATGTCATACGGCTCTTTCACTGAATCGCTGGCCGTCTCAGTGATCAGCCGTAAAACAGTGATTCTGTCCTAATTCCCTTACATATTAATGGTGGAGTTCCCTTTAAAATCTTAAATGATTCCCTTTGAGCTAAATTGACCTGTTTCCCTTAATAACAATATATATAATAACAAACCTATATACTTGTTTTAAATATATAATAATTGTTCTTCTATTGCATTGCTATGAATCTACCCTTTGGGAACTTTTTTTTTTTTTTTTTTTTTTTTTTTTTTGTTTTTTTTTTTTTTTTTTTTTTTTTTTGTTTTTTTTTTTGTGGGTTTTTTTTTTGTGTTTTTGGGTGTTCATTGGGTTGTTGGGGGGAGGGAGGGGAGGCACCCAGCAGCGGGGGGGGGGCAAGAACATCTAGCAGAAGCGCAAGACACTGGTCTGAAGGGAGGGGGGTCTGACGTAATTATATGTGATGAGAAGAATAGGAAAAAAGGGGAGTTTTGTTCTTCGTCGTCGGGCGAGGATGGGGCAAGGTCGGGTTGGGTATGGAAATGGTCTGTAGTGGGTGGTGTTGAAACGAGAAGGGAAAAGCGCAAATGGCCGCAACAGGGCAGGAAAACAGAAGAGGGGGGGACGAAAGGGAAGAGGGAAGAGGAGGGGGAGGAGGAACCGACCAGAATAGAGAGACGGGCTGGCGGTAAAACCGCACCCACCGCACAGACCAAACGGGAAATAAAATGGAAACCGTGACCTACAGGAAGTTAGGGTACAGGAAAGAGGCACGGGGGAGAGCGACCGAGGGGAAGAGACAAGGGGGGGTGAGAGGCACACACCACGGGGGCGGGGAGACGACGGGACAGGGGGGCCACTTCAAGCATCAGGGGGCACCCAAATAAACACAGACCGCAGGCAACGGAGGGGGGGGGGCAGCAAACAACAAAGACACACAACACGGAACCACCGGACAGGGGGACACTCCTTGTTGCTCTGGGCTGGGCTGGTGGGCAGGGTGGGGCGGTGGGGGGTGAGCGAGAGGCGGGGGAGAGCGGAGCCTGGAGGGCGGGACGGCACGTGGCTGCGGGGTAAAGCGGTTGGGGCTCGAAACAGATGGCCTGATCACCAACCAGTTTACCCACCGACAGGAACACACACTCACAGAGAGCAGGACAAATGACAGGTGGCAGGCGGAAGGGAAGGCAATTACCCGTACTCCCGCGTGAAGACCACCAGCAGGGAACACACCACGTTGGGGACTTTCGGAAGGACCAAGACCAGGCCGGCGATGGCGGGAGATAACGCGAGGGGGGGGATGGCAAGGGTAAGGAGGGATGACTGACCATATAGCCATAACTTTCCCACCGCCCACTTTCTCAACTCAACTCAAATTTAATTTGTAGATCACTTTCAAAAATCCCAGTGGGTACCCAATTAGAGTACCAAAAGTAAGCAAATACATACAGCCAAAAATACAACAAAAATCGATACAATTTACAACACAAAAGCTAAAGAAAACCAAATAGAGGAGTAATATGTGACCCTGGAGCACAAAACAAGTCATAAGGGTCAATTTTGGAAATGGATTTTAGACAATCATAATAAGCGAATAAATAGCTGTCCCTTGATGTATGGTTTGTTTGGATAGGACAATATTTGATTGTTTTGGACAAATATATTGGACAATATTTTGGACAAAGTTGTCTTGGGGCAAATGACGTTCTTTATCAATGATCTTACGTATTTCATTTATGGTAGGAAATTTACAAAATATCTTCATGGAACATGATCTTTACTTAATATCCTAATGTTTTTTGGCATAAAAGAAAAATCTATAATTTTGACATCTACAATGTATTGTTGGTATTGTTGGCTATTGCTATTTATGGCTATGGCTATTTATTCATTGATGGTTGCGGTTAATGGCGTCACTTCCTGTTTGTTGCTGCCGCGTGTTTTGAGTCTGAGCTCCGTCAAGTTAATTCTATATCGTCTATTTTTTATCTTAAAATCAATTTTATAATTTTATACACCTCCGTTTTCATTTCCTAACGTGTGAATATATCCCCTCGTATCGTATTCTACAACAAAAACAATCAGAGCGCCTTGTTATCATTGGTTCTATTTTTGACTTTCCGAGTCCGTTATTAGCATATAGCCCGCTAGCATCGTCAGCGTGGTTGCCGCTAATCTCGCTTGCACTACTACTCTATTCACACACATTACCATTGTTTTACTTACTGTTACTTGCTTTAATAGCTGATGTGTGTCTACCTTTGAGTGAAGGGTGGGGGACCTTCGGAGACGTGGCATTCGTTGGTGCAGGTCGGGGGGCCGGTTGGGTTTTGGGGAGTGGGTCGTGAGAGTCGGCAATTTTCGTGGGGTGCTTGGGTCGTGTTTTTGGGTGCGGGTTGGTGTATGCAGCACCCAGGCAGATGGAGAGGAGGGAGGAGACCGTCTGGGGTGTGAACATCCCAGGGGGTGTGTGCGGTGTGGGGACCTCACAAGCCCGAGGAAGGACGGAGTGCGGTTGGGGTGTGGGCGGCGAAGGTGCGCGGGGTGGCTCTGCGCGCACTCCGTGTGGGCGCTGGGGGCTGTGTGGGCCGGGCACCCAGACGCGAGCGTCCCAATGTCCGGCACTCCACGCCGGGGACACCACGACCCTGGAGGCCCGCAGCGGGAGTGTGCTGACGCTGTAAGCGTCGTGGTGCCCGGGTGTGGGGTGGCGGGGGGGGTGTAGTGGGGGCACGGCTGGCGCCCCCGCCACGCCTCCAGTGTGTCGGCAGACCGCCAACCAACCGCTGCGCGCCCCCCGTGAACGGTGGACGCGACGCGGGAGCAGCGGAGACGCCATCGGCCGCACGGCCGGCTAGTCCGGAGGAAGGGGTGCACACACACTGTTGTCCCGGGTGGCGCGGGTTCGCGATGGTTCGTGCGCAGAATACCCGAATCCTGAAGGCGACGAGCAGCACCGGGGGGGGGGGGGGGGGGGGGAGCGGTCGTGCTCACGCGGGGGCTAACGACACCAAGCTGTGGCAGACGGAGACACTGAAGGAGGACTTCAGGAGCCTGATCGAGACGGTACGCAGCACATCGCCCGCGACGACATCATCGTGTCAGGACCGCTTCCCACGTAGCGACGAGGACACGAAAGGTTCAGTAGGCTTTTTGCTTTAAATTAATGTTTATTGTCATGGTGTAAAGAACAGAAGCTGCTCTTTGTTAATATTTGGAATCTTTTCTGGGAGCGTCCTAGTCCTAGGCTGATGGTCTGCAGTGGAGTGGAGCTCATATCGGACAACATCTCCAGGATGCTACGCACCATATGACTAGTTAATCAAATCTCAAATAACTGCCCTGATGACTTTTGTTCTACCCGCTTACATGATAGAAGTACTTGCGCTGTACAATCTTTAAAGACTGTGTCTGTTCCCCGAATAGTTAGGTCAAAATATTAATTTAATGCAGGATTTAGAAAAAATCTGATCGTGATTAAACCCGAAAAATTTAAAATAAATGAACAAAAACATTTTTTAAGTTTGGGCTCCTACACATTAGAGCACTCTCACCAAAGCAGCTATTGTAAATGAAATGATCACAGATAATCGCTTTGATGTACTCTGCTTGACTGAAACCTGGCTAAAACCAAATTATTATATTGGTCTAAATGAGTCTACTCCACCAAGCTACTGTTATAAGCATGAGCCCCGTCAGACTGGTCGTGGCGGCGGTGTTGCAACAATATATAGTGATATTTTCATTGTTACTCAGAAGACAGGATACAGGTTTAACTCATTCGAATACTAATGCTTAATGTTACACTGTAAGATATGCAAAATAAATCTATCGTATATCTTGCTCTGGTTACTGTGTATAGACCACCAGGGCCGTATACAAATTTCCCTTAAAGAATTTGCAGATTTCCTCTAAGACCTATCGGTTACTGTTGATAAAGTGCTAATTGTCGGAGATTTTAATATTCACGTTGATAATACAAATGATGCATACAAATGATGCATTAGGACTTGCGTTTACTGACCTAATAACCTCTTTTGGAGTCAAGCAAAACATCACCAGGCCCACTCATCGTCAATAAATCAACTCAGTTTAATTATGGCTATAACAAGGAATTGATCTTACTGTTATAGATATCGTACCTCAAAGTGATGATTTTACTGACCATTTCCTTGTATCATGCATGCTGCGTATTACTGATATTAACTATATGGCTCTGTGTTATCGTCCGGGCAGAACTATTGTTCCAGCCACCAAAGACAGATTCACAAATAACCTGCTTGATTTATCTCAACTCCTCTGTGTACCCATAAGTACACATGAACTAGACGAAATTACTAGCAACATGGGCACTACCTTCTCTAATATATTAGAAGTTGTTGCCCCCATCAAATTGAAAAAGGGTAGAGAAAAACGTACTGCGCCATGGTACAACAGTACTACCCATTCTCTCAAGAAAAAAACTTGTACTTGAGCGCCAATGGAGAAAAACTAACTTGGAAGTTTTAGAATTGCGTGGAAAAACAGTATGTCCAGCTATAGACAGGCTCTAAAAGCTGCCAGGGCCGAGCATATCCACAAACTCATAGAAAATAACCAAAACAATCCTAGGTTTTTATTTAGCACAGTGGCTATATTAACAAATAACCAGATGCCACCCGATCTAAATATTCCCTCCCAGTTTAATAGTAATGACTTTATGAATTTCTTCACTGATAAAATAGATAACATCAGAAATACAATAACAAATGTAGATTCTACAGCGTATAATACTTTAGCTTCATTCATCGCACCAAAAGATAAACTGCAGTGCTTTACAGCTATAGGACAGGAAGAGCTAAATAAACTTATCACTTGCATCTAAACCAACAACATGCCTGTTAGATTCTGTACCCACTATTATTGAAAGAAGAAAAAGAAAAAAAAAAAAAAAGAGGTTTGTTACCTGTACAGAAGAACGTTCTCAATATTATTAACTCGTCGTTGTCTTTAGGTCACCTCCCAAAACCCTTCAAGCTGGCGGTTATTAGGCCTTTTATTAAGAAACCACAACTAGATCCTAGTGAACTGGCAAATTACAGACCCATCTCAAATCTTCCTTTTATATCTAAAATTTTAGAAAAAGTTGTCTGCTCAATTGTGCTCCTTCCTGCAAAAAAATGATCTCTATGAATAATTTCAGTCAGGTTTCAGGCCCCACCATAGCACAGAAACTGCACTTGTTAAAATTTCTAATGACTTGCTTCTTGCGTCAGACGAAAAAAAAAAAAAAAAAAAGGCTGTGTCTCATTGATAGTTTTACTTGATCTTAGTGCTGCATTCGATACTATAGTTCATGACATACTCATAGATCGATTACATAACTATACAGGTATTCAAGGGCAGGTTTTAGGATGGTTTAGATCCTACCTGTCTGATTGCTACCATTTTGTTCATTTAAATGGGGTGTCATCTCAATTATCACCAGTAAAATATGGAGTGCCACAAGGATCTGTCCTAGGTCCGCTGCTATTTTTGATATACATGTTGCCCCTTGGTAATATTATTAGAAAATACGGGATTAGTTTCCACTGTTATGCTGATGATACTCAACTATATATCTCAACAAGACCAGATTAAACTTCTAAATTATCTAAGCTAACAGAGTGTGTTAATTTTAAAGATTGGATGACCAATAATTTTCTTCTATTAAATTTGGATAAGACAGATATATTACTTATTGGACCAAAAGACAGTACACAGAATCTCTTGGATTACAATTTGCAACTAGACGGATGTTCTGTTACTTCCTCTACAGTCAAAAATCTGGGTTTTATATTAGATAGCAACTTGTCTTTTGAAATCATATTTCCCATGTTACAAAAAAACTGCATTCTTCCATCTTAGAAACATTGCCAAGTTAGAAATATGTTACCTGGTTCTGATGCGAAAAGACTATTGTAATTCACTGCTAGGTGGTTGTCCTGCATCTCAATAAACAAGCTACAGGTAGTCCAAAATGCAGCGGCTGGAGTCCTTACCAGGTCAAGAAATATGATCATATTACCCCAATTTTATAGTCTCTGCACTGGCTACCTGTTAAGTTCTTTATCAGTTACAAAATATTATTACTTGTATTATAAGGCCCTTAATGGGTTAGCTCCTGCGTACCTAACTAGTCTTCTACCACGCTACAATCCATCACGCTCCCTAAGGTCACAAAACTCTGGACTTTTGGTAGTACCTAGGATAGCAAAGTCCACTAAAGGAGGTAGAGCTTTTCGCATTTGGCTCCCAAACTCTGGAATTGCCTTCCTGATAACGTTCGGGGTTCAGACACACTCTCTCTTTTTAAATCTATATTAAAGACACATCTCTTTGGCCAAGCATTCTAATAATGCATCTCATAATCTTTTACTTCAGTTATATCTGATCAAATGCATATTTTTATTCTTTAGTTTGGGTTAAAGAAATCAATTTTGTTTGGTTGGAACAGCAGTTACGCTAATTATGTTTGTATTTGTTTCTCTGTTTTTTGCCACGGTATTGACATCCCGTGGTAACTAGGATTTTACACAAGCTTCAGTCTGGATCCAGTACACCTGAGAAGAGATGATGCCAACCACTCGGAGGACCTCAGATGATGCCAACTCTGAAACAACATACTGAACTACCAAATTTTGCTATAAGTTTTTGATTGCATCATATAATAATTGCTTTTAATATTGTTCATCGTCTGTTTTATTTCGTCTTATATTGATTTTTCCGTACTGTTGGTTGTCTGGTCAGAGGAGAACTGGCCCCACGACTGAGCCTGGTTTCTCCCAAAGTTTTTTCTCCATTCTGTCACCGATGGAGTTTTGGTTCCTTTGCCACTGTCGCCTCTGGCTTGCTTAATTGGGGACACATCATTTCCAGCGATATCGTTGACATGATTGCAAAGATATTATTATTTAAACTGAGCTGGATGTTGACATCACTGAATTCAATGATGAACTGTCTTTAACTGAAAAATTAGTGTTTACTATTGCCATTTTGCATTATTGACACACTATTTTCCTAATTAATGCTGTTCAGTTGCTTTGACACAATCTGTATTGTTAAAAGCGCTATATAAAATAAAGGTGACTTGACTTGACTTGCTACAAATATACCCCAGCGACTTAAGACTCCAGGCTTTTGTGCTCCAGGTTTACATGTGGTCTCTAATATGGGCAATTTATGCTTATTCCTGCTACTGTAGCTCTAACTTCCTTTTTACTTAGGAAACTCATTGGAACAATTTCCTCTCCATCTCTTTTGTCAGATGACTGACGTTCTGATGAGCAAGCATATTTTTTTCCCCTTTTCTTTGGTTTTGGGTTTTAAACTGTTACCCTGATTGTGTACAGGTCAGTGTGTGGTAGAGTGACTGATGGAGACCGACGTGGATGAAATTGACGGGAAGGCCTCTGTATTCAGCCAAGAAAACCCTCTTTATAACAACACCATGAAGCTCTATGAGGCTGACCGCTACGACTTCCAGCACAGTGGTAAGACAAAATGGCATTATTCATATTAAAATGTTTTACAATTTTAATCTAAACACAAGTCCAATGCATAAATTCTTAAATAAGAGAGAGAAATAAATATTTTTCTGAACATGAAATCAAATCTCTGCTTGAAAACTGACTAAATGAAATAAAAAGATTAAGTAACTTAATACACAACTTTCTGGAATTTTTCATTCTGATCAGTTTTGACATTCTGCAGTCTGATATTTCCTAATGTTGACTGTCATCAATGGCAATGCTGTATATCAGTCTGCTGATCCGAGTAACTTAAACTTTTTTGTAAGTTTATGAGTTCTGCATTGCAATATTAGTGTTTGTACTGTATGTGTGTTATAGAGCTAAAGACTAAGAAACCAGCGAAGAAACGTTACTGTATTCCTGTTCTCATACTGCTTTTCCTGCTGCTGATTGGACTGAATTCTTTGCTGGCCTATAAAGGTGAGATGTACCAGAAATAAAGTCACATTTAAAAAGCTATACATTTCTGTACATACAAATTATCAAACCAAGTGGCATTTACATAAAAGAAAATGAATACAGGCAAACTTTTAAACTGAAGAATGATGGTAGCCATTGACTTCCATGGTACAGGGGGGAAAACAAAACTATGGAAGACAATGTTTGGTTACCAACATCCTTCAAAATATATTCTTTTGTGTTATGCAGAAGAAACAAATTCATACAAGTTTGGAACAACATGGGGATTAGTAAATGATAACAATTTTCATTTTTGGGTAAAATATTAATTTAATGTGATTCTCTGATAAGACATTTATGTGAACTTCATACATACACTAAAACACAAAATTAAAATTAAAATTAAACAAAAAATCACAAAACACCAGCTGATTAAAAGACATTGAGCAAACATAGATAAGATATTTTGCTATATAATGCAATATACTGTATATACAATATTAGCGTATGTTTTTGTGGCCACTGTACATTCAATTTGATGCAATCATGTAAGCTAACACCTTGTTTCTGGTTGATTTCTGTTGTTCCATGATTAAATCTGCTTCATGCATATGATGTGTATTGTATGTAGTCTTCACGCTGGAGGCTTGGGTTCACCTTCACTGTACATCAGCTGATCCCAAAACAGTGGAACTCAAGTCTGCTGAGGAATTCAAGCTGGGCAGCTCCAGTTCAGATCAGGTACATACACACATGCATTCATGTTTTTGATAAAAACACATGCACACATATATGCAGAGAAAGGCATATTTTGAGAGAACTGCGGGTTCTCTGTGTGTCTGTTAAACAGGAGTGTCTCTCCGATCTGTGTGGGAACAATGGGACTCTAGAGAAACTAAGGACTCAACTAAACCAGCTCAACATTAGTGCACAAAGAGGTACGCACACACATGCATTGGGTTTCCATGTTTTGGGGGGACATTTATATCCCCTTATGCAAATCCTACCCCTCACACAAACTGCATTTTTAGATTTTCAAACAATTTCATTCTGTATGAGTTTTCCTGATGGGGACCAAAAAAAAAGTCCCAACAATGTGAAAATTTACTGGCATAACTATCCTTGTGGGGACGTTTGGTCCCCATAATGCTAAGGAATACCAGATGCATAAACACATACACACACACACACACACACACAAATCGTTCATATATTGACCAGGCACTGTTTTGGGAATCTGCCATGAGTTTTTACATGATCATGATTTAACATGAATTGTTAAAGGGGTCATGAAACGCCTTTTCTGATCTTTACATTAGGCATCTAAGTTAGCAAAGATTTTTGTTTGTTTGATTGCTAAATTCATGTCTGCTAAAATCTCTGTATATAGATCTAAAACTATTATTATAACTTATTGTTCGACTGCTGTAATTAACATTTAAAAAATGGCAACCTTGAGATGAGATGTGAATGAGAATGTTTTCATTTGTCAGTTTTGATTTTCCATTTCATGACCGCTTTAAAGTATTTAATCAGGAGTCACCATAGATATGTCCCACAGAATTGAGATCCCTATTTTTCTTTATATTTTATAGCCATGGTTTGTCCGCCTGGTCCATCTGGTCCACCTGGCAGACCTGGATTACAAGGTAACTACTTCCATCCCTTGAAAATATTGTCAATCAGTAACCCCCAACCTCTTTCTCACTCGCATTTAAACGATAGTAACATTAGAAGAATGCTATATTTATAACTAATAAGTGTGATGTTCATGATGAATTTGTCCAGTACTTGTCTGCATGAGGCCTCCGGGTCATGGCACCAGTGTAACAGGTCCAACTCGCACCATGCTAAGCAGGATTCAAACCAGAGCACGAATCGCTAACATGTCCTTCAAGGGCGGAGGAGGGAGGTTTACCCACACAATTCTTCTTAGTTGTCCTCCATTACATTATTAATTGTGCTCAGCATTACTTCGTTATTTCCAGAAGGTTACCATACATCTGTGAGGCATCCCAAATCACTAAGAACCTGTCCCCAGTTTAAAGGGATAAATAATGGCAAGCGGGAGCAGCAGAGCTCAGTGACCAGAATAGAGTCAATCACTTTACCCGTTCCTTCACAATCTATGTGTTTTCAGCTCTCCCTGCTGGTCAAGAGAGACATAAACACTAAACTAAAGCCGCAATTTGACCTTTGGTGTCTTAGATCCTTTATCCCAACACGTGTGTGAATTGCATTTTTGACATTTTGATGTCACCGGTCAGTATTTATAATCCAGGTGTGTTCTGTATCAGGTCTTCCTGGAACACCAGGGGTACCGGGACAGAAAGGACACACTGGCTCCCCAGGTTAGTGTATTTTTATATATCTGTATGAATTTGTGTGGGTGTAGCATAGTGGTCTATGTTCATTTTCCATAAATGTTAATGTGCTGTATTGGCTTGGCAAATAATTGCTAAAGCAAATGCTCCTTTGCTGCATACAAGGAAAATGATGCAAAACAATATGAATGTGCTCTCTTTCAGGTCCGGTAGGTGAGTCTGGAGCTCCAGGTGAAAAAGGACAGAGAGGAGACCAAGGACTAGCAGGTGAAAGGGGCCCGGCTGGCATGACAGGTCCACCTGGTAATGGCCTTCTCACTTTCACACAACTCTCACCCCATTTGGAACAGTATAGTAGATCCATATCTCTCTACGACTGTTACTTCTGTCTCCAGGTATTCCGGGCTTGAAGGGGGATACAGGAGCGAGAGGACTAATAGGTGCTTGTTTATGATGATCAAAGGCCATCTGAATAATTCATACTGTAATAAACACAAAATATGTGTTTTGGAAATACCTTGCACATTTTTCCATGCTGTGAGAGTTTTAGTATTGCTTTAATGAAATCCTGTCTGGTATTTTCTCTGTGCATACAAGGTTTACCTGGGACTGACGGTAGTCGAGGTGCAGATGGAAAGACTGGTATCCCAGGAACACCAGGGCTCCGTGGACCACCAGGTATCATCGAAAAGATTTGATAGCTTGTCTAGAGGAGCTAATTTTATAACTACTAAAAATAACAAGAAATATAAAACAATAATAAAAATAAAATGCTATATACATTTTCTATTTTTTTTTTTTTTACAATGCAGTATGGATGCTAGGATGTTTTTAGTGAGAGCATGTTGTTGTTACGGTATTCTGGGTCATTGCAAGGTTAATTATTGCCCTAAGTCAAAATAACCAACCATATTTTGACATTTTGATAACAAGACATGGGTCTTATTGTCCATCAGGAAAATTGTATGTTTAGAAAAGCATCCCTTAGAAAAATATAACCACACCTCTCCTCAAGCAGTCTTAATCTGTTTAGTTTGAACAAAACTAATAGTGATGCTTGCCTTGATAAATACCACTAATAATAATCCCTGGTCAATGCAACACTTGTGTTCTAAGTTTGACACTGTTTGACACATTGTAGTTTAATATTTTCATCCATAATCTTTATCTATCATGTATACAGTAAAATCTATCTTCCTCAGGTCCTAAAGGAGACCCTGGTGCGAGCGGTGAGAGGGGAGAACAGGGATCATCAGGTCGTAGTGGTAAGAAAGCATAGATCATTACCCAGATTGACCAAATTTTCCAATGTGTCAAACAAACCTATCTCTCTGGTAAAGGTTATTAACATAGCCAAGGACTATTGCCATAAAATATGGTAAACAGGTGCATCTCAATAAATTAGAATGTCGTGGAAAAGTTCATTTATTTCAGTAATTCAACTCAAATTGTGAAACTCGTGTATTAAATAAATTCAGTGCACACAGACTGAAGTAGTTTAAGTCTTCGTTCTTTTAATTGTTATGATTTTGGCTCACATTTAACAAAAAAAAACCAATTCACTATCTCAACATATTAGAATATGGTGACATGCCAATCATCTAATCAGCTCAAAACACCTGCAAAGTTTTCCTGAGTCTTCAAAATGGTCTCTCGGTTTGGTTTACTAGGCTACACAATCATGGTGAAGACTGCTGATCTGACAGTTGTCCAGAAGACAATCATTTGACACCCTTCACAAGGAGGGTAAGGCACAAACATTCATTGCCAAAGAAGAGTGCTGTATCCAAGCATTTTAACAGAAGGTTGAGTGGAAGGAAAAATGTGGAAGAAAAAGATGCACAACCAAACGAGAGAACCACAGCCTTATGAGGATTGTCAAGCAAAATCTATTCAAGAATTTGAGTGAACTTCACAAGGAATGGACTGAGGCTGGGGTCAAGGCATCAAGAGCCACCACACACAGACATGTCAAGGAATTTTTGTCGTATTCCTCTTGTTAAGCCACATCTGAACCACAGACAACGTCAGAGGCGTCTTACCTGGGCTAAGTAGAAGAATAACTGGACTGTTGCCCAGTTGTCCAAGTCCTCTTTTCAGATGAGAGCAAGTGTTGAATTTCATTTGGAAACCAAGGTCCTAGAGTCCTGGAGGAGGGTGTAGAAGCTCATAGCCCAAGTTGCTTGAAGTCTAATGTTAAGTTTCCACAGTCTGTGATTATTTGGTGTGCAATGTCATCTGCTGGTGTTGGTCCATTTTGTTTTTTTGAAAACCAACGTCACTGCACCTTTACCAAGAAATTTTGGAGCACTTCCTTCTGCTGACCAGCTTTTTGAAGATGCTAATTTAATTTTTCCAGCAGGATTTGGCACCTGCCCACACTGCAAAAGCACCAAAAGTTGGTTAAATGTTCATGGTGTTGGTGTGCTTGACTGGCCCGCAAACTCACCAGACCTGAACCCCATAAGGAATCTATGGGGTATTGTCAAGAGGAAAAATGAGAAACAAGAGACCAAAAAATCAGATGAGCTGAAGGCCACTGTCAAAGAAACCAGGGCTTCCATACCACCTCAACAGTGCCACAAAATGATCACCTCCATGCCACACCGAACTGAGGCAGTAATTAAAGCAAAAGGAGAGCCCCTACCAAGTATTGAGTACACATACAGTAAATTAACATACTTTCCAGAAAGCCAACAATTCACTAAAAATGTTTTTTTTATTGGTCTTATGAAGTATTCTAATTTGTTGAGATAGTGAATTGGTGGGTTTTTGTTAAATGTGAGCCAAAATCATCACAATTAAAAGAACCAAAGACTTAAACTACTTCAGTCTGTGTGCATTGAATTTATTTAATACACGAGTTTCACAATTTGAGTTGAATTACTGAAATAAATGAACTTTTCCACGACATTCTAATTTATTGAGATGCACCTGTACTTAGGTTTATCTGAAATAGCTGATACCACAATATTGGATAAAAGCTCATTGATATAACTGCATAGCAGCTTCACTCCGGAATCCATTATACAGAAAACACAAAAGTAATCAGTAGAACATATGTGCTGACTTTGTAATCAGAATTTCAGTTATAATTATTATTTTCATTGATAATAAATACATATTGTTTTACAGACAGTGTTTACTTCCAAGTGTCTACAAAACTCTTATATAAGGCATTTGATGCCACTAACCTGGCAAGCTTCAGCAAATACAGAGATCAGTTTTTCCTCACAAGTATACATTGTATTATCATGGTACCTTTGTTTTGAGGCAGAATGGTGTACCCTCACTCCCTGAAATTTGATCATTCCCGATTCATTTGTGCACTAACCTGTATTTGGTTGATCTTTTAGGGTCTCCTGGTCTGATGGGACCTCCAGGTCTGCAAGGACCACCTGGAGAAAAAGGTTCACCTGGACCAAAGGGAGACACTGGTGTCGGCCTTCCAGGTATTGTAGGAGTGCTAAGGACACATGCACATAAGAGTGATATATGGCATTACGCCATTAATTTATGGGCAAATAATTGTTTTCAGGGCGCCCAGGACAACAGGGACAAAAGGGAAGTCAAGGATTGCCAGGTAATCTAAAAACAAACACATAAACCGATGATAAACATTGAGTTTATATCATATACACTGTAAAAAAAATCCCGTAAAAAAAACGGTAAAATTCCGGCAGCTAGGGTGCCGGAAAAATACAGTAAAATAACAGGCATTAAATAACAGTAATTTTCCGTAATTCAAAATGCTGTCATTTTACATGAGATTTTCTGTATTTTCTTCAGCTTTTAATGTTCAATAAGGAGCTTTACTTAAATACTGTGGAAAGTTAGCTGTCATCTGAGTTTGATGTTGCATGTAGGTGTCGCTGGACTTCGAGGTCCGAATGGAGAAAAGGGCAGTAAAGGTGATCCGGGTGAGTTTGTTAAAAATAATATTATTGACAAGAAATCAACATCCAACTCTGTGTGTTTCTTGAATTTCCTTCATCTTATCCTTTTGTCTGTCTTTTAGGCCTAAGGGGAGCTCAAGGTATGTTTCGGTGCAGTTTGGGCATATCTGTAATATCATTGAGTGCACAGCATCTGTGTCATTATGAACCTGTTTGTGAGTAAATTAATTGTATCTAAATGTATGATGGTCTTAAACAGGTCTTAAGGGAGAGAGGGGTGCTGTAGGACCCCCGAGTGGTGCCCCTGGTAATTATCATAAATACTTATGCATACTACTGTGTGTAATGTTTATTCAATCAAATAATTCCAATACAAAGATTATTGTATTGTTTTTGGAGGTTCTACTTGAATAACAGTGTGTCTCACATATGTGTATTTGTCATTAGCCGTAGTTCGTTTAGTGGGAAGTTCCAGCCGAGGAAGAGTCGAGGTGCTTCATGAGAATGTCTGGGGAACGGTGTGTGATGACAGCTTTGACACTGTGGATGCTTTGGTGGTGTGCAAGATGTTGGGTTTCCAGAGGGCCACTGAGGTGTTCACGACCGGTGAAGGTGATTTATCCATCTATGGTTAAGAGTTTTTGGTTAACTGTTCAGGGGTTTACAGGCTATGGTTTCCCAAATACTCTCACAATGGTCTGCTGTGTATCTGCTGCAGGAACTGGACGCATCTGGCTGGACGAGTTGAGATGTACCGGAAATGAGAAGAGCATTTTTGCCTGTCCACATGCTGGAATAGGAGTTAATAACTGTAACCACAACGAGGATGTGGGAGTTAGCTGTGCCTGAATAAAAAGAAGAAAACTTCTCACACCAAGAACTCATTTTTGCTCCTTGACTTTTATTCAGCTGGTGTTTTTTTGTGATTTTTAGTGGATGTATAAAGTCAGTTCTCCTCACACATATGCAGTCATCAAATGATCTATATTCCACTAATGTTTAAAAGAGTTGCATCGTGAAACCAAACTTCTTTTTGTCAAATGTTATGCTTGAAAAGTGTGCATGGTGTCATCGAGTGGGATTTGTGTGTGCAAATATTTTTGGCCTATGTACAATATGAATGCATAAACACCACAACAAACTCATCCATGTATACTGTGCTATCCTAAAACTGTCCTTACTCATAACACTTACACACAGCAAAATAAAGAGCTTAATTTTGACTTTAAAATGTGTCATGTTTTGGTTTCTGTACAGTCAAGACTCTATGGCTCTCTCACGGTCCTTCTTTAAATTGGGCTATCTTGCATTTTGAAACTAAGAGACACTAATCAACAATTCTCATTCAGAGGGCGTCTCTGCTCCTGTTCTCCTCTCCAGGGACCTCCTCTCTCCAGTCCTTCCTTTCTCTCACTGTGTCTGTCTGGCCCCTCATTAGCTGTGGGACCCAGGGTAAAGGAAGGGTGGGCTTGGAAGTGAGGTCCTCTGAAGGGGTGAGAGGCCACACTAATAAATAAATGATGCAGTCAGTGACAGTAATAATAATGAGAGAGGAACAGATATGTTAGCATTTATAAAGAGCTCCGGTCCACTGGGAGTGAGCTGCTCATTAGTTTAACTGGGAGACTCTCACTCGAGGCTTTTTTTAAACTGAACCCGAATCTGAGATCTGATCAACACCAGAGTGTATTACTTACAGACAATAATTGCTAGTCCAGCCATTTGCAAAAAAAATTTAAAAAATAAATGTTGACAGTTATGCAACTACAATGGGAGCCTAAGCACTTCACTGTGTGGACTTCTCAAATTACTTTTATGTTTGTTTTTACAAATGGTAATGTGACTTAGGAGCAAACTGTGCAACAAGTGGGGTCAATTAACTCAAAGGTTTACGGAAAACTTTAGAATCCTGAAGACGTTCATTGAACCTTAAAACTTGTGCAATATAGGAAAGCATTTTATTTATTTTGGAAAAATGTTTTTTTAGAGAGTGAATAAGGAAGTATAACTGCTGAGGTTTCTGTAAAAGTTGCAGATGCGTGTTTATATGTGGGTGTGGATAATCATGTGTTGTAAACAGAGAGGCAGTATAGAGACAGTGCTTGAGGAAAATCTGCTGACCAGTATGTTCAGAATTTCCTAATCCACCAGATCTGACCATTTATACCCTGTGTCCTGTAAGTCAGATATATAAATCTATTATTTTTCTTCAGCTCAATACTTTTTTTTTTTAGCTCTCAGAGCTTTTATGCTACAACAACCAAACTTGGTACAGACTTTGTCTCTTTTGACAGATTGTTATGACTTACCATATATGCACCTAAACGTAGCTATGCCTAGTAACTAGTCACACTCTCTAGTACACTAGTACAGTGCTTCCCAACCACATCCCTTTGTCTGACACATGCATTTCAGGTCTTAGTGTCTAGAATGTAGTAGAAAACACTGATCTAATATCAACCAACTAGAAAAGTGCCTCTCAAACATTTCCTGGGAACATATTGAATGTATCCCTCATCTAAAGGCTTTGTTCAGGCTGCAGGCAAATCAGAATTTTTTTTTTCTGTTTTCAAGCAGACTGTCTGCACTATTAATTGCCAATAATCAAATCAGGTTTGTGTGTCCAGACAACTGACGTATCTGCATGGGTTGCTTTGGTAATGATGTAAGCGTACACACGTATGTGACGAGCAGTGTTGGGGAGTAACTAGTTACATGTAATGGAATTTAAAAAAGAAATGTAACTGTAATAAATTACAGTTACTGAGAAAAATGTGTAATTAAATTACAGTTACTATGGAATTTAACGATTGCAAAGGGGGTTACATCTGAATATTTTCACACACACACAAACAGATTGAATTGCATTGTTTAAGATTAACTGTTTTTTTTCCCCAAGGCATTGTAAGATGCCAGTGTCTCCAGTCATAGCGATGCAAAGATTTGATTTCAAAAACAGTATCATAGCTATTAAACATTTTCTTGTTAATTATTATGATTTTAAATCATTTTAAATGTAACCTCAGAATGATCTCAAAGTAAAAAGAGGTGCTAAAGTCTGATTCTCAAAACAATTAGCACAGCCATCCAAACACAAAATCTTAACCAAACAGTTCAACTTTACTGCAAAATGAAGCACTGCAATTATTTCTAGTAATGCATTTATTAAAAGTAAATATAAACATCAAATCTATAGGTGTGTTCTCTATTGATTATAAAAACACATTCAGCTGTAGATGCACAAATATGCTAATTCTTCAACAGGGAGTTTGGTTTTACATACAGTATATTGTGTATATCTAAACTAAATAAAAATTGCTCCAACACCAACACCTGCTATCACACATGAGAAAAAACTAATTGCCCCTTAAAATTAAATCTGTTTGTGCCACCTTTAGCAGCAATAACTGCAAACAAACTTTTCTGATAAAAACAGTCCGTCTTTATATATATATTATATATAAAAAAAAAGATATATTATATATATATTATATATATATATATATATAATATAAAAACAGTAGTGTAGATCCAAAATGCGATAATTCAGTTACAGCAAACACCAACCACGTGTGTATCTACATTGGTGTCCACAATTAATTATAACACGAGTATTCTAAAACGTGTTTATAAACTTTTTTTAAATACTAGTGTTCTAATAATTTTGGCCACCACTATATATACACACGTGTGTGTTTGCTGTATACATGAATTATCGCATTTTATCTACACTACATGTTTGCTGCGCTTGCATCATAGCAGAAAAAAAAATGCATTTCCTGTGTTGAGTATAATACTGAGTATATTACAGTTTAGAGGGCCAATTGAAAATATCCATGTTCATTTGATAGAATGACAAATTACAGAGTTTTGTTTGTTGTGTTTGGACAAATGGTACATAAATGTGTGTGATTTCTGTAAAACCTTGTTCAGCTATTTTAAAGTATTGGTTGGTTGTATTAATTATTGTGAAAACATTAGAGACCTTTGTGCACATTGTTTTGATAAACTTATTTGCAGGATTTGTAATTTGAATGAAATTAATGAAAACATTCAATCTGTTTAGGAAAATTACAAAGTATTCAGATCACTGTGTTAACTGTTTTCAGAACAGTGACCTGAGTTTGGAGAAATGTGTCAAATCGATTGAGAACAACCCTGTAATAAAACAATTGAAATTGTTACACTACTTATTACATTTTAAATAGGGTAACTTGTAATCTGTAACCTATTACATTTCCAAAGTAACCTTCCCAACACTGGCGACCAGGCTTTCAAAACAGATGCAGGAAAAAAGCGCCACACTACAAAATCTCAGCACCGGAGGAGACTGGTATATATTGTGATGTCCTGTGTGCTGTAGACACAGTTGGCTTTGACTCTTTTGAATACTGTATAAATTCTGGCATTTCCATCACCGGTTTTGATGTTATCGTTGTGTGTTGCGTTTAGAAAATTTAGAACATTTGAAACCCGATTTGAGCAGCCAGAGCTAACCCTATCTCAAGAATGTGCATTTCAATGGCACGATTTTGTATTTGGCATACTATTTACATGCAAAAATGTACTTTGGCGTGCATATGATACGCAATTGGTAGGTTTAGGGGTGTGGGGTAGTTGCGTATTATATGTACGCTAAAATGCATATTATATACACATCAAACACGTGCGTATCGTATGCACGCCAAAGTCGGTTTCTGCGTGCGTATAAATGTAAAATAACAAAACAAAATAAATGTGCTATTGATACGCATTTTCATGAGACCGGGCTCACCAGAGCATACTACCTCGAAAATATCAGGACATGCAAAAAAAATCTGATTTTGTTGACAGTCTGAACTAGGCCTAACACACCTGATTCAACTCATCAGCTCATTAGTAGCTAAAGACTGCAAAACCCAAAATTGGGGGGTGGGGTCCAATAAAAGAGCAATTAGCAATTACTAGCAATTTATTTATGATTTCAGTACTAACAAGTTTACCTCCATTAACCACACTGCAAATATAGCTGTAGGCACGTTCAGCTGGTGTATGACGGAAGTCAGCAAAAACTGATGTCAAAAACTCAGAGAGTAACCTCTGTACTTTAGCAGCCACATCCTATTAGAGTCTGTTTTGTCCTGAGCAAGATGTGTGACAATATGATGCTTCATGTCCTTAACGCAAACAACAATACAATGTGTTCTCTATGGGTGTCATGCAGTGATATACTGTTTTGCGAACTGGTGTTTTGTGTCAGCTGTTACTAAATTGTGTACTGCTTTATGTTGTATTAGACAATCAAAATTCAAGATCAGAGCTTTTTATATGACTCTATTATTATTGCCATATAAATATGATTATTTAAACCTGCTTTTTTTCGTGCTTTTGGTTACATTGCTGAGTTGTACCTCTTTTTATAGGCCCTTTTTTTTTTTTTGTAGCTAAAAAGTATTCAGCCTTAGGATATGAACCCCTTTTCTAAAATGTCTTGTTTTACTCTATAACACGTGATTTTGTGGAAGGTCTCATTTGGGCAGTGCTGGCGTCATTTGAGAGTTTCACCCAGTTTCATCTGCTTTTCTTATGAAACAGCTACAGTGGGGAAAAAAAAGTATTTAGTCAGCCATCAATTGTGCAAGTTCTCCGCCTTAAAAAGATGAAAAGAGGCCTGTAATTTGCATCTAGGTATACCTCAACTATGAGAGACAAAATGCTAAATAAAAAAATCCAGAAAATCACATTGTAGATTTTTAAAGAATTTATTTGCAAATTATGTTGTAAAATAAGTATTTGGTCAATAACAATTTCATCTCAATACTTTGTTATATACCCTTTGTTTGCAATGACAGAGGTCAAATGTTTTCTTTAAGTCTTCACAAGGTTTTCACACACTACACTGTTGCTGGTATTTTGGCCCATTCCTCCATGCAGATCTCCTCTAGAGCAGTAATTTTTTTGGGGCTGTCGCTGGGCAACACGATTTTCAACTCCCTCCAAAGATTTTCTATGGGGTTGAGATCTGGAGACTGTCTAGGCCACTCCAGGACCTTGAAATGCTTCTTACGAATCCACTCCTTCGTTGCCCGGGCGGTGTTTTGGGATCATTGTCACGCTGAAAGACCCAGCCACGTTTCATCGTCAATGCCCTTGCTGATGGAAGGAGGTTTTCACTCAAAATCTCACGATACATGGCCCATTCATTCTTTCGTTTACACGGATTAGTCGTCCTGGTCCCTTTGCAGAAAACAGCCCCAAAGCATGATGTTTCCAACCCCATGCTTCACAGTAGTTATGGTGTTCTTTGGATGCAACTCAGCTTTCTTTCTCCTCCAAACACGACAAGTTTGAGTTTTTACCAAAAAGTTCTATTTGGTTTCATCTGACCATATGACATTCTCTCAATCCTCTTCTGGATCATCCAAATTCTCTCTAGCAAACTTCAGATGGGGGGACTGGGGCCTGGACATGTAGTGGCTTAAGCAGGGGGACACGTCTGGCACTGCAGGATTTGAGTCCTTGGCGGTGCAGTGTGTTACTGATGGTAGCCTTTGTTACTTTGGTCCCAGCTCTCTGCAGGTCATTCACTAGGTCCCCCCGTGTGGTTTTGGGATTTTTGCTCACAGTTCTTGTGGTCATTTTTACCCCACGGGGTGAGATCTTGCGTGGTGTCCCAGATCGAGGGAGATTATCAGTGGTCTTGTATGTCTTCCATTTTCTAATAATTGCTCCCACAGTTGATTTCTTCACACCAAGCTGCTTACCTATTGCAGATTCAGTCTTCCCAGCCTGGTGCAGGTCTACAATTTTGTTTCTGGTGTCCTTTGACAGCTCTTTGGTCTTGGCCATGGTGGAGTTTGGAGTGTGACTGTTGGAGGTTGTGGACAGGTGTCTTTTATACTGATATACTTTTTCAAACAGATGCCATTTATACAGGTAACTGGTGGAGGACAGAGGAGCCTCTTAAATAAGTTTGTTACAGGTCTGTGAGAGCCAGAAATTTTGCTTGTTTGTTGGTGACCAAATACTTATTTTACCGAGGAATTTGCAAATAAATTCTTTAAAAATCCTACAATGTGATTTTCTGGATTTTTTTTTTCTCATTTTGTCTCTCATAGTTGAGGTATACCTATGATGAAAATTACAGGCCTCTCTCATCTTTTTAAGTGGGAGAACTTGCACAATTGGTGGCTGACTAAATACTTTTTTGCCCCACTGTATATATTTAATTGTGCAAGTAATCATTTTCCTCATGAAGAGTCCAGTGACTCTTTGTTTGATTTTTTTTCAGTGCTTTTTTTTCTTAAAGAGAAGACAGTGGTACTTTCTGCTAGCTATTTGTCTCTGTTCTGCACTCTGAGTCACTGCAGAACTAATGCTAATATGCAAAAGTAGTTAACTTTCACTAATTTAATTTCCCTTATTGCTTCCTGAACCCTGAATTATACTTATTTATTTCATCTGACTTCCTTTCCATTTCATTATTAGGATGAACTATCCTATTTTTAAATATCTCATTGTGTAAATTCAACAGTGAACGGTTTAATCACAACACGCATTCATGTAGCAGTATGTATTATTTGACAATAACTTAGAAATGAGAATTAATCCAAGGGTAAAAACAATGCATTCAGTAAAGCCATACAAAATTGTAGCTGAGTACTAATATAGTGCAAAAGTATGTAAAACAACTTAATACAATGAAATTAATTGCTCAAATTCACAAGTGTCAGTATGTCAAATCATCCCAGAGAGAAATTCAATATGCACTAAAAATAATTTAAATAATCTTAGGCTGTGCTTAATGGACATAATATTTTGACTGTATCCGATATTTTTGTCCCACCTGTTTAATTTTTTTATTATTTTTAAAAAAGTAATATTTATTTTTAAAAATATATTCTATTATTTAATCAAATAGTAGGCCTACTTGTTATTAAAAATCATAATAAACTGAAAATTAATCAAACGCATTTATTACTCAAACGTGAATTTATTATAGTTAGTTTTGGTTCAGGGAAATTTTCTTGCCAGGTTAACCCTTAAGACCCGAGAAAGATTTTTTAGGAAAAAAAGAGTTTTTTTTCATGTCTTGTTTACATTGTTTAGAGCAATTAAAAAAATTATATTTCTTTCATAAGTTATGCTATGTCCTCGGTAGAGGACATCGGGACTCAATTTAAAAATTAAAAAAAGACATGAATGAACATGCATAGGCAAAAACTATTTTTTATTTTTTTTTAAAATCACCAATACATTTTAAGTTTTCAGGATTTTTTTTTTTTTTTACCAAACTTTGTATAAAGATGTTTCTCAACTATGTTATAACAGAATGATTTGATATACAATTTTTCTTTATGCAAAATGTGTGTAAAATGGCCATAAACAGGTTTTCTCATTATATACACTGTATCTATAAACTAAATCTAATTTGCATATTAAAGTATTTTTGGGGCAACATGTAATGAAAAAACAAGTGTAATAATGGGAGTAGTAATTGGCCAGATTTTCATAATGATATCTAATATTTCATAAGAATATTGATATGTAATTTTTTTTCCTATTCAATTCTTTTGTCTCTCAAAATGTGTAATAAACATGCTTTTAGACCCAGTGTCCTCATGTGAGGACATGTATGAAATCAACCTCCTGTTTCGTAACAGAAAGTCATATTTTGATTTGAAACCCCATAACATTTTCCTGAGATGTTGATTTATGACAGACAGTTTAAAAATTTGTCAGATTTAAATGATAATTACTAAATATTATCATATTTCCATAAGAGTGTCACTAAATTAATATCAGACATATTTGAAGACCAAGGAGAGGGAGTGGTGATGGTGAAACATCCAAACATTTAGTATCTCTGAAAAGCCCTGAATGTGCTCTGTACAGGACATCCAGAATTAAAACTGTGGCATGTACAGTCTCAGAGAAATACACCAAAATATAATGTCCTCATATGAGCCCGCAGGGTCTCAGGAGGTTAAGTAATTGTCTTGCTGAACAGGATGAAACCTTTATACGGACGTCTACAGATGAACACAATCAGGTCTTTCACTGCCCTCTTTTGGTGGTCTTTAGTCAGTGATGAAGGAAGTATTAATTACGGTCCAGCTTGGTTAATCAAGTTAAATAAGCGCTTCAGTGTTATCATGTGCAGGTCGTGGACTGTGGGATCATGTTATTCCCTGGTCTTACATTAATGCAGCAGCGGAAAGTGTTAGATAGCAGAAGAAAACTGGTTCAAGAGAATCATTTACTAAATGCACTTTGCTAACGCCAATCATTTATGCGCTTATTTATAAATTACTATTACAGAGTCACATGTTTTCTTGTAAAATTGCTGATATTATAGTGAATAGGTTTATAATATGATGTAGTAACATTTAAAGTGATTTTGTTTACCATCCCTTTTTATCATCAGACATAGAATACAGTTAATGACTGCAATGATCAAAATGCATTGACTCATCATGCCATCATGCCTCTTGTCCATGCAAGTGCTAAGCTACTTCAGAACTGTAGCGTCAATATTCTAACAAGCCACGAGAGGACGCAAAATACAGCTTCAGATCATCCACACTCTTTAGTCATATTCATCAAGGTCAACCTGGTATGCAAGCCCAACAAACAGACTGTAGATCAAAAAGCAATGCCATTATATATTCTGCTGATGGTCTGCTAGAACTAGTCTTACAACCAGGAGACTTTGAAAATCCTGCATGAGGGATGTTTTAGCCCTATATACAAGTTTATTCAATTTTATAATAGGCCTATCTCAGACATACTGGCCATGCGGTAGCCTATGTCACATAAGTAGCTAATGTTACAATAACGCTTTTTTTAAAAAGTTAACACCAAATGTTCTGAACCAGTTGTCTTTAATGCTCCGACTTTTCATAAAGAGATTATGACACTGTGCTTTTTCAGTCTTGGGATATGATGGCCCAACAAGTCTGGCGTTTAGTGGCCTAATTTATGAACTTAAGCCTAGTCCTTACTATATCTGTGGAAACGTTGGTCAAAATCGCTATGGAATAGAACAGAATAGAATAATATGAACACCTTTGAACGGTCCACATCTGTTCTGCGAGCATGAGACGCACATTCTTCACGCATGACTAAAACGCATGTGCCCTGCCCGGCAGCCGTGTGGACCCCAAAGGGCCTCCCACTGTACACGGCAACAATATCTGTGATCGTTACTCGCTGTCTACTTTTACACACCTTTCCATGGTCTAAATGTCTAAACGGAATGGCAAGAACTTTGAATAAGGCATACGCCTATATGAAGCATGTTAACCAAGCAACAAAAAAAAAATGCATGCCTTGTTACTTTCTCATAGCGTTTTGCAGGTCACAACAGGTCCCATATAGGCTTATTCAACCTGATTTTTAAATTCTATTTACTTTAAATAAATATCCACTGCCATTCAGAAAGATTTAATGTTAGGCCTACGTTTAAAATAGGCATACCACAAATCAAGAATAAGGATTTTCCTATTTACAAATTACAAGTCTCGAAAATACCTGATATTTTGGGAATATATGGCCTGGTTTATAGTTATAGTTATAGTTTGTGAAACTGTAAATTAAAAAAAATAACAAATGTAAGCTGTTGAAATTGACACCAAACGCATAGCACAACCTAAGGAGCTATCCAGTGAATTAAGCAGGGGTCGTTTACATTTTGTTTAACAATGAAAAAATACATTCATCATATGTTTTACTAAAGCTCTGCCACGTGAGCGGTAAAATTAATCACAGGACATTTAGCTGTCAATTAAGCCATTTATGCAAATAGAGCTTTTGGTAAGCGAGGCCTCATCGGGACGTTCACGCATTTGAGGCCGCTGCAAAGCTGCTTTGATTAAACGGTTCTTGCGTGCATTGTGGCAGGCGCTTTTAACCGTGCTGTATGATGAACGCCCAGCTGATCGCGGTGAATGCACGCTAATTACAACCTATAAATTATGTTTTTATAGGAGTTCTTAAGGCGCGTCTTGCGAGAGAGATAGTGGACTATTCAGCCATTTACCGCTTAACCGACGCCGCCTCACAATAGCCCACTCTCCAGAAGAGCCGGCAATAGCCCTAATTATAAATTAATTAAGTGCAAACAGATCATTCTCGCGATAAGTATTTCAAGCACCCAAATATTGAGAGCGAGGCTATATAGCCTATGCCTATCGGCTTCACTCGTCCTGAATGAGATCTAAATTAATGCTAACGTATTATTTTATTACACAGTGTCGTAGCCATATGTAGGCTATACTTGTTTTAGTAGGCTATATATTAGTAGACTATATGCAATGTATAGCATTAAGAACAAGCATATAGTTTAAATTTAAATTAGACATTCAATTAGAATATTTTAATAGCCTGCACTCTAAAAAATGCTGGGTTAAATACAACCCAGTGCTGGGTAAAATAGGGACAGACCCAGCAATTGGGTTGTTTTGTCCCAGCGGTTGGGTTACTACCCAGAAGGTTGGGTTAAACATATAACCCAACCGCTGGGTCAAAACAACCCAATTGCTGGGTTTGTCCCTATTTTACCCAGCACTGGGTTGTATTTAACCCAGCATTTTTTTAGAGTGTATAGGCTAGTAGTGTAATTATTGTTTTATAGCTATCTTTTTTTTTTTTCAATTTAAATTAAGAGACAATTATATTCCAAAAACGGATTTGGCTTTAAATATGAAGTAGTTCTATATTTTCGCAAATGAGCCTATTGTAGTATGGTTTTGTGATCTTTTCTAAGTTTTTCAGGCTATTTTTTTGTCTTATAACAGTCATAGCCTACTGTTTTTAACTATAGGCTATTTCTTCTCATAAGCTGCAAATAGATCAATTTATTCGAAGATTTATTTTTCATTTTAATTCTCTCCTCGAGTCTGTGGGTGAATAAGCGTGACTGCAGGAGGCAGAATTCAGCTACCAGTGCGAGAGCAATCTCTGCGCCGTTGGATATCTGTGAGCACGGGCGCGGAACGGAATTGGACGCTGACACACGTGGCAAAGAGCTCCTTTGTCATGGATAGGCTCCCCACTCATCTATGTGATCTGATGTGTTTCCGGTTAGTGGCCACTAAGAGTGGTTGTGCACGAGTAGAGTCCCAGAAAAAGAGGTGTCAAACCGCGGTCTGGCAATGCGGAGGGTGTAGGAACGCGGCGTACCGTGCGCTGTCAGTCCTATCCAAAGTGACAGCACGCAAGCTCTCCACTACATGTCAACAAGTTGACTTACAAAATGTACTCACTTTCGCGGGAAATTAGCGCGTTGTCATGGATACCTAGATAACGTCGTCCAGTCTTTCGTTACATTTGGAACGGAACAGGTTACAATCCAACCACTGGAGCGAATATCAAAGAGGGGAGCTGTTATGGAAGAGCAGCGGGATCAGAGCGAAGATGACAGCGTTTCTCTGTCACCGAGCCTGCCCTCTCCACCTCTGCTCCCGCTGCAGGCTGCGCACCACACGCACAGAACCACCAACTTTTTCATTGACAACATCCTCAGACCGGACTTCGGCTGCAAAAGGGAGCGTTGTCCAGCTGTCCCCAGCACTCCTTGTCCGGATTCCAGCTGCAGTACCGACAGTGTTTCATCTTCTGCCTCGTCCACCGTTTCGTCTCCAGCCAGCAGAAGGCATTCCAAGGCAGCCGAGGCCGATAGAGGGAACGCAGCAAAATCTGGGGTCGTCTCAGCGCCATCCGTTGCGTTGAATAGCCCAGGTGAAGCCCCCTCGCCCAGTAAGGGCACCCGAGAGCTTATGTGGCCCGCCTGGGTTTATTGCACGAGATACTCTGATCGACCTTCATCTGGTAAGGCATCTGGTAACAAATAATATAATACTCTTTATAATACTAATAACAAAAATAATACTCTTCTTTTCTTTATGTATAGGCCATATCTTTTGTTGCATGAACCAAAAGCAGGAACATTAACTTATGAATATCGAATATCGTACTTTCGATCGTAGAAATATTCCAGCTGACACACACCATAATCATATAAAAATAATGCCTCATGTTCATCACACCAGACCAAATTTACCAAGTTATGAAACATAAAATAGGATTGCAGCATGCACGATCCAGACATAACACTCCACCGATGGTTTCCAAGGAATTAAGATTTACATGTTATAGCCTATATATATATTAATAAATAAGCGTCGTTTAGCCTAATAATAAACGTTAGGTATTTACAAGATAATTACAAAAGAACTAATATTGCCCAATACATATATTTAAGTCTACGAAATGGACAAAATAATCGGTTTTAATAAAACAGAAAATAATTATCTGTTGCGTGTGACTGATCTCGCTGTGATTTTGTGCTGCCATAGGTTAGGCCTAGTGACAATTATTATTATTTTTATTATTATTATTTACAAGATCTCACAGCCTATTTTGTAAATAGCGCAGTCCTATTTATTTTAATGTCGTACATTTTATGCCTTGTTTTCTCAGTGCATTCCCGTTTCAAAATTTAAAAGTAAATAAAGTAATTCCTCAGGAAGGTCACATATATAATTAGATTAAGGTCTAACCTCTTTCATTTTTTAACATTTATTTATTTATTTATTTATTTAGTCATTTAGCAGACGCTTTTATCCAAAGCGACTTACAAATGTAAACATGTTTACAAAATTAAAAATTAAAATTACAAATGTTTCTGTTCCATCGTTATATTTTGGCTTTTGTCGCTTGGCTTGCATTAAGTCAACTTCAGGAGCACTAGACGTCAAAACGAATATAATTTATTTTTCCTCTTTTTTTTCCAGCAACATAACAATGTAGTTCATATGCTGAACTACTCCTCTGTTCATGTGTTGTAATCGCCTACTATTATGTGTAGAAGTTTCATTAATATTTTCCCACAAACTGAAGCAACAATTCGCGTAGCCTATTTTTTATTTCTATTTATGTATTTATTGGCCGGGGTCAACAGAGTTAGTTCTGTAGTCCCTGTCAGTTCTTAAAAGGCAACATACCTTTATAAAGTTTATTATTGTAGAAAGTTAGAATAATTTTGATGTTTATTTATTCTAGTGATCACAGACAACAATACCCAACAACACGCCACTGCCCTTTTGTGTGTGTAGTCCAAAATGGTTTTGGCATTTAGTCAGATGGTTGATATTCATGGATTCGTCTCATTGTTGTCTCCACACAAGGCCCAAGGACCCGGAAATTGAAAAAGAAGAAAAACGACAGTGAGGATAAACGACCCAGAACGGCGTTCACAGCTGAGCAGCTCCAAAGACTGAAGGCTGAGTTCCAGGCGAGCCGCTATATCACGGAGCAGCGGCGGCAGGCCCTGGCGCACGAACTCAAGCTGAACGAGTCGCAGATTAAAATCTGGTTCCAGAACAAACGGGCTAAAATCAAGAAATCCACCGGATTCAAGAACGGCCTGGCAGTGCAGCTAATGGCGCAGGGACTGTACAACCATTCCACCAGCACCACCCTTCAAGAAGACGACGGCGACTATAGCAGAGACAGAAACAGAGAGAGAAAAGGGGAGAACCCGGAGAGTGAAATATAGGGTCGGAAGACAAAGTGAAGCTGGAAAAACTCAAAGTACTTGACCAGACGTTATAAAGGGATATTATAGTTACTTTATCAACCTGTTTGGACGGGGCGGGTGATTTCTTACAATACAAATATGTGGAAGCCTCATTTGGATTTTGAGGACGCTATTCAAATCTAAATGGATCGCGCTGGTTTGTTGTTTGAAATCGTTGCCACTACAAGTCAAATTAGACACTTTACATTTTAACTAAATTCTTGTTTTTTTGTGCTGTTAAAAGCAATATTTCTTCGCGCCAAAGATGCTATTCGATTAAAGTATCCAGATAACAGTATTGTTTTTCTTTGATGATGGGACTTGGGATATAGTTAATGGGAGACTTATCTGATATCAGATATTATTCTTTGCAAGATATTTAATACTGTATTCAAATAAACCTCTTTTGTACATGCAAAACGTGGCGTCTATTTTCTCCTTATATTGCATAATAGCCTAAGTCAGCATCGTACACTCTAAAAAATGCTGGGTTGTTTCAACCCAACTTTGGGTCAAATATGGACTAACCCACAATGTTTGTTACATTTTTACTTCAATTTTTACGCCAAAAGTTGAGTGTAGTCCAATTTGACCCAACTTTTGTGTTGAAACAACCCAGCATTTTTTTTTTAGAGTATAGTCCTACACATTTGTTTTCTTGTTCCGTGAATCAGAAACAGAGCTCCAACGGAGTAACCAAAGTCATCAAACCTGTGTCGTCAAATTTGCTTCGCCATTATTTGTAGCCTACCAGGCTTCTCACAATAAAACCACTCTCAATTAGCCTTTTTTACTTGACAGGCTGCGCGGTTCATATCTGCAATGTATGTAAAACACAAAATGCATTAACATTCAACATGTTCGCGTAATGATTTCACCAGTAGTCTGGTGTATTTTATATTAAAACTATCCAAAAATAACTACATTGTGTTTACAATATTTAATCTAGGCCTACGGACGACTATACCTACACTCTAAAAATGCTGGGTTAAATACAACCCAGTGCTGGGTAAAATAGGGACAAACCCAGCAATTGGGCTGTTTTGACCCAGCGGTTGGGTTACTACCCAGAAGATTGGGTTAAACATTTAACCCAACCGCTGGCTCAAAACAACCCAATTGCTGGGTTTTATTACAATTACAAACAGATGAGGATAAAGAAATTTACACATATACCTATGTTGGAAGACAAAATCATGGTGCAAAATTATTTTGTTAGCTGGAAGCATAGGCCTACACTTTTACAATAATAATAGGCCTAATAATAATAATAATAATTAGATCTAAGTCTTAACAAAATTAGCTAGCCTATTTTAATTAAAGGAAATGTAAGCCTTGTTGTTTCATATGCTCCGTTTTCGCTCTAAATCTCTGTTTAGCTGTGGCTTTGAGAACTTGAGAGCAGTAGCTGAGTGACTGTTTCGGTGGTGTGTTGTGGGCATGCCGTGGCTTTTTTGTAACCGATTAATCAAACCAAAGACGACAGAGAATCGTGAGCACCTTATCCTGATGGGAATCGCTGTTTGTTTTCTGAAGCTCTCTGGCCGGCCCGGGCAACATTTTGCAGCGTCACAAGGCATCTTCATTGGACCTGCAGCGTGCGTGTTGTTGGACTCGAGGTGGTCTCACTCCTTCATCGTCTCCACGGCTATGGTCCTCAGCATGCAACACGAGGCGCGCCCGGGCAGGCTCGGCGGACTGCAGGAATTAGCAACTGTCAAGTTCAAAAGCCATACACTTGATTGAGATCTTGGCCTGTAAATCGACGTTTTTCTCAAGTTCTTGAAAACCACAATAAAAACAGCCTTCAAAATATGATTTAGAAATAATAAACTAAGGGTCATGCCTAACTCGTGTGAACGTTTTAAAGGAATGTCTGTCGGTTTAAGGCCAAGAAATCGCCGCAGAAGTTCCAGTTTGGATAGATGAATAAAGCATGTTGTTTTGCCGTTTACAACAATCTTCGGATTCCATAACTCGTCGCTTTGCTACCACCTGCTACAAAATCAATTTTGCGGAGCATTTGGAAGCGAATAAGACGAGCAAACGAATGTTGTTCGCCATCAATCACTGCAAAAAAAGCTCACATTGCCTCTTGTGTCTTCCGCCGTCACGCCACGCTTGAAACTAGATTCGGTTTAGCATATTATTAGAAAACATAAAATAAAAATTACAAAATAAAAATTGGGGGCTAATGAACCGCGGTAAACAACGACTAGGAAACAGTGTATCAAGTGTCTTGCATGTTACTTTCTCAGTTGTTCTTTATGTATGTTTCAAAATAAATAAATATATAGCCTATACTGTGTATATATATATATATATCAATTCTGTTCCAAAATTCCAAAAATATTGTTTAACAGCACTCCAGTTTAGGCTGCTTCATTTACTGCTTCATGAATTATAGGCCTCTTTAAAAAAAATACTGTTTCACTGCTACATTTTAACATTTTAAATACAACTGTTGTGTAAGAATTTGTAACGATTTAAGCAGCATTATCCTTTCGAACAACTTGCTGTCTACATAGCCTAGTGTAATGAAAATGCAAACATATAGGCCTATTATTCACACAGTGCATGCTGGGAACAAGGTGAGTGAAACCATTTTTAAGTGTGGGCATATTTGAACTAAAATAATTAATCCCCCGCTACGCTTGTTGGTTCAACTTCGTTTTTAGAATTTATAGGAATAAAGAAAACAAAATAGCCTACAATATGCCTAATAAAAAAATGAGTAGATTCTTAAAATAGCCTAAATGTTTTTAATTGGAATCATTTAGCTATACTAGGCTTAAAAAATAATTAAAATTTTATTCTCTCGTTCTTTTAAAAAAAACATCTGTGCTGGTGCTTTAACGATCGCAGTAAATCATTTCTAGCTAACATCTAGCTCATAATATATAAATAAATGGGCTAAAACGTTTTGCATTCTGATCAATGGAAACATAAGTCATTTTGATTTCATTTATTCTTTTGAATTTAAATTTGATTTAATTTATTCCTCGGCGGCATGAGTCTGAGTGTGAATGTGCACGCTGAGTCTGAGTCATACCTTCAACTTGTGAAAAGAGCATTCAGTCCCCCACCTTCGCCCCCAACAGACAGCTAGGCCTACACACCCTCCGAATATTTTCTCAGATCTACAATCCCCGTGAACACACAAACAAGAACAACCGACACAGCCTCGCTGTTTGATGTTTACCACAAATTAAAGCGGCAATTTGTGAAAAAAAAGTGCATCTAATCTTCAAAATATCTGTGTAGCATAGGCTACTTCGTTTTTTTTTACTGGTTTTGGAGCTATTACGCGGAACATGTCACAAAGGCTGTTTGACTTCAAAAGTCCATTTTTTTTTCTCGGCAGTTCTTTCGTTTGCATGTTTTGTTGAGCCCGGTCTCGTGAAAATGCGTATAAATAGTACGCCAAAAATGGACTTTGGCGTGCATATGATACACACTTGTTTGGCGTGCATATGATACGCAGTTTTCGCGTGCATATGATACGCATCTACCCACAACCCTAAACCTACTCATCGCATAGCATATACACGCCAAAGTCCATTTTTGCGTATCAATACCACGAGTTATGTTTTATCAAACCTGTCTTAAATTAGAACATTGTGAGTTCTATCCGAAATGTTTTTGTATGCAGTTTAGTTCATGTCGTGTCTTCCCTGTTTTACCTATAAAGTCAGATGACATTAAAGAAGAGTCAGGGCTACCAATTCGAGCCCAATTCAGTAATTCAGAAACTCTTTTTAATTCTCACATTGCACTTGTATTCTGGTAGCAAATCCCTTCGTCATCACTACAAGTCTCCACCCATTACTTACATAAGTATTATTTTTATTCATACATAACAGTTCACTGGTCAAAGATTTATTCTGTAGCCTACTTTAGACAATATTTCATATTTTCACATCTCTTAATATTATTACATTGATGCACTGGGGTCTGGATCTTAAGCGAAAAGCTATGAACTGATTTACTGAATTGTGGTTTTTAGGATATCCATTTAACAGAATTTACATTAGACAGCTGCCTTGTAAAATGAAAATCAAATTTCAAATGAAATTCAGAAAAGATTGCAGGGTTGTTAACAGGCTTGTTTAGTGGTAGATGAGCATGATGGCACTGTGCGAGAGTTTTTGGACCCCAGGTGACGTCCAGTGAGCGCGCACATATCCCATCTGTGTCTCTAGGAGCTTGGGTTTCCACAGACAGTATTTTTGGAATGGAGTTCCGCTCGGACCGTGGATAACGCATTTAAACGCTGACACAACGTGGTGTGTGGTCCACCGCGCGCAACGGTCCTCAATGAAAGCCCCTTGCATTTGTTCATTACATGCGAATAAAACGAAGCACTTTATTCTTAAATTATGATATATGAGTGCAATCGGTTTATGCCCTTCTTTAACAAACATGACTTTGTGCGTAGACAGGCAAAGTTTTAAACTCTGGGAAGAGTTTGCTGGGACATGGACAGCTGAGACACATTATCATAGTTAGCCTATGTTGGCAGATGGCACTACTGTGATAGCTATATATCTCAAATAAATAAATAAAATGATATCGGAATAAAGATGTTGGGGGAATATTAATCGTACTATAGTGAATGCTCTAAAAGAATGTTCCGAATTAAATAAACAAAATTATAATAATATTCAAACGCACAAATGTTTCATTAGATATATATATATAGTATAATCTATATAATATATATAATATTATATATATATATAGTATTTATCTATAATCTCTTTAATACACGTATGGAAAACTAATGGTTTAACTATATTTTTTGTATGCGCCTGTTATTGAGAATGCGCAAATATAGGACTCTATAAATATATGATGTTTGGCAACCATAAAAATTAGACTAATTAAATACTTCTTAGTAGAGAAATTGCATATTCTGTTTTTTGAAAACCATAGGGGGGAAAGTAGTTTAACACAGCACATCGATAAATGAAATTAAAAAGTGTGACGCACCAAGAATAAAAAAAATATATATAGTTGTTGCATGCTGACATCTACAAATATTCTTAACTCTGATGTTAACATAGAAGGAAATATTTGTCAGACTTGTATCACTGTTGTTGCTCCATTCACTCTTGTTTGCCTCATCTGGAATTTTCACCACTCTTTTTTAGACACAGTTCACTTTTACTGAATTTAGAATTTTAAAGTAACAGATGAATTATTTTGAGATAAATGTATCTTAAAACATGCCACTAATAAAGACTGATGACAAAACAGAAATTCTGAATTAACAGCTGTAAAGGACTTCATAATCAAACTAACATCACAAGTCTGCTGTGAAGGGTCTCATTTAAAAATATTACTTTCTATTCAATGGATTCTTGTTTACAGTGGTGCATTCTAACAACACACAAGTTATGAAAAGGTTATGAAAAGTTGAAATACTGAGAAACCAGAAGAGAGTTTGCAACATACCAGGAGGGAATGAGTTTAAAACACAGGAAATACTTAGAGACTGATCATAGGGTGACTTGTCAAAACTGAATGACTAAAGGAAAATGGAGTATCGTTTGCTCATTACTGAAGGGTTTCATTACTGGTGGACTCACAGTCTGATGTGATAGTAGTATAACACAGCAACGGACAGCTTTGTAGGGGATAATTACACCATAGCATTCACTGAATATATCTACACATCTAAAAAGCCAAAATACTGGCAGAAGATAACACTGACCATCAGATAAACGCTTTTGAGCAAAATGGTTGGAGCTGGCCATTATCACACACTGACTTGCATTTTATCCAGACAATCACATCCGCAAGTGCAACAGAGATTTCATCTAACTCTTAAATGTCACAGGTGATATTTTTACTTTTCACTGCTCTGATACTTAAATATTAAATATAAATATTCAACTTTTAAACTATTCTCAGTGTGCACCATGGCACATGTTGCACGTGCAATGAAAAACAAACAAACGTCTGTACGATGAATTTACCACAGTAGAATGTGTGCGATATAGTTTTGCATGCATGTGAGACAGAGCCACATGTTTGTGTGAAGCAAGAGTTTGTTGCATGCTTGTTTGTGTGTGTGAGGTAAATTGATAGATTAATTTACTTGGTACTGTAGTTGTAGTCTATACTGTGCAATTTTAAAATCATGTCTGGGCTGCATTGAGTACATACTGTACATCCAACTCCATTTCCCACAATTCCTACTGCTGGTTTGACAAATAAATAAACAAATGAATACATAAATAAATAAATAAAGTTCTTTTAAGTAATATATCTGCCCAAAGACCCATGGATCTGTCCTGCTAATTAGAAGTGAAAGTGTAAATGGATGTAATTAGTGTTTCAAATATTGTTTAAACTAAATTGAAATAATGTATAAAATAATGTATAATTCTGTCATCATTTACATTGTCCAAACCTGTATGAGTTTTTTTCGTCTGCTGAAAACAAAAGAAGAGATTTGAAGAATGTTGGTAAGCAAATAGTTAACGGTAGCCATTGACTTCCATAGTATGGAAAAAAAAAATACTATGCAAGTCAATGGTTACCGTCAACTAGCATTCTAATCCATACATGCTCACAGCATTTTTGGGTGAGCTATTCCTTTAAGCAAGAGGTGTCAATGCAGTCTGCCATTTTGGGCAAATAAAGAAAATGTTTGTCTGAAAACATTTCTTTTCTGTGTGCCTTACTGTATATGCAATGTCCTCTGTAGCACCAGTGCCAAGTGCAAAAAAGTTAATATACAGCCCTGTTCACCATATTATATTCTTGCTACATACACACAAATCTATCTTCTGGATCTAATTGTCTTCAAAAAAGAAAAAAGAACCAGAACTCTTGCCACAAAATTCTGCACAGAAAAGCAAAAAATTTAGTGCATGCCAATCAATGGTCTCCACCCCTCACCTTAACACACATCACATCTGTAAAGGATACGGTAAAATTCCTTCTTTGACATCCACCACTGATACAGAGCAGACTAGGTTTAAATTGCAGTGTGTGCATGTCTGCAGGATGTCAGTAGCTACCTATTATTATTATTTCTCCGACCGGACAGAGTGAGAGCGGACATATGGCCTCAAATCACACAGACACGCAAAACACACAGTCAGACGAGGATGAGCCAGCCAAGTGCAGACAAGACTATGCTCCGGATAGCAGTAATAAATCTTGGACTGGGATTGGCTGTGACAGTTCAGATGCTATCAGACAGTCAGTGGTCAACCAGTATAACTAACCGAGCAACGTGACAGGGATCATCCATAATACAAACATACACACTCATTATCTACATCCACACTGACAGGGGTTATTCCTGTGAAAATATAGGAAAATAGAGAGAGCGGGAGATACAGTCTGACAGAAAACAGGTAATAAGTGATTCAGTGACAATGAACAGAGTATACTAGCCTTAGGCTATCACACTCTAACACACACACACACACAAACACACACTAGCTACTCTACTCCTACACCAAACACACACACACACACACACACACACACACACACACACTCACACACACACACTCTCTCACACACACACACACACACACACACACACACATTTTTTAAATGGTGATTGAGATAAACATGTTTAACCTGAACATAACCTACATTATTTTCTGTTATCTATACAATTCATGATCGATAAGAAACAAACTATAATTTCAAGCTTCTAAAATCACCTGACAGCACAAGTCTTCTCCGCAAGCACAGCTGAAAAGGCTTTGCTGAGACCCACACACTCCATTTGTCATTGTTTTACTGTCATCAGCTGATTTATGTGTAAGAGAGATCAGGAAAAGGGGAGCACATGCTCTCTGACCTTTTGATTGGTGCTAAAAGGATCAGGAGACCGGAGAGTAATAGAACATTATGGAATCACTCGCCTCATTGGCTCTCAGAAAGAGGAGAGCTGTACATGCAAGGCTGTTGCCAAGGAAACAAGTCGCTGAACTTCGTTTTAAAGTGAATGATGAATACACTCCGAGCAGATCCTCCGCAGATTATCTATTGCTCCATGGTTCATTATACTTTAGAAGTTACAGGCCTAATGACGGGCGAAGTACACAAATCTAGTACTTGAGTAAAAGTTCAGATATACCCTGATAAAATATTACTCCAGTAAAAATATGAGTAAAAGTTTTTTTAAAAATGCATTAAATATGCATTGATTTGCAAGTAAACAAACATTTAATTATTCTATACCAAAATGTGCCTTAAATAACTTTAGTTACTAAATAATATTTAGTTACTGACAAAAAGAAGTGTGCAAACAAGTGAAAATAACAAGATATGTTATATGTAAATGTGTGTACATTATTGTGCAGACATCAATAGACAAATGTGTTAACATTTTGAGAAGAATGCTATGGAAACATACACATTTTATATACTTTGGGTATTAATTTGCTTTATAGTAACCTGAAGTATGGACAAATATGGGCATGTGAATGAATCAATATTTTTGGAACGAATCAGAATGATTCAAATTTATTATTCATTTCGTACCATCTATTTTATGGGCTTATACTAGTTCGCCCCATTACAGCTGATTTAGCTCATAAATAACTGACAGTCATCACCCAAATATGATTATCATTTACAATAACCAATAATACTAGAATTTTGAATTAGTCACTTGTCGCGCCATCAATCGCTCACACACTCAAGTTCCGAGATCGAATCTCCTGTGTTTTGGTGAACTGGAGCAATCCAGGTGTCGAATTCTTCAGTTCACAATAGTGAGGAACGCACGCTATATGATTTTATGAAATGTAGTGGAGATAAACAGAACAATATTTTGCTTTAGAATGCACAGAAGAAAATGATATTACATTACTATTATAATAATAGAAAGAGAAATATCACACGAGCAAGGGTGCTGCAAATATCATAATAGCAACAAGGCTTTGTTTGAGCCATAAGCAATAACCTGCAGGCACAGGCGATTACAGCCCTGCACACCAACTGCACAAACCATGAAAAGAGCAGTGCTGTTGGATGAACTGTATATCAGCACTGCAAGTGGAGGCAATTTTTCAGTGAGTCTTCCATAGAAGTTACCTCGTTGCACCAAAACATCACTTTGCTCACACACTGGAATGATTATTTCTCCTTCCGTAACATTGTGTATCACTATATACATCACTGTGGTGCATGTCACTGATGAAAATGTGAGTGGTGCTTGCTGTGGCAAACTTAGGTGTAGGGTTGGTATAGGGTCATAGACAATACAGTTTGTACAGTATACAAACCATTACACCAATGGACCATAAAAACAGTGTGTGTGTGTGTGTGTGTGCGTTGGTTTAAAGGTGTGTGGTGATTATGTGCTGTATGGTTGCTAGGGTCCTCGAAATGGTTGTTAGGGAGTGGCTAGACAGGATATACTGGTTGCGATTCTGAGCCCATTTCCTTTTCTAATTGATTCTTGTCTCTACGATGTTCTGTTCCAGAGGGAACCCTATCATTATTTTTCAATGGATGCCTATGAGGTGGTTGCTAGGGTGCTGTATCTGGTTGCTAGGGTATGGCTAGGAATTTGGTATGGCACTACTTATTAGCTGCTTGCTAGGCTAAGTCAAATGAGGCCACGACCAAGTCTCTATGGCATTCTGATCTGGAGACATAATCTCACAGATTCCTTGTCTATGTTACATGTCCAGCCATTTTTTCTCAGGACTTTTTCATCGTATGCCTGATCACTTATATATAAAAAAACAGCTCTCTTCAATACACTGCATGATTTGATACCTGATTCATGGGTCTACTAGAAATGGTTGTGGGATGAGTTATGTATCAAAGTATTGTCTACTCGAGAAGAAGAAGGAAAGATAACAATTGCTAGCACCACTAATTTTATAGATGGATGGATGGATGGATGGATGGATGGATGGATAGATAGATAGATAGATAGATAGATAGATAGATAGATAGATAGATAGAGATATAGATAGATAGATAGATAGGTGTTAGCATGTCATTAGTTTATTAGTGTGAATGAGAATATCTGGTTTGTGTGTATGATTAAATGATAATAATCAATCATACTCAGATTGCAATGATTAACTGGCCATAGTAAATGATTAAGGTAATGAGGAAATGAATCGATGTTCAGCAGCATTACAGAGGTTAATGAGATAATTATGAGTTGAAATGAATTAATTAACCTCTCACTCCAAATCTGTGTGCTTTGAGGTGAATCCATATGACAGAAACACAATGTTACACCAGTCTCTCAGCCCTCATTACAACGATAGGGTCAAAAGTCAACTTGTCTGAGTCCATCTGCTGCAAACACACACACACACACACACACCACAAATAAACACACACACACACACGCACCAGTACATGTTCTGCTTTCATTGCTATTGAATGGCCATAAGTTCTGCCATTTATACTCATCCAATGATAAACACAGATGCACACCCAAATAAATCAAAGAGGCAACCACTCATCATGTTTGGGACTGTTAAAACAGTGTTCTTTGACATACAACTAAATTACTTAAAAAAATAAAAATAAAATAAAAAATCACAGACACATATTTTGCCAAAGATTTTCTGTAAATATTGTGACATCTCTCATGTATTTTCTAATATGAAAAGTGAGCTTTTATACACAGGGGAATTATTATTTTTTGTTTTCTTTTCTTTATTTTTGTTTATACAAAATACTCTGACTCGAGGCTTTATTTAAGCTTGGCCTTAGAAGACTTTAGTCTGGACTTGCGCTCATGACAAAAGCCTGAGACTTAACCTCAGACTCATGAACATGTCTGGTCAACAAACAAACAAACAAATCCGAACCTATTCTATAGTGATTTTAAAACTTGCTAAAGACAGAATAAATTAGTTTTGATCTCATTGATTAAATCAGCCAATTTCTATAATGACCAAAAATGCACAAATTCCTATGTTTCATACTCTTTGGCTTTTGAGAAAAACTAAAGAAATCACATTAATCATTAAGGATAACAGAGAGTGGCTATTGCTAGAAAATCTCAATACAAGAATGCAAATTTAGCAACATTTCAAGCAATATTCTTGATGTAACCAAACTTGGTTATCATTGGTTGCAACAGGTTGAACCATATTTAAAATGTCTTCATTAAATCAGTGCATTCTATCATGCTATCAGTTATTAGTTAAAATAAAGAATGTTTAATTTTCCATGCAGTTGTGGGTTTGTTTGATAGAAAGATTGTCAGCTGAAATGTATTAAGGACCATCTGGACTCGTTTATCTGTTTAGCTGCTCTGCTGTGGGAATCTGATTCCACTAACCTCAGTAGTAGAAGTCCATGTGTCTGCAGTAGCTGTGTTAGCATGTTAATGTGTTAGCACACGCTTCTGTGGGTGGCAATGACTGCACAGTTGCTTTGAGCGATATGACCTAAATAGGGTTAAAGGTGAAAGGTTTATAAGGAAATAGTTTAGTATCTGTTTTAAATAGGGTCCTTGCAATCCCTCCCCACCCCCCACCTGCTCTAGACACCTGACACAGACAACATATAGCCTATGCTTAAAGACACACGATTCATAAACAGATGCATAGAGAAAGTCTGCACCAATGTTAAACAATAAATGATTGCTAATATTATTCATAACCTTAAAGCAACTGTATGTAAGTTTATACATGTGTTTCTTACCTACACTCCCCCCAAATATGTGTTTTCTAAAAGCCATTTCTGCCACGGGACAAAAAAAAAAGAAAGGTAATTGTAACTTAGAATTGTAAGATATAAACGCAAAATTCAGAGATAAAAACTCATAGTTCTGTGAAAGAAAGAATTGCGAAATGTTAAGATGCTAATGAGATTTAAACTAGTAAAAGTCAGAATTAGGCTACCAGATCTGCAAAATTGCATGAGATGTAAAATTGCAAGAAAAAAGTTAGAATTTATGTCTTGCAATTCTTTTATATCTCACAATTCTGACCTTTTCCCCTCAGAATTACAAGTTTAACTATATCTCGCAATTGAAATAAAGTGGGGTTTTTTTGCGGGTACGAAATTACAGCAGCAACAGTACAGCTATCTACTGTAATTATGACTCTCTACTGTAATTATGACATTATGATCACTGTCATAATTACAGTAGATAGCTGTACTGTTGCCCCTACTGTTAAATAAATGGAATTCCATTTATTTAACAGTTGGGGGGCTCCAAAAATGCACAAAACTACCAACAATACAGTTGCTTTAATTCAATGATGTGATCGCTTGATGAAATGAATACCATGAAAGTATATGTGCTTTGGTACAGAGTAAATAACAAATTAAGTAAGTTATAATTATTATAGACTATTCTGAACTCAAACATAAGCCTTTCCCTCTAGGAAAAGCATTTTGCATTTTTCTTTTTCTTTCCCCAACTGAGCTAATTTCTGCTCTGGCCAAGCAAACCTACATACATACACATGCATGTACAGAGACAGAGATGCTAGTGGAGTGCGCAGAGAAATTCTCAGGGGACAAAGGGAGGTTCCCCAGTGTTCAGACTGGCAGTCTAGACGTCTCGCTCTGTGTCCTCTTCAATAAGGTTTCTCTTACTCTCTCTCTCGCTCCCTCCTGCAGAGGTTAAGAAAGAGAAGAGGGATTTTTCACTTCCTAAACAGGCAGAGGTCTTGCCACCTTGTGTCAGATACGCTGTGGGTGAAACTCTGATCGCTCATGCTCAACAAGAACAGCAGGAGAAACCACACACATGCACATTCTCCACATGCACCGCATGCACATTTTCTCATTAAATAGAACTGCTGTTCCTGAGGAGATCGATGTTCAAAATGTGTGTTTGTACCATTTAAGACCAATATGTTGTGACATTTCTCCCCAAATGTAAAAACTCAAACTGATCAAAAGTTGATGAGTTTCCATTGCACAAGGTGAGTGTGTTTGTGTTTGTGTGTGTGTGGGTGGGCCAGAGTTTGACTGGGGCAAGTAAGGTGCTAAGCAAGTTAGTCAAAGTTGGGTTGTGTACAGTGTATTGTGACAGCAGTGTGCGACTGTATTTAGGTTGTCTGTCTGCTCTGTTTCCCACAGTCTCTGTGTGGTTGGTCAGCTCCTGCTGGTGGCCTGGCTACCCCTGACCTTTGACCTTTGGACAGGTGGCTGCCACACCGTTTAAAACCAGTTATTTGACCGGACTCACACTGAGGTCCTGACCCTTGCACCTTGACCCAACAGGCACCTGCTCTGGGCCTACAGTGATGAAGGATCTCCTATCACAACAGAGTCATCCATCTACTGTACTCAGACTCATCAGAGAAATCCACACATTTCTGTGCCAAATACTAGACACTGGTGGCCAGGTTGTCATGTAATGCCGTTAATGCAATGATGAGATATAGAGGTTCGAGGAAAATATAAAACATTTTTTTAAGTGCGTTTAGTATTTTGAGTGAGCTAAACTCACATTCACGTTGACACCATCACAGACGCATATTTGTGCGAGAGGAAATAGTGCAGCAGTGATGACATATTCACCACAGGCACAGTTACACCTGCAGTCCCGCCCTCATCCGGTCCGACATTTACACAGCACCCACAAACCTCTGTGCTCACGCGTGTGCGCTTAAATCTGCACATTATAAATACAAGTCACACATTATAATTACAAAACTGATGTTTCACTTTCGAAAATGTTTTGTGTTACATTCAAAATGTTTTGGATGAAGATCAGTTAAAATAACAACTAATCATGCTTTGTGCAAAAAAAAAAAGTATATATATATATTATATTATATCTTATATATTTATATATATCTATATATATATATATATATATAATAAAAATTGTAGTCTCAGAGTCGGAAATGTTTCATGAATTTATTTGCACTGCCCATAGCGAATGTTTCAGAGTGTTCTTTTTTTTTCTGTCATGTCACCAGGTGGAAAATCCATACATCAATAAAGCCCAAAAGATGACGTATAATTTTGGTTGGATTTAGTCTTGCTTTAAAACTTGAAACAAAGCAGGCTCAAATGATGACACAACGAATGAAGTGTGATCATGTGTCATGTGTGTGTGTTAATTCAGAGCTGCTGCTTTGGTTCGATCTCTTTCACAGTAGTAAATGCATTCTGACTGCATCTTGAGCAAACCAGATACAGAGCTCCCTTGACTGATCTGTTGTGTGTGTGTGTGTGTGTTGTGGTGTGTGTTTGTGGGGGGTGTGGGTGTGTGTGTGTGTGTGTTTGGGTGTGTGTGTGTGTGTGTGTTGTGCAAAAGAAAAATACACATGCTTTTTCAATTAAATAATTTTGATTGTCAATTCTTGTCGATCAGCACTCTCTAGTGTTAATGAAGTGTGCCTCAGTCTGTGGTGTTGTCTTGTCATCTATTTGTGTTAATAATCTTCCTTATATCTTCATGATGATGATGATGATGATAATACTAAAGGTCCAATTCTCAGAACTTAGCTATGACTTTTTCCTGCTTATTAATAGTTAGTGAGGTGTTGTTAAGTTTAGGTATTGGATCGGATTAAGGGATCATTAGTATGTATGGTGATGCAGAAGAAGGCATTAAAATGTTTTTTTTTATAAGTTCTAATCTTATAAATACTTATAAGATTAATACTTATAAGCTGTTTTAGTACTTATAAGTACTAAAACAGCCAATATGCTATTAATATGTATGCTATTTGCCAATATGCTATAGTAATATGCATGCATTTTTATAAATATGTCTAATAAATTTTCTTAAAACTGTTTCACTTCTATCACATTACCAATGTTTAAAATAAGTGTGCTTAATTGTACTGAATGTGCACTTGTAATATACTTCAAATATGAAAAATATATTAAAAATGTACTTGCAGGCAATATATAATGTTAATGAAATAAAAGGAAACTAAAGTGTACTTACATGTACTAAATTGCAACTTGACATACAAGTTTCAATAGAAACGTCATTAAAATATATTTTAGTTTACCATAAATGCTTGCCATTCACCATTGCTTTAACCGTATTTCATAGACAATAGAAGAAATTATGGAATTAAATGTAAAGATGTACTTAAGTTTTTTCTTAAGAGGGTCAAAAAGCACTCTAATGTTCAACTAATGGCATTTAAAATCTATTTAAATTATAATACATTTTAAAATGTTCTTTTAAAGCATATTATTTCTGTTAGAAATACTTTTTGAATATATAAAAAAGTATGCTAAAGTGCACTTCATTTTCACAAGGGTAGAGTTCAACTAATATATCATGATACATTATCTGTCCAGGCTGACTGTCACGTTTTCTGATTCTGAACTTGGCATGGCTGTTCAGATCCTTCATAATGAGCAAGCCTGTGTCGTTCCTGTCTGCTTGTTTCCACTTCAGAGCCCCGGTAGCCCGTTAGAAATACATACTGTCTCCAGCGCAGGACTGTGTCAGAGATCTTCACCTAACTCCTCAGATTCACCCCCCTCTGTGATCAGTCGCGTGGCGAGGAGAACAAGGCCTCCTGTCAATCTCCATGCATCTGCTGCTCTCTACAGTGTTCATTTAACAGCACACTTTCACGGTCAGGAGTCAGAAGCAACCATCAGATGCGCACCCGAGAGGAAAACAATCCTGCTGTACAAATGTGTGATGTGTCTAAACAGCCTTTAGTGCTCAGATACTGTAGAGGAGCGCAGACCTGATGTCTGGAGATCAAGAGCAGGGTTGTATATATTCAACATTTTTTGAATGTCATTTTGATTAAATTACACGAATTTTCATTTTTGGGTGAACTATTCCTTTAAGTTTTGTGTTTATACAGAAATATACATTTAAAATTCATCCCACAGTGAGATAAAACTTTGTCCGAATATCCCCGGTCTCCACTATATGATAGCACGCTCATCATTTTAGCCAAAATATCTTAGGTTTCTTGTTAATTATTCTCAAAGCATTTATAGAAAAGTCATGTGCAGATTTCCAAACATATGGCGAATGCCTTCTTGTAACAGAAAACAATCCTTCCATTCATCATTCAGTTTGAGACATTCTTCAAACTGGTGAAAACATAAAATGAAAATCTAGGCTGAAGGAATCAGAATTCAGAAGTCAAGAGGAGAGATAAATGGCAAGCAGCTGTGTGAGATCAGGCTAAAAGCGCTGCTTCACACTTCCTTCACACTCTCTGGAACTGAGCAGAATGGATTAACTAGTGCACAAAGCAGATCTTCTGCATTAACCTTTACAGAACGAGGCAGTGTGTGTGTGTGTGTGCATGTTTATGGGGTTTATGAGGACACAAATGTGTATAATAACATGGGTATGACATAGGTATTACAATGAGAAGGTGATTTATGAGGACATTTTCAGTGTCCCCGTAATTCAAAAGGCTTATAAATAATTCAGAATGAGTTTTTTTGAAAATCTAAAAATGCAGAAAGTTTCCTGTAAGGGGTAGGTTTAGAAGTAGGGTTGGTGTAGGGCAATAGACAATACGGTTTGTACAGTATAAAAACCATTACACCTATGGAGAGTCCCCATAAACCATAAAAACAAACCAGTGTGTGTGTGTGTTTGTGTGTATGAGACACAAGTCATATTTTTTGCCAAAACTGTCCTTGGAGAGTTAGTGATGACTGGTTGTTCAGGCGTTGAGCAGTTACATGGGACCACACACACACAGACTGACACAGTCAAATCGATTAAACGCACACAGCCCATAACTGCGATTACAGCAGTCAGTGTTACTGAGATATGGAGAAGCCAACCATGCTGAACATCACGCTGTAAATCTGCTACCACACACACACACACACACACATGCACTTATTTTTCTGTCATGTGGAGGGCTCTCCATTGCCTTCAGTCAATGATATTCTCTATCCCCTAACACCCTATAAACATGTCTAAAATACAGATTTTAGTATGTTTCTAAGCCATTTTCCTTATGGAGACCATTAGATGCTCTCCACAATATTGGTAATTTCAGGTTTCACTGTTGTGGGAAGAAAATCATTAATCATCAATAAAAGCATATAGTACACTGAGCTCTGTTTAACACATTCTCAAACCCCCCATAAATCATTTGGACATCAGCAGTTTTCAACTGAACAGAAAAAAACATCCTCAATGCCAAACATGTCTGTCACAGCAGGCATTGAGCACAACTGACAAAGAACCCAACAATTACCCTTCCTTAATCAAAACTGTTATTAGTTTGCACTTTTATGTCACAAAAATCTGCTCTCTGAGGCCAATAGAATTATTTATGCATTGCAAATCCTTCTTTTGTGCTCTCCTTTGTGTAATAATAGTATCTGGCAAGACAGGTAACTGTTAGATCATGGGCTTGGCCCAGCCTGGATAAAGTTTTCTAAAAATCACATTATCCCAAAATATCTTAAAGAGTATTTAAACTTGTAAAATTCAGATATTTCAAATAGTGATCCGTGCAATCTGGTGTTTCGAAATTAAAAATAAAGCTACCCTGACTAAAGTATATAGCAACAAAAGCATAGTGCACGTATAAAATCTGAAATATGTCATATAATTCAGTGCAGGGTAGTGTAATCTGGATTACTTAATCAGATTCCAAACATTAAGTACTTATAATAAGATTACAGTTACTTTTTTTTATGGAATACATGATTACATATTCACACAATAGCAATAAATTATTCATAATTTATTGATTTTCCCTAATTTCTCTTTTTCCTGAAATAGCCCTCTGCTTATACATTCAGAAAGTCTACCAGTTTTGTGGACATTCAGTCAGGTGGCTATGTAATTACACAGCATTTGACAACTTGATTTACAACATTTTTTTTTTCTCAATATTTTAACATCAAATAAACTACCGATGAACACACTCATTATTATTTGAATTATCAGTGATTAATATTTAACCATGTATTACTGTCTTTGGAATGCATTAAATGCACAAATTCATGTTATTTCTTATTTACATGTAATGCAGGCATTCCCAAACTTTTTTTTTTGGTCAGCCGAACCTTTTTACCCAATATATTTACTTGAAGTGCTCTTGAGATTTTAATGTAATAAGTTAGTAATGAAGTAACACATTTGCATGTTCACGGTTCTCTGAGATTGGTTAATGGTCACATGACATGCAGGTAAACACAGATTTCATCTTTTTTAGTAAGTGCTTTGATAGTTATTTAAAAAAAATTTTTTTTTTAGTTTTACATTTTTATGATTTATTTATTAAACGTATGACTCCCCCCCCCCGCCCCCACAGTCCCTTTACAAACCTCAGTTTAGAAAACCTTTACATATTGTAATGTTTAATGCTCCTCATCTTGCTTTTCATTTTTTAACATCTTGTTGCAACATTTTACAAAAATTAAGATTGAATATATTTGGTCAAAATCCCATCTTATAAAAGATGTAGTGCTATGCAGGCTATTTAAGACAATAGTGGCTGATTAGACGGCAATGCTGACCTAAAATGCAAAGTGTTTGCCCTCTCTCTCTTCACCGTTCCTATATCTCAGACCTCAAATACATACAATATTACCCTTTTTAGACAGTTTTCGAAGTAAAATACTATACAAAACATCTTGAAACTAGGGCCAAGTTGCATAAACTTAGCCATGTTAAGAACGTCTTAAGAACTAGTTTGACCAACTAACAGTTAGCAAAGAGATAATCAGTCTTACTTTTCAAATAAGACCAATCAACCAAATTTCCCTGTTAAAATCATGTAATAAACGAGTTAGGTCACAAGTACTCTAAAGTAGTCCGATTCATTACTAAAATGTGTAACTGTAATGAATGATTAGCAAGCACTGATTACACATTTCATATATGCATTAATTGCACTAAAGTATAATTTTTTTTGTTTGTTTCCTAACTGAATGAATTTAAAAATAACTTTCTATGAATGTACAGAAGCTTCAAAAAAAATAGTATATAGTTATAATAGTAACCAAAGAAAATAAACTCAAAGCAAGTCTCTTTTAATAACCAGATGTAGTAATAACAACAAGAACTTCACTTTAAAAAAAACGGAATGGGTTAAAAATACAAACCGGGATCAGTAATCACACCTGCCGAGAAAACATCCCACATGCTCGCTTTCAGATGGTCACAACAATTGTAACAAGTACTCTTTGCAGCTACAATTGTTTAAGTTGTCAAGTCTCATTGTAACACTTAAAACACATTGATCCCACTTATTTTGCATTCTACTCAGTTTTTCATAAAATACCCTCCCAATAAAGAGCCAAGATTAAAAACAAACAACCTTCCCTTAATTCTCTAAAATCAGTGCACAGATGGTGGTTTGCCTCCTCTATCCTCTTTACTTTGAGCTCCAATCTATCTGTTATCTTAAAGTTATTTTAAGGCTTTGGTAATGATCAAATGGAATGTCATTAAGAAGCATTTTAATTGTATTGTGAAGCTAAGAGATTTCTGGAGCTAAGGGATGCTTCATTCAGTCAAAACTGATGAGTTCTTCGGGTCTAGCAAGGAATGATCAGGGCTGTGTTTCCCAAAAGCATGGTACGCTTAAGTACATCGTAGACCCATTCAAACCAATGGAGCTACGATCAACTTAAGCTTACAATGCTTTTGGGAAACGCAGCCCTGGCTATAACGAGGAATGCATTACAATAAAATATTCAACTAATGAACACAGCACACTGGTTAGTCTGTTAGAAAATATGATGTCTTTTGTGTTTAGCACTGCATCTACAAACACAGGGTGACGGGTCAGTTATCCTCTGACGCCCACTACTGTTGGATCTGAGACACCGCAGACGTGAACTGCCCTTTAGTAAAGTGATATGTAACAGATTTGATGCCCTGTCATAATACTCCATATTACTCTCCTTACTTCTAATGACCAGTGATTTTTCTGTATGATGAATGAGATCCGATGATGGTGCTTTGTTCAGATGACTCTCCTTCACCCGTCACAGAGGATAGAGGCCACAACAGTATCATAAAGAAAATTTCTTGCGATTGAGTTTTGTGTCCGTGCATGAAATGCATGTAAATATTCAGTCAATATATTGCCCATCTTTCACACACCAGGCTTTGCCTCCAGTCATGAGGTGAGGACAGTCACACAGTTTGATCAGTCAGAGTCAGTTTGGCACTTTACAGCAGCTTTACAGCATTTCAGCAATGGCGAAGACAGTATGAGAGTGTGTAAACAACATCATATCTTACTGTTACACACACACTTAGAGAACCTGAGCGTCTGAGGAGGCAGGAAACAGATCTGGAGGTATAAATCATAACACTGTCAGGGCAGCTCCTCCTCAATGATGGCTCTCACCTCTGTCATCATGTGCTCCTGCTTCACTACTTTATCCTGATTTTCCCGTGTGTGCAGAGGATGCTTCCTTAATCCTGGTGGGTCTTTTCTTGACGCTTTGGTACTCCGTATGCAGCAAATAAAGGAACACAAATCAATGCAATACAGTGTTTTGAAAGGCAACATAACTACACATCACAATTTAAAGATCTTTCCAAGTTGTTACACACTGGTAAAACATTTGATGAATGCAATAACGTGCTATCTCTATATATTCTACTCTCATATATTATTATATATTATATATATTATATATATATATATATATATATATATATATATATACTGTCTGTGAATATTATTCACCACCGCCCCTTAATTTTTTCACATTTTATGTTGCAGCCTTATTTTAAACTGCTTTAAATTACTTTTTTTCCCATATCAATCTACACTCCATACACCATGATGACAAAGCAAAAACTGAACGGTCACAAATTCGCAAATTTATAAAAAATAAAAAAAACTAAGTACATTGCATAAGTATTCACTCAGTACTTAGCTGAAGCAGTCTTTTTGGGTATGATGCGACGGGTTTTTTCAGGTTTCTCCAGAAATATTTGACTGGGTTCAAGCTCAGGCTGTGGCTGGGCCACTCAAGGACATTCACAGTTATCTATAAGTCACTCTTGCTGTGTGCTTAGGGTCATTGCCTTCTGCCCAGTCTGAGGTTCTGAATGCTCTCGATTGGGTTTTCATTAAGGCTGTCTCTATATTTTGCTGCACTGATCTTTTCTTCTTCTCTAACGAGTCCCTCGGTCTCTGCCGCTGAAAAACAGCCGCTACTGCCACACTTTACTTTTGGGATGCTACTCTGCAGGTGATGAGCAGTGCCTGGTTTCCTTCAAACATGATGCTTGGAACTGAGGTTCATCAAACCAGAGAATATTGTTTCTCAAGTCTGAGGGTCCTTTAGGTGTTTTTTTTTTTGCAAATTCTAAGTGCGTTTTCATGTGTCTTCACTGAGAAGATTGAGTCTGGCCACTCCGACATAAAGCCCAGATCGGTGGAGTGTTGCAGTGATATTTGTCCTCCTCTAGATTTCTCCCATCTCCACATATGATCATGGAGCTCAACTAGATTGACCACTTCTCACCATCAATTTCTCAGTTTGGCCAGGAGGCCAGCTCTAAGAAAAGTTCTGGTTGTTTCAAACATCTTCCATTATGGATAATGAAGGCTACATGCTTCTGTGAACCTTCAATGCAGCAGAATTTTTTCTGAACTCTTCCCCAGATGTGTGGCTTGATGCAATCCTGTCTCTGAGCTCTACAGGCAGTTCTTTTGACCTCAGGGCTTGGTTTTGCTCTGATATGCATTTTCAGCTGTTAGACCTTTTATTAAGATGTGTGTGCCTTTCCAAATCATACCCATTAAATTGAAATTGCCACAGGTTAACTTCACTCGAAGTGTAGTAACATCTACAAGCAATATAAATGCTCCTAAGCTAAATTTCAACTGTCCCAGATAAGGGTATGAGTACTTTTTTTTATTTTTATACCTTTGCAAATATGGTTAAAAACCCTGTTTTTGCTGCCCTCATGCGTTGAGTGTTGATTGATGTGGGAAAAAGTAATTTAAAGTAATTTAACATAAGGCAGCAACATAAAACATGGAAAAAATTAAGGGGTAATGAATACTTTCACAAGGCACTGTATATATAGCTTTGTAAATCATAAATAAATTTCTAAATAAATAAGTTTATAAAGAAAGAAAGAAAGAAAAATCATTCAACCAAAAAAATAACCTGCACAGACTACTGTTTAAAAGCTTTTTGTATTAAAATGTTTTATGTTTTAGAAAGACGACAAGCGGCTGAATTTATTTGATAAAAAAAAAAAAAAAACATTTATATATATATATATATATATGATATATATATATAGCTATATATATATATATATATATATATATATATATTATATTATTATATATATATATATTAACGTAATATTGTGAAATATTTTTACAATTTAAAATAACTTTTTTATTTGAATATATTTTTAAAATTGTATTTATTCCTGTGATGCAAAGCTGAATTGTCAGCAACCATTACTTCAGTATTCAGTGTCACATTTAGTGCACTTTTTTTAAATCATTATCAATTGGAAAACATTGTGCTGCTTTATATTTGTTTGTATAAACTGTAATATATTTTTACATCTGGATTCCTCTGTTGACTAGAAAGTTTAAAAAACGGCATGTATTTTATAAATAAATAATTTGATAAATATATAAATTCATAATTGTCTTTACTGTCACTATTAACGAATCCTTGTTGAATAAATGTATTAATTTCTTTAAAAAAAAAACCTCTTTCTGACATCAGTGTTAAATCAGTTCAGTCCACTGAGGTTTGGAACAGAGCTTAATTGTGTGATTATGTTTGAGTAACTACGCAAAAGTTTACCAGAGCTAGCTGTCGTCCAATATTCCCCACTGTTATGACCCCGGCGAAGAAGATACATGGCAGCCAGGACCGAATGTACAGGAAGTCAGGCGAGGTATATCTGCACACATTCACACAAAGACAGTGAAGTACCAAAAAAAACATCCAAGCAAAACAGGCTTTTAATGATGCAACTGTAAGCAGTAGATCTTATAGCTATCGCTCTTGGTGTGAACAGGCCTTAAAACTACTTTTGTCATTCGGTGATGCTTCCAAATGACTATATTGTGCAGACTTATAACAGAGCGTGTATGAAACTCACCGAAAGACTCCGTTGTAAACCAGCAGCTGGGTGGCAAGTGTGGCAAGTGTTGCAATGATGACTCCCAGCCCAAAACCACTGCGTGAACGATCGAACGTCCACCACAGGCCGACAGACAAGGCAGCCAGCGTCAATGACAGCTGCACATTATTCGCAAAGTCCACCTTCTGTTGGCACCAGTGTTAAAGATAAGTCGTACAAGAGCAATATCAATTTTTAGAATAGTGTGCTGCAGGGATGATGTATTATTGAAGGCCCAAACCCAGAAACGAGGTAGCATTTTAGCACACTTCCGGTTCCATTGTCCTGAATTCAATGGGTTTTTGAACAAGTTCTTGTTTGAAAGCCTGAAATAAGGTCTGTTGTTCATGTTCACACAAGCTTTTATACTACAACATAAACCACATCAGTAATTCCAAATTGTGTTTTTTTAAAAAAAGCTTTTACGTCTTGCAAAAGCTGGTTGTCAAACTGAACAGATAAACTAGTCCAGTTTCCCAACATCATTGTTTATAATTGCACTCTTGCAAACTATTCGAACTCACACTTTCAGAGAATTTTTGTAAAGACTGAAAGAAGTGTCAGACGCTGAAATGGTGGTGACATGAGACAAGTCATGAAACCGTGGTGTTGTTTGTTTATAAGCTACATTTATCTTTTTTACTTCTGGTGATTGCATTTAGGATTAAAAATGTATAAAAGTGGTTTCAATTTGTTTCAACAAAATGTGTAAATGATAAACATTTGTTGGTCACAGAGTTGATTTTTTGCAATACTCCAAAAGCCAACAGAAAAATCCTATTGATTTTTGTCGAAGGAACCAAGGCTGGTGCTATTTTATGGGTTGACCTACAAAAACAAGTCATCACTGCAGCACTCTATAAAACGGCCACATTTATTATCAGCTCAATGTCATTTCCAGTGCAGAAAAAAAATATGTTTATCTCCGGTTCTGTGAACGCTGACAACCAAAAACGTATGCGTAAAAAAAAAAATGCAATCTATTTTCTAAATGCATCTTATCGGTCTTATCAATCACAAGCAAGCATTCAGATGAATAGTACCAAGTCTCTGTCCTACATTTTTTTTTCCAGATGTGCGTCACATTATGTAAGAAAATATGAATCTTGTTACAGCGTGACTTTAAGACAAACAATGCGACTAAAACTGTGTTCATCTATTGCAGCTGAACAGCTTGACAGAATGACTTTGTTAGAAAAGGAACAAGAAGAAATGCGAGGAAAAGGATACAGCACTGGCGTGATTTATGCCTACAAAGACGGCCACACAGCGCATCACGTTAGACCACTCTCTCTTGAGCTTATGTGGCTCCCCCAGACGACGATCCATACAGGGATACAGCAAACCTATAAACGCTGAAGAAAGAAGAGTGGCATTTAAATCGATATCACAGATCTCACAGACCCCATATAATGTACATATACTGTCTTGAGAACGACAACAGCATTCATTTCTGTGAGAATCCTCAGTTATGACAGAAGCAGTTCCGACAATCGTAATATGTCGTGTGTGTGTGTTTGTGTACCTGCGGCAGTTCCACAGCAGGGAGGAACCCACCAGGCGGAGGAGAAAATGCTGCTGATGACGTCTGGAGGGAAGAGAGTGACGTTACGCTGCACCTGTAGCAGGTTTAGCACGAGCGCTAGAAACACGCCCACCATAAAGAGCATGGCAGCACGGATCAGCAAGTTCATGGTCCGGTTGGTGATCATGCTGATGTAGGGCCCGCGGCGCATCGGAGCACCACCGCTCAGAAGGACGTCAGCTGACATCACACACCTGGAAAGGAGAAGGTAGTAATAATGATGCTGTCTGAAACCCAGACATACCTGATTTCACAATATTAATCATATAGCCAAAACTGAATGACCAAAGAAATTGCGTAACTGTGAATAGAATTCTTTGGGCTTTTTGTGCATATGACAATTTATTCTACAATTTATAGCACATTTCATTTCAATTAATGATAAATATATATATATATACTTTTAAAGAAAAATCCCATTTTATCCATTAAGGGAAAGAACATTATAACTTGTAACAAATATTTTGTGCACCTTATGTTTCAGTTTACTTGAAATTGCCTTGATAACCCTTAAATTACAGTTTTTGCTATGAGCGGGTCTTGAGTTCAAAATAATTAAGGCAACATTATCTATATGAAATTATTTCTAATTCTACAGACTTCAGAAAATTTTGTTTTTTTGTTTCATTGAATTCAAATTTAATTTAAGAAAATATTTTATTTTGCTCAAGTTCTATCAACTATGTTATTTGATCAAACAACCCCCTGCAAATAAAAATGGCTTTTTGTATTTGATATCACTTTTTGAAATGTTGAACACATTAATGTATAATATATGTGTCCTTACATTTGTTTGTTTTTTTCCTTTTATCGACTATAACCTATTATCAAATAACTGCCCGTCAATTGTTTTGGGTACATTGTTATGAATTTACATACATTTACTTAAGACTTAAATTCACCAGCTTCAACATTATTAACCTGTCATTTTCAATGACAGGCCTTGTCTGGCCAACCACATTTTGTTTTCTTAATCGGATTAACCCCAAATTGAAATATATATTTAAACTTGAGGTTAACCCGATCAAGAAAACAGAATGTGGTTGGCCAGACGAGGCCTGTCATTGAAATTATGAGTCAAACGGCGAAACTACAAAACTGTGTTACGGTCTAAGTTACCCTATCGAGCCATTTCTTGAATTACATTCATGATCATACTGTGTGACTGTATCCAGTGATAATGAATTGTTTGCATTTTTTCTTTTCAATCGTAAATGAACCTTCTACGTGTTAGAGAAGAGTGAGTGTGTTCATGAGCTAGCAACGTGCGCAATAGTTAACAAACATGGTTTGTCGGTTTTTAAAGATTATTGCTGAAGGGTTGCGAAGTGTGTAGTGGCATACCGTCTGACTTTAACATAAGTTGACAAACTAACTAGGAAAACATCCATTCTATTGTATTACCAAAATGGTGTTTTACAGTTTAAGCTGGACTAATAGCAAATATGTGACCCTGGAGCACAAAACCAGTCATAAGTAGCACGGGTATAGTTGTAGCAATAGCCAACAATGGGTCAAAATGATTGATTTTTCTTTTATGCCAAAAATCATTAGGATTTTAGTAATTAGTAACCGTAAATATATCAAAACTTAATTTTTGATAGTGATGCTATGCATTGCTGACAACTTTAAAGGCAAATTAATTTCTTTTTTGCACCCTCAGATTCCAGATTTTCAAATAGTTGTATCTCGGCCAAATATTGTTATATTCTAACAAACCCTACATCAGTGGAAAGCTTATTTATTCAGCTTTCAGATTACACATAAACCTCAAAAAAAAAAAAAATCTGACCCTTTTTTGTGTTTGTGGTTCAGGGCCACATATGTTACACTGATGAAATATATAAACTGAAACCAATAGTAATCTCACTGAGAAAGCACTTTGTTCTTGTTTATGTGAACTGTACCCTCAATTATAACACAAGTTGTGTATCCTCTATACCAGGGTTCCTCAAATCTTGTCCTGGAGGTCCAATGCGCTGCAGAGTTTAGCTCCAACCCTGATCAAACTCACCTACCTGTGATTTTCTGATGATCCTGAAGACACTGATTAGCTTGCTCAGGTGTGTTTGATTAGGGCTAGAGCTAAACTCTGCAGGAAAGTGGATCTCGTGGGCCAGATTTGAGGATCCCTGATCTATAACATCTATAATTCGAGTACTGTAAATCAGCTTTTTGCTAAACCATCTGACACACAGACACTTACTGGACACAGCGCACACACACCTCGTGAAGTGCAACTGCTGGTCTCTTGGCAGGCCTCAAACCAAACCAGGTACAGACCTCTAGCTGGTCCCGCAGGCTGATCAAGGGCCACAGCAGCAGCAGGCCTTCCAGCACTCACCTCGTGTACACTGCAAACACACTCAAAACAGTCTGCTCCAATAACGACTACGAGTCAAGAATAAAGGACAGAGTATAAGTGCTGCATGTGAAGCTGAGGAGCTCTCCAAAGCCTCACATTACAGCTCTCCTCGCAGTTTGTGACCCAGAGAGGGCCAGCTAGCTGAACTCAGCCTAACTTATTGAGTCCACTGTAATAGAGGTCTACTAAACGACTCACCGTCGCCGGTTTAAATACGCGTTTCTCTTGCTCTGCACAGAGATGTTAAAGTCCTGAGCGAAGGAAGAAGACCTTTCTGCGTGCATATAATGCTGTGAGTTACTTCCGCCTCAGCAGCCAATCAGAAGAGGCTTTGCGATGCTCCTAATGTTTTGGATCATTCTGGTTAAGTTCATGCTGTTCCTCAAACACACATTTGATTCAGCGTTTCTAATACAAGTGAACACCGGTGTTGCCAGCTAGTTTTCAGGGGAAGTTGCTACAGCAAGGTTGCTTTGTTGCTGAAAGATGTTGCGTGATGACGTCATGACGTAATCTCGACGCAACATTGTGTCAAATCTCAGCAAAAACACACACATATATATATTTATATATTATATACGTTCATTTAGATTTGTTCGTAGCCATAATAAATCAAATATAATGCACAGTCTACTGTGTTAATAGTTTCTGGATTGATTTTTCCACAGGTTCTTGTACCTGCATTTTTAATTACGCGTTGTATTTTGTGTTTTCGGGAACGGATAACGTCCTGGAAAGTTACTAGCACCTTTTCCATTTTTCTGCATGTTTTTCTACAGTGTACTAACTCCTCAACATTCCAGGCACAAGCTACTCACAAAGTGGCTCATGAATGAAACACAACAGTATTCAGTTATTATTACTATTACTATTAAACAACTGCAAATAGCAGCTAACTTAATTCCTGTACCGTGTGTACTGCTACGCATCTTTGGTTTCCTCTCTTTGTGGGATTTAAACGGTCAACTGTGCCTTTTTATAGTTTGAGTCACTTAGCTAAAGTTGCTAAAAGCTGCCAAATAAATTTAAAAAATAGCTAAATATGTTGCTAGGCGCTTTTGGAAGAAAAAGTTGCTAAATTTAGCAACAAATTTGCTAAGTTGGCAACACTGGGAGCGCCGTCGACGCCGAACTCTGAAATCTCGCGAGAGTTGGCGCGCCTCTTCTCACCTCCCATTTCCGCTCTAGATGTTCACGTTCCCGCCATCGTCGGCTGCTCGTGGGGCGCGAGCGCAGATAACATCGTAGCCGGCAAAACTCACACACTGACAGCGCGCCACACTGAGCGGATACCTTCACCCTCCAGCGCTTTCTTCGAGGGATTTCCCTCCCGCAGGTAAACGAGATGCGGTTTGTGAGCAGAATTTGCCCGCGTTTTTATCAGAGCGGTCAGTTAGTCAGAGCCAAGCCTGTCACACGGCCTGGGCTGCTAATGCTAGTTAATTAGCTGCGTGTGTCATTACTTCACAGCGGAGTGTGAGGATACTGCCAAACAAAGACGCGTTTCTGCGGATCACACGAGAGTTAGTTTGCTTTACTGCGGGAACGCGAACGCTTGAAGTGTGTGCGGTCTCTAGGGAAGCTAGTCAAGTTGGTTGATGTAAAGCGCGCGTGATGTTTGCTGATGTGTTTGTTTACGTTCAGCTGGAGCTCCTCGAAACATGCGGCTCTTTATGACAAGACCTTATCTAGGAGAGCTTCGGGCAGTTACTTCACTTTAAGATGTCAGAAGTGTGTCATACTTCAGCTCAAGGCTTTTAAAGCAACACTTGTGAGATTTGACTCAATGATTTAGTTTTATGTTTGACTCGAGGCGTGATATAACTGTCTAATGCGCGTTAGATTTTACATCGGCGCGTTTTGTGCTCCGTTAGTTGTCGTTGATTAGTTTTAAACGACCGGGTCATTATGATAGAGGTATTGTTTAATGACATTCACGCGTGGCTTTGAGTCTCTGTTGTTTATTGTTTGTGAGTCCCATTCATGTCCGACACGTGGGTTGTGTGCTTTGTGCTGAAGCCGCCGTGAGCCCGTCTTCGCTCGTGTTTGCGGTCGCACCGGTGACATATTCACGTGTCTGCGGTTTCGTGTCGGACATGGTCTCTCGTCGTCTTCACCTCTTCGCTCTCGATTGTGTCCAGAGCCGGGTTTTGAGCGCCTCTCGCCCTCATGGCCGCCGCAGTGCCCAAGCTGACCAGCGGTGGCGCTGTCCGCATCCGCATCAGGTGTGGCGAGCTGGGGACCACCAAATGGAAAGAGGGGGTCTTTGAAATCCACGAGAGAGACAACAAAATAAACCTGCTAGTCAAGTTCAACAGTGGCGGTACTCCCAAGGTGTTTCAGGTACAGATCTGTCTTTGCATTCGCAGCCGAAAGCCTGACATATGATAACTGTCATTACAAATGCTGTTTGAGTATCATATTTCATACATGCAGACAGTGTTGAGGGTAACTCATTACAAGTAACGCGCGTTACGTAATCAGATTACTTTTTTCAAGTAACTAGTAAAGTAACGCATTACTTTTTAATTTACAAGAGAATATCTGAGTTACTTTTTCAAATAAGTAATGCAAGTAACTTTTTTTTTCAATGTATTGATTGACAGCTCTCCGGTCCCCATGTTGAGAGAAATCAGAAGATGTTACTGTAGTTCTAAAATAAATATGAATATGCATTAATTCATCTCACTCACTCACACACAGATTCAGTATTCCTCAAAATAAAAAAAAATAATGCAACTCAGAATATAACACAAACCTGCAATAATTAAATGTTAAACGCAACACAAAATAGTTATGTAGTTTAATCCGTTTTTAACCATGTCTTTGCTTCTGACCTTCGATGATCCAGTTCAACCGTACTAATAAGCAAAAATTACTCTAGTGAATTTGTGTCTTTTTTTTTATTGCTGAAGTGTGTTGAAATTTCTTCTTCTGCATTCAGTTGTGCGGACGTAAATTTACTTTCCCTTCAGGCTTATTCATTTCACTTTTAGTGTGAAAAGGCTTTTATATTTGCCAAAAATATATTTTTTTATTTTAAAAACAAACAAGAAAGCCCTGTCCACATTTATAAAGTAACGTAACTCAGTACTTTCCATAAAAAGTAACTAAGTAAAACAATTAGTTACTTTTTTTATGGAGTAAAACAATATGGTAATGCTTTACTTTTAAAAGTAACTTTCCCCAACACTGCATGCAAACTTTTCTGTTTCATAAAGTATGATATAGTGAGGATATGAAGCTTGAAAAGAAAAAAAAAATAATGCAATTTGGTGCAGTTGCTGATATTTATATGGCCAACCAATGAAATGGTGATGGTTAGGTTAACAGTATAGCAGATTACTTGCATTAAATGCTTATAAATACACTTGTCATCGTATCTCCTATTAATGTCTTAAGATTGAATTTTAAATGCTAGTTGATAAACTCGTTGCAGAGTGGAACAAGTAAAATTCCTCAACAGCCTGGTGGCTCATATTTGATACTCACATTTTAACACAATTTTTCTATAAAAAAAAAAACCATGGATAATCAGGTAAATCTAATTTTGAGTGTGAGTACATGTTCATCTTGAAATATTACTAACAGTATAAAACACATTTTATCTTCATAAGTAAAGATTGAACAGCAAAAAGACCTGCAGGTGGACATTTTCACAATTATACTAAAAGTCTTTTTATTTGTTAAAGTATAACCTATTAATCAGATGACTGAAGGCATGTAGTAGATTGTGTACAGCAGGTTTTTCAGCAAAGCTTGATCATGTTGATAATTTAAATCCTTAGAAATGTGTATGAAATACAATGAAGGATGTTTATAGGGTTAAGAAACACCTGCAAGGTTCTCCGTAGAGACACAGAGTGTCATTTTAAGACATGTGCATCAAATGCATTTTGTTGAATGCTATTTAGACTTATTTGTTTATTTTGTTGCAGCTGAATCACAACGTTAAGCAGGTTTCATGGTATCAAACGCATGGCCCAAACCGTGTGACTTTGACTCTGAAAGACTCGAGCGTTGTCATGATGGACAAACTGTCCTTGTTGGTTGCTAAAAAAATGAAGGAATACCTTGAAATGGTGAGGCTTGGAAAACCAGCAGGTATGTGTCTTTTGACTTGTGTTTGTAGTTTTCACCTCACTGTCCATTCGTTTTCAAGTCATGATAAGTTTTGGTTTTGTCGTTTTTGATCTTTCTTTAGTTTTAAAGACAAACCAGGGGAGTACTAGTTTTGGCTTAGTTCTTGGGAATCGCGCAGCACAGAATGACTCTGGCCTTTCTCCATCAGAAAAACAGGTAGCATAGCATCACAAGCACTGAAATGCTTATGGGTTCTTTTCTAAATATTATATGATTGACCTGCTGTTTCTTTCAGAGCACTCCAAGACGTCCAAGTCTGGACAGCCGAGAGGACAGCACACCGAGAAAGCCTCTCGGGAGTCCCAGCCGGGTAACTTCCACACCTGGCCGCAATGGGCTCTCTGAGAACAGGTGTGCAAATTTAGATTTGGGTACAGTGTCTCTAGAAAGCGTGTGCACTTTTTGCTCAGTTATGTTGTTTGCTTGCATGTTATCTTAGGTTTCAGTAATTTAATGACTGTTAATTTAATAAAGATTGCCCTGACCACAACTAAAGTTTTTGTCCTGTAGGAGTGAGAAGAGGAAGAGGCTGATGAACTCTGATGGTGACCTGACAGAGGACTACCCCAAAGAGAATGACTCTTCTAGGTAAACGAGACTTCATCCTAGCGCAGATTCATTTTGATATGCTAATGTTCAAAAGTTTGGGGTCAGTAGGACCCCCCCCCCCCATTCTGAAAGAAATTAAGTCCCGTTCAGAAAGGAGGCATTAAATTAATCAGTAAATACATTGTTACAAGAAATATTTTAATAAATGCTGTATTTATAAAAGTGTCTTGAAAACATTTAAATATTTTCACAAAAATATTAAGCAAACTATTTGATGCAGCTTTGCAGCCTTGGCAAACATTAAAAATTTTTTTTCCAAAGTTTTGAATTGAGTGCTCTTAAATGCAAAGCAACTTTCTCTAATATTGCCTGTTTTTAGCAACAATAAGGCCATCACAGACTCATCCAGAAAGTTTCTGCTCAGCTGCAAAGAGAAACTCAAGCAGTCAGAGGAGAACAGGGCAACTGGTTGGTGTCTATTCACATTTTATCTTCTGTAGTGGCTTCCCTCTCTGCTTTATGACATATGCTTATTACTTTATTTCCTCAGCTCCACACACGCCTACCCCTCTCCAGCCAACATCCTTTTATGGGAGCAGAACGGGAACTAAAGATTACTCACAGACTCATTCAGTTTTGGACCGGTAAAGAGCCTCTGACTCAGTGTTGTTACTCATTGTCAATAGGCTGTGCTTTCTAAACCGGTGTTTCCTGCAAAGTTCTGTGATGGTGCTGCTGAATTTACAATGCCACAGCAATAATGTAATCTGAATGTGATAAAATGACTATGGTAAATAATGTTGGCACAACAAGTGCACTGTCTTCAGACATACAGTGTGACTAGTGTAGTCCAGTTCACAAACAAATTACTTTTTATGAGCCAGTTAATTTACTGAATATCACAAGCAAGTATTATCGGTTTTATTATCGGTATCAGATTTAGTGGTTACTGATCCACATGTCTGTTTTGATATTTTTTCCTTTACAGGCCCAGCAGTACAGGCCAGTGTCCCTCTGCTAAAAGAAGCCTGATGTTACCTAATCACTCAACTCCCTTTAAAAAGGTGCGCCCAACTTTGGACTACGGTGGCTGGAACAAACCAAGACCATCCGCGCAGGCTCAGCCGCAGCCTCCACTACAAGGGTGAGCGTCTAACGCTCGCTAATATAGGGTTCTATGAAATGTTTTATTTTGCTGCCCCACATTCTGTTCATTTAGTTTTTTTTTTTTTTATCAGTTTTTATGTGATACAACCTTCACATGGTGGTAATCAAATTAATGCATAACCTAACGGTGTAATTTCTTTTACAATGCATCAAATGAAAATTACAATTTTTGCAACGTTATTAGTGTTTTACTGTATTATTATTATTGCTGAGAGATACATTCTACTATACATTTATAATGTATATATTTTATTTTAAAACGGATAGTTCCGGTCCTTGGTTCTGATTGGTTGAGCCAAGTTCGAAGCTTACACTATTAGAAATTACTCTACGAACACACACCTTTGTTTACATTTGTGTGTTGCTCGGCAACCACTTTGTTGGAACTACAACTGTTTCTGAGGAACTACGTTGTTTGGCGGAAGAATAATGTTTTTACTAATATATTTACACTTTATTTGCTCTGTTTTATTTGTGAAACCGTACTGCGTATATGGAATAACCGTTTTATAAAAGCAATAAGCCCGTGAAGCCGTGGTTTACAGTGAATTGGTAACAGCATGGGGGTGTGTGTTATAAATTCACTGTAAACCACGGCTTCTTGGGGCTTATTGCTTTATTATAAATAGTTTAAATAATACTTTGTATAGTATAGGGATGCAGCGATTAACCGGTTTCGTGATTTAACCGCGCTTTAAAACGTCACGGTTAATTAATCGTAAAGGTTCCGCTAAACCGAGTGTTTCTGTCACACGGAACGGAGCTGTTGCAGCTTGCGCGAAACAAACAAAGTTACACTAGCGGCGCACCAGCTTAAAATGAGGTGCTTATCAGAGGCACGGAGGCTACTACATGCATTAGATGAACTGTGACAGAGGGACCAAACAGCAAAGCTTTATTTCACCAGAGAAATGCCTGTCGATAGTGAGGGACCATTTTGGGTACACCAAGAATAACCAGGGTGTCATTTAAATATTGCCATAAAAACTGCTGCTAAAGAGCGAATACATAAAGGATAATGCACGGCTTGCTGTACATGAACGGTAGAACCACATGACGCGAAGCTACAGCGCGTAGCTCCGCATTCTGCCCGCTTCAGATCAGAAAGAGATGAAATAGTGCGGTAAGATCCATGTATTTAATAATGGGGGGGGGGGGGGGGGAATTATAACTTAGCACTTGAATTAATCATGGAGGCGAGAGAGAGGAAGGAGAGGAGGCGAGAGAAGAGAGAAGGAGAGAGAGAGCCGGACGGAAGAGCGAGGAGAGAGAGGGGACAGAGGAGGATGAGAGAGAGAGAGAGAGAGGGGGAGAGAGTGACAGTTTGCCTGGGTGGATTAGACTAAATGCGTCGTGGTCTCTCCAGTAGGCTATTTCATCTATTTTATTAATAAAAGTCACGGGGCAGTGTTCTCAAGAAGTTTGTGTCCTCCTGAATGTTTGTACACGTGCGCAGCGCGATCTCCGATCTCACAAACCAAAATAATAGACATGGTTTTCTCAGGCCACATGTAAAATCATATGAATTATTATAAAGATTATTAAAATGAATACGTATGGATGACAGTTGATTACAATAATATTTCAGTTTATTTCCAACATTAGTAACAGTTTCCCCTGTGGGAAAAATAAAGTATATTAGTAGTATATTAATAATAGGCTACTTCATTAACTTTATTTACTATCCCTGTTTATTCAGAAGTAAAAACCAACAATATTTTTTTCACCATGTTTCCAAATTCTCTACCCCAGGTCCAAAAGAAATGCAAAGAATGTACAAACTGAAAACATTAAATACTTTTGCGATCTATTTCCATTTGTTATTTTCAAAAGAGAAATACTGTCATGGATGTTTACAGAGCAGAGGTCACCTTTTTAAAATTCCAATAGGAGAGATGGACTTTTCTTTGTCTTTTGTTTATTATTATTTTGTGCTGTATTGTTGGTTACCGTGTTATTTCGGTTTCAAAAGCCAGCAATAAATAACACTTTAATATCTAAAGAGTGTTCATGTGAGTTTATACATTAGTAATGTTGTAAAACTAATAAATGCATAATAATCGTAATAATCGTAAAACCGTGATTATTCCTCAGACAATAATCGTACCAACAAAATCTATAATCGTTGCATCCCTAGTACAGTACAGTCAGTATTATTGCTAGTATTATTTTGTCATATTGAATGACATTTTTTGTCCTTGGCTTATCGCATGCCTCTTACTTGATTGTCTATTAGATTCTCCAATCTTGGGAACACCTGTTACATGAACGCCATACTCCAGTCACTTTTCAGCCTGCCCTCCTTTTCGAATGACCTGTTAAAGCAGGGCATACCATGGAAGAGGGTCCCCGTCAATGCGCTTCTGAGGTATGGTCACGCTGTGTTGTTTTCCCTTGAAATTAGGTACTTTTTGGACTATTCTAAACATTTGTTAGAAATTTGAAACGTAATGATTATCAAGACACAAGCCTGTTGATGTTTTGTTTTTGTTTCCATATGAAGGCGCTTTGCTCATCTGCTGGCTAAGAAAGACATTTCCCCTCCAGAAGTGAAGAAAGATCTTTTGCGGCGAGTGAAGAACGCTATTTCCTCAACAGCTGAGCGTTTCTCTGGTTACATGCAGAATGTAAGACATGTGACCTCTTTATTTCTAATGCAGATGCATCGGACTTGAAGCCCGTTCACACCAATGATAACGCTAACATTTTAATAATCACATTCAGAGCACTTTATTTCAGCTGCTGAACGACAAAAACACTGACAGCCAATAAGAATCTGACTTCAAAGAGCTTGAGGATTTAAATTGATATGACAGAACTGCATAGTAAACAATTTTATTGTCCGTTAGTATGGATGCTAATATAGTTATAATTATCTTTACAGTTGTTGTTGTTCTTGGTGTGAATAAGCCTTCTTGACACATTGTTCACATGATGCAAGTGCCGATCAGCTGTTTGTGCCCAGGATGCCCATGAGTTCCTGAGCCAGTGTCTGGACCAGCTGAAGGAGGATGTGGAGAAGATCAACAAAAGCTGGAAGAACGAGCCCTCGGCCTGGGAGGAGCCACAGAGCGCTCGGTTAGCAGAGGAGGTGGACACCTCACGCATTTACACCTGCCCGGTTACAGTCAACATGGAGTTTGAAGTGCAGCACACCATAACATGTAAAAGGTGAATAAAAGAGGCCATGTAGTTATTACAGGACATATTATTAAAAGTCACGAGACAACACATGCTGCCTGACATACTGACCCAGTCCTCTCTTGCTCTGGTGAACAGCTGTGGAGAGGTGGTGACGAAGCGTGAGCAATTCAATGACCTGTCCATCGACCTGCCGCGCAGGAAAAAAACACTCTCTCTGAGATCCATACAGGACTCTCTAGATCTCTTTTTCAGGGTACGACACTACATCATACCAGCTGTAAAATGTGAATGATCGAAAACAAAGTCCCGTTCACACCAAAATAAATGTTCAGTGATAAACATTTTAATTTGATAAATGGCTATTAATGCATTTGTTTCGGATCAACACGAATATTTGCATGGTCAATAACAAATACAAAAATCTGAATGGCTGTTTGGAAACATAAAGATACTGTTTGACTTGTTTTTGTCACTGACAGTGGAGTGCTTCACTACTTTTTCCTCAAAGACTGATGTTTTTTTTTTCTCGTTCAACCTGTATGGCATATATTCAAATATGCAAATATTTTTTACACATTGATCTGAACAGACAAACCCTGTGCAAAAACCAAATCAGATTTTTGTGCTGAACATTTGTGACCAACCCTTTTTTGTCACGATTGAGTTGCTAAAATCTTGCCTGGCTGAATAAAACTGCAAATGATTTTTGTGACTTTCAATCAGTGACGATACTTATTACCCAAATGAAACCATTTTACAATATGGTACTTCACTTTTCATTACCTGTTGGCTTTGTGTTTATAGATGGAGGAGATTGAGTATTCCTGTGAAAAATGCAGTGGAAAAGCAGCAACCGTCTCTCACAAATTTAGCAGACTTCCCAGGTTGGGATGAACAGACACACATTAGGTTGTTGTGTAGATTCATTTGTGGTCAATTCAAAACCTTTAAATGACTCCCTCTCTGCAGAGTGCTGATTCTACACCTTAAACGCTACAGCTATAACAGTCAGCTGTCTTTGAACAGCAAGCTGGGCCAACAAGTCCTGATCCCCAAATATCTCACGTTGCTCTCACACTGCACAGACGCCACACGCCCCCCTCTCAGCCTCAGCTGGAGCGCACAGACCGCCATGTAAGACTCACTCTTGCACTTGCTATCATTTAGCGTAGCACCCTTCATACTCGCTCACTAATGGCTGATTTCATTTCAGCTCCAGGACGCTGAAGATGTCACTGTCGGTCAACTCTTCAACACTACGGTGAGAGCAGCCCTCTGATGTGCATGCTGAGAGTATTTAGTCTTGATTCATACTAATGGGTTTTAAATTGATGGTTTACAGGAAAGGTTCTCAAAAGCCAGAGAGCTCGGGCAGCATGTTGTGTGACTCGGATAGTGAGGAGGAGCTCGTCAGAAAAGTTGGTCGCAAACATCATTCAGAAGATGACAGGACGGAAGAGGTGAGAAGAATAGCTGTCTTTTTAATGGATTGTTTGAATCTGTCCACATGGCATTTGTGGATCAAATCAAACACTCTACATTTGGTTACAGCAAGCTACAAAGGTGTCATGTCACAAGCAGGGTTACTATCTTAAACACAAACTAAAACATTTGTGTTAATTGAAATAAAATATAAATATTAGATGAAAGCTTGAACTTATTTCTGTTAGGTAACATTTCTAATTTAAGTTGAAGCACTAAAATAAAATGAACTACATTTAAAAAGTAATATTTAAAGTGAATAATAAGCAGACAATAACTGACTAAATATCTAAACTTAAAATGGATTTTAAATTAATTTAAAATATAAAAAATGTAATCGCATATATAATACTAAAATAACACTGGCAGTTGTAAACAGTGTAGATTATGTGTAAGGTGTTGAACAGACATCCTAGAATTTCTAACTTAAACATTTGACAAATTATAGATCTTAATTATAGATCTCTGTTTTAAATGGCAGGATTTTAACAAATATTTGCACTACCGTTCAATTTTGGGTCTCCTACGTCTCCTATGGTCACCAAGGCTGTGTGTATTTGATCAAAAATAGTCAAAAACAGAACAATTTTGAGAAATGATTACAATTTAAAACAACTTGTCTATTTGAATATATATTAAAACCCAAAGCTGAATTTTCAGCATCATTCTAATATGCTGATTTAGTGCTCAAACTTGTTAAATAGTTGTGCAACTTAATATTTTTGGGCTATGTTTTCTTCAGGATTCTTTGAATAGAAATTTCATAAGCATTGATTATTTGAAAAATTACACTTAAATTGTTCTTTATGGTTACATTTGATGAATTTAATTTGTCCTTTCTTAAAAGGATGAATTCCCTTCACAGGGAAAGAAAAATGTAGTGACCCCAAACTTTTGAAGGAAACGTATGACTAGTTTGCACCTCACATCTAACCTCCCTTTTGTTCTCGGGTGCAGCACAATGCACAGGTCGAGCACTCAGAGTTTAATGCAATCAACGATGATGAGATGCTAGCAGCTGTGCTGGAGATGAGTCGGCACGACACTAGTTTGTCTGGATGCCCTGATGACGAGCCAACCAGCAGCCCAGACACAGGGTTTGGAGATGCAGACGGGCAGGACCTGACTCATCATTTAGAGCTTCTAGATGGAGAGAAACAGCCTGCAGGTAACTAGTGTTAACTAGACTTCATGTTTATATTCCCGGCCTACAGTGTCTATAGAGTTGTGTTTATTCATTGTTTGGTTTGTGTCTAGATGCCCTGGAGTCTCTAGATCTGACCATGGATGAGAATAAGGAGAACCAGACGCCTGAAGGTGTGCAGGGTGAGCTGGACTGGGTGCAGCAGTACAGTTTAGATCAGGAGCGAGAGGAACAGGAGCTGCAGCAGGCCCTCGCACAGAGCCTACAGGAACATGTAAGGAATCTAGTTGTAAATTCTATATTTTATGAATTTAATCAAATTGTAATCATCGTAATACTTGTATTGTGGACCTTGATTATTGTCTAATTGGTTTAAATTCTCCCTCAGTTTGCATTTGTGTGTTTATTTGCTGATAAACTGAAACACGTACAAACGTAGAGATCATTATACGTTGCATAATTTGGTTAAGAATTATAATTGAACTAAAAAAAAATCCTGGGGGGTGGGGTTGAATCTCACTGAAACTTAATAACATATCCAGGTCATATTTCACCACACAATCAAAGTAACATAATTGTGGTGTGTTTTGAATATAAAACATTTTAAGGACAGTTTTAAAATCTTGATAAATCTAAAATCAAAATATCTGAAGTAAAACATACAACAACAACAACAACAACAACAAAAAAACTTAAAAGAGAGAATCTTAAGTTTTACTTTGCCAAAAAAAAGGCTTCATTCTATTCAAGATTTTTTGGGGGGTCTATTTTGATTGAGTTCACAAGTGGCTTGGGCATATTATTGAGAATGTAGGTCTTTTAGCACAATCTTCTTGGCAGCTGTACTTTTCCAGTGTTGTTCATCCTTGACGTCAGCACAGCTTAACTGATGATGATAATGACTGTGTTGTTCAGTGAATATTATCTGTATATCTGCAATATTAATTGCACAGGAGGCGAGAGAGATGAGGGAAGATGACGATCTGAAGAGAGCCACTGAGCTCAGCCTGCAAGGTCAGAATGACACACCCAGAACATTGTGTTCTGTGTCACATTATCTTGGTTTATGTGAACATTTTTGTTAACGTGGCTGTTTGTGTTGTTGTAGAGTTTAATAACTCTTTGCCAGAGCTGCTGTGCTCTGATGACGACTCTGGGAATGAGGATGGCCTGGATATGGAGTACAGTGAGGCTGAAGTTGAAGAGCTCAAGAAGAACGCTGAGGTGAGTCTGAGACCCTCGGTGCGGTTTGAGAAGTGCCAGTTTTCAGGGCATGGTTTGAATGATCGTGTAATGTTTTGTTCCACAGACTGGAGAGCTTCCGAACTCCTTCAGACTCATCAGTGTGGTCAGTCACATCGGCAGCAGTTCATCATCAGGTACTGGCGTCTTTTAGCTGTTGTTTTTGCATTGTGGACCAAGTACAGTACGTTTTATCAGCTGCTGTTGGTCTCTTTCCTCCTATAGGGCATTACATTAGTGATGTTTATGACATGAGGAAACAGTCCTGGCTCACATACAATGATCTGGACGTCTCCCGCACACAGGAGTCCACAGTTCAGAGAGATCGTGACAGGAGCGGATACATCTTTTTCTACATGCACAAGTAAATATAAATACAAGAAATTCATGCAAATTAGTGAATGAGACCCACTGCTATTGTTGTGCTCTGATGAGACGTTTTTGTGTTCAGAGATGTGTTTGAGGAGCTGTCTGAGCTGGAGAAGGCAGGAGGGAACAGTGATGCCGGTCGCACAGTGCTGCAGCCGCTATAAATGCTCTCGCACGCTTCTAACATCCCATCCGGGTGGATCCTTCTGCTGATGAACAGCTGAGCCAGGGGTAAACGCAACACCCTTCATCAGTACTACTGAAGACCGTCCACACACACATGCACCTACTTTGGGCACTTTTCCTTTTCTATTTCTTTCACTTTTCCCATTGCTCCCTGTGAAATACTGTTGCCGTGTCAAATGTAGACTTGCAGTTAGATGGGTAAATGTTCTAGAAACTCTTAGGTACAAATGTTTATGGGGAAACGCAAAGAAAATAAATATAGAAAGCATTTTGAGTTGAAGTTGCTCTTATTATAATTTTTTTCTTCTTTGTTTCAATATTTTTTTTTGCCTTGATGAAAAGACACTCTGGTAAACTTGTGCATTAAGAAATATTTTTTTTTCCCTTTCCCCTCTGCAAATTTTAGATTTCCTTTTCAATCTATTGCATATAAAAATTTATTCTTGTATATGTTTGGGTGGAATAGGGAATATGGGCTGTCTGTCTTGTTTGATATGCAGATGAAAATGTGGTGCAATATTTGCTTTTGCCAGTCGGCTTTTATATGACCTATAGCGATGAAGAGAGACTTGGAATAGTACTGATTTATATTCAAGTCTTTACTGATGACTGTTGGTTGTTTTATTCTTATTTTATAAACGTTAATCTAACAAGCTCAGTGGTATTGATGTAGCTTGTCTTTTTTTTAAAGATCTCCCTTCAAGAATCTTTATGCCTCTCCACACCTACAGACCTAGTAAAACAATTTTGTTTTCCTTCTATATGGAGCTTTACAATGTGAAGTTGCACAGCCATTGTGTAGAATGTGTGTCTTCAGAAAGACGTCAAATTAAAAACGTTTACTAAATATAGGAAGCATCTGATGAGTGCTTCACATGAAGTCAGCTGTTATTATTTATTTGAGATCTTGTTCACTGTCTGATTTGTACTGTACTGCCGTTCTCATTTTCATGTCTTCAGTAACTACTTCATTCATGTTTTCTGTTCTGATCATCCGAGTAGGTTCATGGAAGAGTGGGATTTGTTTGGACATTGTGTGTATGGTGTTCTCTGAAACAGTGGTATAAGCTCTACTTAATTGCTTAGTATTCAGTCTTTGACTTCCTTAAACACATTTTAAATAAAATGTATTTAGAAAAAAATCAACAGTGTTTCATTGGTTTTAATTCAAGATTCAGAACTACTCGGTAGCAAATGTGCTTTTCTCCCTTATTTACGGCCCAAGAGTTTCTTTCAAGAAGCGGTCCAGTGTGTAACGTCACATGTCCAGTGTGCATCTCTTTGTGAGTGGCTCGAGGTGGCTGCCTGTTAGCCTGTTGAACTCGCTGAGAATGTAACTTTCTTTCTGCTGCATCTGTCAAAAAAAGAACACAGTTGATCGGCTTCAAGAACAAGGAGAAAGAATAAAAATATCAGCTTAACTTTTAATGGGCAGACTGGGGCTATTTGTCAAGGGGCCCCTCCATCCCCGCATCTAAAGTGGCTCAAGTCAAAAGTCCACTATACAATCCCCCCCCCCCCCCCCAATAAGTTGGGATATTTTTGCAAACTATGTACTTCATTCTAAAATTAAATTAGATTTTTATTTTTTATTTTTATAGCTTTTGGGTAAAAGGCGCACACAATAAAAAAAAATATTTTTAGTAAAAAAAAATAGTAAACTATATTAGTGGTAGACGGCTAATTTTCATAAATGTAGAATTCTATAGTATTTAATGCCATTTCATATGTAATCATCATAAATTAGATATCATTTATAAATCCGATATCATCACTTAAAATCTCAAAACTAAACCTGTGAAAACCATTTTGAAATCAGACACTGCGTTACCATGCAAATCGTACTTTACAATCTTTTAGCGGGCTCCTCCCCCTTAGTGTGGGGTGTCATATTACAAAATGTATTATGGTGTTTTACAAATCAAAATCTTTTATGATCTTGACAAAATTCATATAATTGGAAAGCCCTGAGTCTCAAGATTCCATATTTGGTGGCATTTTGTAATATTGAGAAATTTGCATTAAAGGGTTATGATATGCTGCTAAAAAGAAATTTTTTGGTGTAATGAAAGTTATGCATTTAAAGTAAAAAAAAAAAAAAAAACTATTTTCCACATACTGTACATTATTGTTTCTCCTCTATGCCCAAAGCTCATCGTTCTAAAAAAGCGAGGTGTGCTCTGATTTGTCAGCTATCCAGTGCGTTGTGATTGTCTGAATACCTCAAGCGTGTGACGGAAATGTTACGCCCCTACCATACTGTGATGCCGTGTCCGGCCGGAGCTACGAGACATAAACATTAAAACCCATTGTAAACGAGGTATTTGTTGCATCCAGTGTGGACATAATTACTGATTACAATGACTTATACTGTATTTTTACACGTTGCATTGCATCGCGCCGCGCCGCGCCACGTAAACATAAAACCATGCCTGCATTTGTGATCGAGATGAACAAACACAGCATATCCGACGAATGCGGCAACCACATGTGACGACCCAGGCTGGACTCCGCTTCGTCCACGGTGAAAGTTGATGTATTCCTTCAGCGACCAGCACGGATCAGCTCCAGGCATGACGAGGCAGATATCATCCTCTTTTGGAAGACCAAAACAAGTATTTTTGCTTTCACAACGAAACAGCGCCTTCACGACATTGTGGCGGCAGCAACAACAATACTACAACGAGAATAAAAGTTACGCCTTCTTTCTTTTGCGTGAACATTTGGGCGCATTATGCAAACATTCCCACATAGGGATGTAGATATGTGGGGCGTGTTAGAACGAGCCATTTTAGGAGGGTGTGGATGAGTCTTAACTTTGATAAAGAATATCTTTTTTTTTGAGACTTTAGTCTTTGCAACTTTTTTACAGATCTTCTTTATGCACCAAGTTCTTGTAACACTCCAAAGAGAAAGGACAACTTGAAATGGCATCATATTCCCCCTTTAAAAAAAGGATTTGGGTGCCACCCAGGCTTTTTGTGGTATAATGCCTAAACATTTCCTAGGACCCTCTTCTTTTTTTTTTTGTATCCGCTTCAAATTTGGAAGACAACGTATTAGACATATGGCTTTAAATTAAAAAATTATGGATTACAAACATTTTGTAAAATATTTACTTTATATAAAATAAAAAATAGTATAGGACATTTGCATCTGCAATAATCTACTGAAAAGAGACCAACCTTAGGTCTGTATTCAAAAGCGTTCATGAATTATAATTTAAGTTTGGATAGTGCACTTTCATGCCTGTTTTAAAAAATGGGGGGTGACAGTTAAGGTGCTTATATTACAGACAAATAAACCTACTCTGAGAAGTATTCCCTCCCCCCAGCACCACATATTTTTCTCTACAAGAAGCAGAAAAAGTTTGGGAACCACTTATTTAGCACGTAGCCTGTCATGTGTGCACGACTTTTAGAGATGTGTTTCTCACCCTGATGGCCTCAGGATGATCGATATGTACATATTTTTAATCCACCACCCAGTGTAAAGGGAATATCACCACTCACTAATCACCACTTAATAGTTTTCTCTTTTGGTTTTGTTCCTACAAGCAGCTTGTATATTTTTATAAACCATAAAAGACAAGCTACAGCCAACACTACTCTGGTGAAATATGTCCCACCTCATTCCACTCCTCTTCAGTTTCGTGTCTGTACCCCAGTAAGTGGCAGATCCCATGAGCAGAGACCACCTGCGCAACGCCACAAAAAGCCATTTTAATAAACCTTCATGCAATCTCTGCTAGGCTGCAGATATAAATGTGACCAAACTACACCTCTTTCTTACTGTTAGTGCTGCATGAAGATCCTGGGATGTCTCTTTACACTGTTGCATTACATACTCTACACCTAAGAAGATGTCTCCTAAGTTATACTCGTCTCTTTGGAGGGCACATGGGATTTTGCCTGGCCTCAGATCCTTGGGAAATGAAACAAACTTCAGCCATTATTTCATGGGTTACTTCAACTGCCAGCAAAAACAGACATGCTCTAGCCACCTGTCAATGGCCAGTGTTTATATAGAACACATTGCAGGCCAAGTACTTCCTCTAGTCAATGAGAAAGAAGCATATAGCCATGAAATCCATCTTGACAGCGGCTGTACCTCATAGAAGGGGAAGGCCAGCACATCTGTGGGCTGGCTCTTCTTCCTGTAGATGTGGTTGAGGCGCTGAATCCTGCGGTTGTCCACGCATATGATGCCCATGTCAAACTTCTGGACCCCGAAGATGTGCCTCAGGACCTCCACATCTTTGCGCAGCTTGGCGCGTCTCAGGGGAACCACGTTCTGCAGGTTCCGCAGAACTACGCCCATAGTGAAAGTACAATTAAATATAAGTTATAACCTAAAAAACCCAACCTGCTGGGAGTTTTTTTCTTTTTGTTTCGACGCCTTTCACGAGGTGACCGTCTCAAATAGAAACGTGTAAACGTATTTCTGCTGCCTACGGAAAGGACAAAAAAACTCTATGCATATTAATACAATTTCTGTGAACGTATAACAACATAACGATCATTTCAATAAAATTGCCATGGTCGCGGAGTTTGCCCTGTCCATTGATTTAGAAACTGAAAGTGCGCATGCGCCTAATCGTTCATTCACAAAAGTGTCAAAATAAAAGTCCTGTCATTGTTTTATCAAAAACGTCGAATAGTTAAAATCTTTTCTGAAAGATTTAATAACGGATTGTTGTAATAACATTTTAGTATGCATTTGTACAACATGTATTTAATTCGAATGTCCTCTTCACAGGAAGTAGAACTTACTTCCGGGATTGATTGCGCGGGATCAAGTTGGAGGTCACTTACTTAAAAAAAAAAAAAAAAAGGCAATTATGCTATTTAACACATTTATAAAATGTCACACTGCTTTTCGTCTAATTTAACGTTAGGTTAAACTGGAGGCAGGATTTGTTTGCTACTGAAGACGGCACCAGAGTCGGTGTTTGCAGTTTAGTTGTCATAAGCTGGTTCGCGTGTGTTGTTTCTGTGTGTACCTGAAGACTTCAGTGTTTATTATTTATTTATGGTGTCCCATACTCAGATTTTTTGCTCTGCATTTAACCCATCCAAGTGACACACAGCACTGAGTAGTAAACACACACACACAACACACACACACAAACACACACAGCACGACCATTTGGATCTTAATATACTATAAAAATGGTATCTTACAAGTTTAGCCTTACCTGATCTAACATTTAAATTTAGAATTATGTAAATTAATAATTGTTTGTGCATGTAACCTAATGTATTCAGGCTGATTTAGTGATGTTGGATAAAATCAATTGAAATTTTACAACATGAAGCACTTTTATTTTTTTCAGCGGGTCTCATTAGTTTCTCTTAGACAGCTATAAGATTTTGCTAACATCTCCACTTTCTCAGGTTTGCCTTGTGAGAACAAGTGCTAGGTAATCTCACATCAACAAAGTGATGACTACGGATGTGTCGACCATTCGATCACTTGTCCCAATTAAACGACAAGTCAGTTAGTGGACCATCACACAAGCTTTAGTCTGCATTTTAACCACACGTTTTTGAATCGACTCGTTCTTAAGCTCTTTAGTGATTCAGTGGAGGCGAGTGACTTTAACTTGAGATTTCTTCAGCAGCAGTCATGGGTGGGGATCATGAGCATGGCAAGCTGTCCATGCCTGACTACAAAGTGTGGAAATGGGAAGGAACGCCGCTGGAAGCAACCCAGCAGAGGCTCGCTCGAAGAGGACTCAGGGACCCCTGGGCTCGGTAAGATCATACAGTTTCAGATATTTGCTCCTGCATTGTTTGCCTGGAGTTCTCTATGGCATGCACATGACATGAGTACTGTCTCTGAATATATATAGTGGGCTACTGAATTCCTGTCCACCCCTGTGTATTGTGATAAGAATTATATAAATGAACATCCAAAAATGACAATTGGCTGAAAATGTACTCCTCCTTTGGGCCATCCAAGATGTAGATAAGTTTTTCTTCATCAGAACAGATTTAGAGAAATTAAGCATTCCATCACTTGCTCACCAATAGATCCTCTGAAGTGAATGGGTGCCCGTCAGAATGAGGGTCCCGAACAGCTGATAAAACCAGTAATCCACACGATAATAACAGTCCATCAGTTAACATCATGTGGAAAGCTCCATGTCTGTAAGAAACAAATTCATCCAGCGGTAAATAATCCGTAATAACTCTTTCTCCAGTGAAGAAGTCCATCCTTTGTTGGCATATTTGATTAGAACTGTTTTTGACTGTTAATCTTGTAAATAGTGCTTGATCATACCAGACCCTTTTTGGGGGGGAATGGAGAAAGCATTATTATGGATAGAGTATTTTAACATAACACCGTTAATTTTTTTTTTCTTTTCAAAGTTGGAACCTTTTTACTTCATACGACATTCCTGAAGAACTGGAGTGGTGTGGATTATTGTGATGTTTTTTTTATCAGCTGTTTGGACTCTCATCTGACGGCACCCATTCACTGCAGAGCATCCCCTGGTGAGCAAGTGATGGAATGCTGAATTTCTCCTCTTCATCTTTTCATATGAAGAAACAAACTCATCTACATCTTGGATGGCCTGAAAGTGAGTATATTTTCACATTTAAATGAACTAAATTGAAATTAATTAGTACTCAATTTATTAGTCCCCCCCCCCCCCCCCCCCCCCCCTTCGCCAAAAAAAATATTCCTTTAAATTTAAAAGTGATTCTCTTATTGTGACTTCCAGGCCATCGTTTCAGTGCATTCAGCCAAGTATTTTATAAAGTGTAGATAAAAAATTTTAATATGTAAAACTTTTCTGTACATTTGGCTTCAGCAGTAGTTTATTTTTCTAAAATAGGACGTTATGAAAGTCAGAGAATGAAGAACTAAAGGATGGCAATTTTTGTTTTTGCAGGAATGAGGCATGGAGATATACGGGCAGCTTTGGCATCCCAGTTACCTTCCGAGACGTTCTCCTCCGTGGATTTAAGACGGGATTCGCAGCGTTTGCCGTGGCACTGGCAGTGGAGTATGCTTTCTTCCCTCCAAAGAAGTCAGAGCACTAATAGTGTGGCTAAAGCTCAGCTGAGCCAGTCGCCGCCGGACTCTGTGTTTGCTGCAGGTTTTAAGCCTGTTGTTGTCTATCCATGAAGACATTAGCCCATGAAAGGCTTCCTAATACCTGTGTTCATTCATCTTTATGATTCCCATGACTAGTATGTAAAATAAATATACATTAATTGAATTGGGCTGAGTATGTTTGTTGTATGTTCATTGGATATTGCATCAGAGTAAAATGCTATTCTTTATATAAGTATAAATGCCAGTGATTTGCATGTTACATTTTCTGAATATGAACAGGGTTAACATGGATGTTCACTCCACATCACACCACACGACCACACCTCCCTCACGACACACACACCACACACTCCTTCCACACACACACCACACACACTCTCTCCCACACTCACACACACTCACACACACCACACAATCATCACACAACACACACACACATCACACACACACAACACACACATCACACACACACACACACTCACACACACACACTCACACCCACTCTCACACACACACACACACACAATCTCTTTCTCTCACACACACACACACCCACACTCACAACACACACTCACACGCACGACCCACACACACACTCACTCACCACACAACACACACACACACCTCATCTCACACACACATCATTCACGGACACACTCATTCACACACACTCCACACTCACACACACACACACTAAAACTCACTCACTCATTCTCACACACACACACTCTCTCACACAATCACACACACTCACACACACACACACACACACACACACTCCAACACTCACTCCACTCACACCACACACACTCTCTCACACACACTCCACTCACACACACACACACATCACACACACACACTCACATCACAACCACACACACACACACTCACACACACTCACACACACACACACACACACACACTCACTCACACCACACCCTCACTCCATCACCACACACACCCCACCCCACCCACTCACACTCACACTCACACACACACACACACACACACACTCACCCCACACACACACACACACACACTCACACCACAACTTCCCACTCACACACACACTACACACTCACTCACACACACCCCACACCACACACACAGAACACTCACTCACTTCACTCACTCACACACTCACTCACACACTCACACACAACAACACACACACACACACACACACCCACACTCACAACTCAACCACCACCCACACACCCCACACACACAACACACGGTTTGTTTTTGGACAGTGGGGAACTCTCTTCCTCCATCGGCGTAATGGTTTTTATACTGTACAGACCGTATATTCTATTGCCCTACACCAACCCTACCCCTAAACCTACCCCTCACAGGAGACTTTCTGCTATTTTAGATTTTCAAAAAAACTCATTCTGAGTTATTTATAAACCTTTTGAATTACGGGGACACTGAAAATGTCCTCATAATTCACCTTCTCGTTGTAATACCTATGTCACACCCATGTCATTATACAAATTTGCGTCCTCATAAACCACATAAACATGCACACACACAAACACACACACACACACACCACACACACCCACCACACACACACACACTGAGTTTCTGTGTGAAGTTGACTCTTATCCACTGCTCTGAAACCAGCAGAATCGCTCCGGAACGGATCACGTGTCTTTAAATGCACAGACGCACATGTTTCTATTTTAACCTGCTAATGACACGAGCGTATGCGCCACGCGCTCCCATCAAACACACACAGATTAATGTGATGATTAATATGATCGGCAGATTATGAGCTGTTTCCACATCTTCAAAATCCCTCTTTTGTAATGTGTGCAAAGCACGTCTAATAAACGAGTGACAGCCACAATAAACATTTAGCTACAATTACCACGAATTATTATTATTACAAAATAATTTAACTATAGGCCTTTATATAATAATGTTTTGCAGAGCCATACATTACCTACATACGTTTACCGTATTAATTATTAATAGCCTATTATTTGTCATTTTAATAAACTGACAAGATAAAATAATGATGATAGCCAAAAAAAAAAAAGTAGCCGATATTATAATGATGATGTTACTATTATAAATGCTGTATAGTTAATATCCCTGTTTATTTATTTACATGTCCAAGTGTTTGTCAGGTTATAGCCTACTTTCCAAAAATGATTTCCTGCACAGCTCTGAGAGGAGTTTAGTCATGCACGTCCAGGAAAATACAGAATAAAAAGCCCGATGTTTTCTTGTGAAAGTAAAAGGCTTTAGTTGGTGATAAACAGCTCCTGCGAGGTTACAGTGTCAGCGCGCGCGTGATCTGGAGCTGCTGCAGGTGATTTCTCTCTCTATCTCTCCTCTTCATCTCTCTCTATCTCTATCTCTCTCACACCCCACACACCTCTCTCTTCTCTCTCTCTCTCTTCTCCTCTCTCTCACACACACACACACACATCTCTATCGCTGTCTCTCTTCTATCTTCGCTCTCCCACACACTCTCTCTCTCTCTCTCCCACACACTCCACTCTCTCTCTCTTCTCACACACACACACCACAACACACTCTCTCTCTCTATCTCTCTCTCTCTCTCGTTCACACACACACACCACACACTCTCTCTCTCTCTCTCTCTCTCTTCTCCCTCTCTCAACACACTCTCTCTCTCTCCTCACACACTTCACTCTCTCTCTCTCCCTCACCACTAACACTCTCTCTCTCCTTCTACTCAAAACACACACACTCTCTCTCTCTATCTCTCTCTTCTTCTCTCACAAACACCTCTCTAGCTATCTCTTCTCCTCACACACACACCACCACTCTCACTCTCTACTGCTCTCTCCTTCTCTCTCTCTCACACACACACACACAACACCACACACACACGTCTCTCTCTCTCTCTCCTCTCATCTCTCTCACCACACTCTCTCTTCTCAGCACCACTCCTCTCTCTCTCTCTCACAAACACACACTCTCTATCTCTCTCACAAACCACACTCTTCTCTCCTTCTTATCACACACACTCTCTCTTTTCTCACACAACTCTCTCTCTCTCGCTATCTCTCTCCACACACACACTCTCCTCTCTCTCTACACACACACTCTCTCTTCCTCACACACCACTCTCTTTCTTCTCTCTCTTCTCTCTCTCTCTCACACACACACACTCTCTCTCTCTCTCTTCTCTCTCACCCTCTCTCTCTCTCTCTCTCACACACACCACACTCTCTCTCTCTTTCACACACAAACACACACACACACACTCACTCATTCACACTATCTCTCTCTCTCTCTCTCTCCCACACCCACACTCTCTCTCTCTTCTCTCTCTCTCTCTTCACACACACACACTCTCTCTCTCTCTCTCTCACACACACACTCTCTCTCTCTCTCTCGCTCTCTCTCTCTCTCTCACACACTCTCTCTCTCTCTCTCTCTCTCTCTCGCCACACACACTCTCTCTCTATCTCTCTACACACACACACCTCTACTTTCTCACACACACACTCTCTCTTTCCTCTTCTCGCTCCCACACACCACTCTCTCTATTCTCTATCACACACCCACACTCTCTCTTTCTCACACACCCTCTCTCTCTCTCGCTCTTGTCTCTTTCTCTCTCTCTCACAAACACTCTCTCCTAACACACACGCCACACCTCTATATCTCTCTCTCTCTCTCTCTCAGGATTCATTTCTACAACAGCCTTAAACAAAAAACAGCGTGTTGCGATTGTATTGTCATTTGTACAGGTTGTATTCTACACTCTCAGATCAGAACAAATATCTGAAAAAAAAATTAATAAAACTGCAATTTCGAATATTTTCGAATCCTATAGTGCCGATGCTCCTTTTCATGACGCTAGAAGAAAATACAATTGTGGCAAAAAAATGTTGCTAGGCCTATCCATCCATCCATCCATCTATCCATCCATCTATCCATCTATCTATCCATCTATTTATCTGTCTGTCATGCTGCTTGCAAACTGGTATTTGCTACCATATAATTGTTTGTAGGGCAAATAGTTTTACAATTTCCTGTATTTTGTTATTGTAGTTATTTAGGCCACCGCTAATGAATCGGGTGTGTTTCAAACAATTAAGGAGGATAAGATGATGAATTGGTGTGTTTTTAAATGCTTTCATTTGTTGTCCACGCAAATTCTACCCGATCTCATGAAAGCGCGTATCAATAGCACGAGTTTATACGCAGAAATTGACTTTGGCGTGCATATGACACGCAATTTGTAGGGTTAAGGTTGTGGGGTAGATGCGTAGCATATGCACGCGAAAACTGAGTAGCATATGCACGTCCAACACGTGCGTATCATATGCATGCAACAAAAAAATAGTAAATTTCTGCGTATCAATAGCACGATTTTCTGTTTGTATTTGGCGTACTATTTATACGCATTTTCACACACACACACACACACACCACACACACACACACACACCTTCAGAAGCTCAAATCCTCCCACTGAGCCCCGGTTTCCACGAGACTCTCTGACCAATGAGCGCGTGAGTGACGGTAAGACCGGACAGCACGAGACCGTTTCAGTACCTGATGATGTGCTCACGCATAGAATAGAATAGAATAGAATAGAATAGAATAGAGAATGACCGGTCTGCGGATATTGTGGAACTCCTGATCCTGAACAAAAGGTGGTGAGTAGCTGTTCGTGAGTTTCGTTGTGAAATGATAAAAAATAAAAATAAAAAAAATACTGTCATTTTTAATTATTATGACATAATTGTAGGACATATGACGTGTTAGTTTGGGTACAGTGACACCTTTAACTGTACCGTGTCGTTATGCATTATTGAGCAGGCTAATGATAAATGAATTCAGAATGCAATTCGATTCTTTAGAGCTGGTGATTCATAAAGTTTTGCTGCCTGCGGCCTGCGCGGGTCAGATGTCGTGGATCTCTCACTGGATTTATTGTGACTCTAAAGGGATTTGAGATCGATTAACTGCGCGATGAAGGAGAAGTCCAAGACAGCGGCGAGGACGCGGCGAGAGAAGGAGAACAGCGAGTTTTACGAGCTCGCCAGAATGCTGCCGTTACCGTCGGCCATCACGTCTCAGCTGGACAAAGCGTCCATCATCCGACTGACCAGCAGCTACCTGAAGATGCGCCTGGTGTTCCCGCAAGGTCAGACGCCTTCATTAACACCCTCGCGCTAATTACACAGGCCTCCTGCTGCGTTTGAGTCACGCGCGATGATACAAATAACAACAGCGCGTGAAAACAAACCGCTCGAAACTTCACTGGATCAAACTAAAGGCACTATTTTATGCACTAAATCGGGTAGACATGCTCTTTTAAGACAGCGAAGGTTACACACAAAAACACCTTACAGTGCCTATTTTTATGATGGTTTTTAGGTGCAGAACGCCGTATTAAGGTTCGTCATTATCAGGGAAAAAATTAAATTCAAAAGATGCCATATAGCTAGTGAATTCCTTTGTTTTCTAAAAATTAGTATTTGAGTATTTTTATGCATTTAATATAGGCTGCCGATCTGTCAGATCATGCATTCACTGAAGAAAAAATAAATAAAGGATTTATAGGCTATTACAGGCTACCACACACACCTGTAAAGCCGCGTTTAAACGATGCGCAATGCACATCAGCGGAACAATTCTGTGTCAAATTCTAGGCTATTCAAGCGTTATTTCATTATTTACAGGGTACTTTATTTCGCATTTTATATTGACGTGACTTTATAGCAAGCAGTGCAAATAATGGTTCAGATTCCAGATGACTCACTTGAATTATTTCCCTGCGTGCGGAAAATGCGTGTGTTTTAGATGGTTATAAATACAAACGCTGTTCTTTACACTCTTAAAAATGAAGGGTTTTTTATTGGCGTCGATGGTGAACGACCTTAAACATCCATGGAGCCTTTCAAATGCAGAAAAGGTTCTTTAGAGTAAAAAAAATGTTCTTCAAAATGGCTCTTTTTGGAACTGTTCACTGAAAGGTTCTTTTTGGAACCAAAAATAGTCCGTCTATTGCAAAAACACCCTTTGGAGCCTATTTATTTTTAAGAGTGTAGGCTACTACGAACCGTAATTTCTGACACCTCCCTCATAGCTATATTGATTTTGGTTTTGGTCAAACCTGAGCAAAAAAAATAAAAAAAAAATAACCTTGTGGATCCTAAAAGATGCCCCAAGGATCATTTCAATCCGTATTCATTTTTGGAATCTAACCGAATCATTAGATAGATAGATAGATAGATAGATAGATAGATAGATAGATGGATAGATGGATAGATGGATAGATAGATAGATAGATAGATAGATGGATAGATAGATAGATAGATAGATAGATGGATAGATAGATAGATAGATAGACAAAAAAATGATAGATAGATAGATAGACAGACATAGATAGATAGATAGATAGATAGATAGATAGATAGATGGTGAGAGGGATTGAGTTGCTCTGAGGGTCTCGCGCGTGACTGCGCATTAAGATCAGATGAATTTCTAATTAATGCTGTTTCTTTCTTCTTCTTCTTCTTCTTCTTTAAACGAGCTGAACCGTCTGAGACAAACATGCTTTTCATTAATGAAGCGGTTTAATTAGCGCGATGCCGAACGTGAAATATTGTAGTGAGAGAAAAATGTTTTTGAGCAGAAATCAGTGTTCATCATATCATAACGTTTTACATTTGCCCAAACCCGAGGAGAATAAATGTTTGATTTGGGGAAGTCAGATAGGCTAATAATAATAATAATATTAAAATTAAAAAACAACATTTTAACGACTTGATTTTGTTTCCTGCGCTTATTCGCATATTATTAATTTTGTCCCTGCAATCTAATGAAAGCAATTGAAACGTTGCCTTTTCACTTGTTTTATATTTATTGTAATTTACTTTAAATATGGCATATGCAAGAAAAAAGCAAATCCAGTAAATCAGTAAAATGAATTATATCACTAATGATATATATAGGCCTATTATTTTTATGATAAGCCTAATAATAATTATTATTGTTAGTAGTAGATTAATATACAGTAGGCTAATAATGTATTATAATACAGGTAATAATTATAGAAGGATTATAGTAGTTATTATTATAACTTTCAATGTAAACATTGTACATTTAATGAATATTAAAAACAAAACAAAATAATTGTTTACATTTGGTCGGTTCAGTCGCCATATGAACCGAATGTGCGAACAATGTCAGTAATGGATCAATTCAGAGCCCTGTGTGTGTGTGTGTGTGTGTGTGTGTGTGTGTGTGTGTGTGCGAGTGTGTGAGAGAGAGAGCGTGTGTGTGCGCGTTTTTGTGACAAATGAGGACATAAATGTGTATAATGACAAGGGTATGACATAGGTATTGCAAGGAGAATGTGACTTTTCAGGACATTACCCCATGGCCCCACTTTTCAAAACACTTATAAATCACACAGAATGGAGTGTATTGAAAATCTGAAATAGCAGAAAGTCTCATGTGAGGGGTAGGTTTAGGGATAGGGTTGGTAAAGGGCAATAGAATATAAGGTCTGTACAGTAAAAAAACCATTACACCTATGGAATGTCCCCATAAACCATAAAAACAAACCTGTGTGTGTGTGTGTTGGTGAGTGTGTGAGTGTGGTGGTGTGCGTTGTTGTGTGTGTGTTGTGTGTGTGTGTTGTGTGTGTGGAGAGGTAAGTGTGTGTGGAGTGTCGTTGTGTGATGTGTGGTGTGTGTGAGAGATGAGAGAGAGGAGAGAGAGTCATCAGATCGATGTTGTCAGTGAATCTAAGCTCGTGAACAAACACTTGCTCAGGAAAGTAAATGACGGAAATCTGAACACACACACGCTTCACACACGCGCTACAACATTAATCACTCTATTCTAGATTTACATCTCACAAAAATACAGAGGCTTAAAAATACAATTCCTTACATTGCTTTAAAATAGTTGAATGAAAGGCATTGTTTTATTCAATTTATACATTTTATAAAAGGCTATTTTATAGCAGATTGTTATAATTATATCATTTTATATTTTACTATTATGTGGGTGTGTGTGTGTGGGTGTGGTGGTGTGTGTGTGTGTGTGAGAGAGAGAGAGGAGTGTGTGTGTGTGTGTGTGAGTGTGTGTGTGTGTGGGTGGTGTGTGTGTGAGTGAGTGAGTGGTGTGTGTGTGAGTGAGTTGTGTGAGTGTGTGTGTGTGTTGTGTGTGTGTGTGTGGTGTGTGGTGAGTGAGTGAGTCTGTGTGTGTGTATTTGAGTGTGTGTGTGAGAGTGTGTGTGACTGTGTGTGTGTGTGTGTGTGAGGGAGTGAGTGAGTGAGTGAGTGAGTGAGTGTATGTGTGTGAGTGAGTGAGTGTAGGAGTGCGTGAGTGAGTGCATGAGTGTGAGTGTGAGTGTTGAGTGCAGTGTGTGTGTGTGTGGTGTGTGAGTGAGTGTGTTGTGTTGTGTTGTGTGTGTGTTGTGTTGTGTGTGTGTGGTGTGTGTGGTGTGGGTGTGTGTGTGTGGGTGTGAGAGAGAGAGAGAGTGAGTGAGTAAGTGAGTGAGTGAGTGTGAGTGAGTGCGTGAGTGTGTGTGTGTGTGGGGGGTGTGTGAGAGAGAGAGAGAGAGAGGAGGAGTGTTGTGTGTGTGTGGTATGCGTTTATGACAACTGAGGACATAAATGTGTTTAATGACAAGGGTATGACATAGGTATTACAAAGGAGAAGGTGACTTTTCAGGACATTACCCCATGTCCCCACTTTCCAAAACGCTTATAAATCACACAGAATGGAGTGTATTGAAAAATCTGAATAGCAGAAAGTCTCCTGTGAGGGGTAGGTTAGGGGGAGGGTTGGTGTAGGGCAATAGAATATACGGTCTGTACCGTATAAAAACCATTACGCCTATTGGAATGTCCCCACAATTCACAAAAAACAAACCTGTGTGTGTGTGTGTATGTGTGTGTGTGGGAGTGTGTGTGTGTTGGGTGCGTGTGTGTGTGGTGTGGTGTGTGTGTGTGTGTGAGAGTGAGAAAGTGTGTGTGTGTGTGTGTGCGTGTGTGTGGTGTGTGTGTGTGAGAGAGAGAGAGAGAGAGAGAGAGAGAGAGAGTGTGTGTGTGTGTGAGTGAGTGTTGGTGGTGTGTGTGTGTGTGTGTGAGGGACGCTCACCCCACCCCCCCCCCCCCCCCCATGCCAACGTGCTGTGTGGTGTGCCCAGTGAGTTGTGAGTGAGTGTGTGGTGTGTGTTTGTGTGTGTGTGTGGTTGGGCTTGTGTGTGGTGTGTGTGTGTGAGTGAGTGAGTGTGTGTGGGTGTTGTGTGCGGTGTGTTGTTTGTGTGTGTGTGTGTGTTTAGGTGTGTGTGTGTGTGTGAGTGAGAGAGCGTGAGTGAGTGAGTGAGTGTGTGTGAAAGTGAGTGAGTGAGTGAGTGAGAGTGAGTGTGAGTGAGTGTGTGTGTGGGTGGGTGGTGTGAGAGAAAGATGAGAGATGAGATTGAGAGAGAAGTGTGGTGTGTGTGTGTTATGCGTTTTGTGACAAGAGGACATAAATGTGTATAATGACAAAGGTAGGACAGGTATTACAAGGAGAAGGTGACATTATTTTTCAGGACATTACCCCATGTCCCCACTTTTCAAAACGCTTATACATCACACAGAATGGAGTGTATTGAAAATCGGAAATAGCACAAAGTTTCCTGTAAGGGGTAGTTTAGGGGTAGGGTTGGTGTAGGGCAATAGAAGATACGGTCTGTACAGTATAAAAACCAATACGCCTATGGAGAGTCCCCATAAACCATAAAAAAAAACCTGTGTGGGTGTGTGTGTGTGTGTGTGGTGAGTGTGGCGTGTGTGTGTGTGGTGTGTGTGTGTGTGTGTGGTGGTTGTGTGTGTGTGTGTGTGTGTGTGTGTGTGTGTGTTTGTACGTGTGTGTGTGTGTGTGTGTGGAGAGAGAGAGAGACGAGGGAGAGAGATGAGAGCGAGAGGGCTAGTGTGTGTGGTGTGTGGAGTGTGTGTGGTTGTGTGTGTTTGTGTGTGTGTGAGGGAGTGTGTGTGTGAGTGTGAGTGAGTGGGTGAGGAGTGTGGTGGTGTGTGGTGTGTGTGTGTGTGTGAGTGAGTGAGTGTGTTGTGTGTGGGGTGTGTTGTGTGTGTGTGTGTGTGAGTGGTGAGGTGGTGTGGTGAGTGAGTGAGTGGAGTGGTGTGTGGTGTGTGTGTGTGTGTGGTGGAGTGATGTGAGTGAGGTGTGTGTGCTGGTGTGGTGGTGTGTGTGTGGGGTGTTGTGGGTGTGTGTGTGTGTGTGGTGTGGTGTGTGAGGAGTGAGTGTGAGGGTGTGAGTGTGAGTGAGTGAGTGTATGTGTGGAGTGGTGAGGAGGAGTGAGTGTGTTGAGTGTGAGTGTGAAGTGTGGAGTGTGAGGTGAGTGGAGTGAGTGTAGTTGTGTGAGTGATTGAGTGAGGGGGTGTGGTGTGTGTGGTGTGTGTGTGTGTGAGTGCTGTGAGTGAGTGAGTGAGTGCGGAGTGTGTGAAGTTAGTGTGTGAGAAGTGAGTGCTGAGTGAGTGATGAGTGTGTGTATTGTTGGTTCCGTGAAAGCTTGATTGGGAGAGTGTGTGTGTGTGTGTGTGTGTGTGTGTGTGTGTGAGTGAGTGAGGAGTGAGTGGGCGTGAGTGAGTGAGTGTGTGAGTGAGGAGTGAGTGAGTGAGTGAGGAGTGAGTGAGTGTGAGTGAGTGAGTGAGTGACGTGAGTGATGTGAGGTGACGTGAGTAGTGTGTGTGTGTGTGGGTGTGTGTGTGTGTGTGTGGGGTGTGTGTGAGGAGTGTGTGAGTGAGTGAGGAGTGAGTGAGTGTGTTGTGAGTGAGTGTGTGAGTGTGTGTGTGTGTGTAATATATATGACTTCATGATAATGTTGTGTTTGTGTGTTGCTGTAGGTTTGGGGGAGGTTTGGGGTCGAAGTCGATCTTTAGAAAACACAAACCTTGAGCTCGGATCTCATTTACTGCAGGTAATAATCAGCAAGATGCTCCAGGTAATATGAAGACTTTATTATTATTATTTTCAGTATTATTATCATTATTATTATTATTATCATTGGCTTGTATTCATTCAGAAATATATCAGGAGATTCTGTACAGTGAAGTTAATGCTTCAGTTCCATGCAAATGCATTAGACCCATTTGAACATGATTAACGAAGCATCTTTGCAGATTCTCTTGGCGTTCGTTGTTTTCTGTCGTGATCTGTCTGATGTTCTCTGATCTGCAGACGTTAGACGGCTTTATATTCGTGGTGGCTGCCGACGGGAAGATCATGTACATCTCAGAGACGGCGTCGGTTCATCTGGGCCTTTCACAGGTGAAGCACTGACTAACAGCTGATGTGTTTGTGCTCGTGTTCCTCCAGCGCAATCACACACGTGCTTTCACACAGGTAGAACTGACCGGGAACAGTATTTATGAGTACGTTCATCCGGCCGATCACGACGAGATGACCGCGGTTCTGACGCCTCAGCCCTCGTTCCACTCGCACCTCATCCACGGTGAGACGCAAGATCAGCATCCAACACGAGCACATGCATGCCGTTTTCAGAGTAATTCTCATGCATTTCTAATGTAGGCTGAAAAAAATTATTTTTACAAGTTGTAAACTGAAAGGGTGAAACATTAAAAACATAATTAGAACAAAAATTATAAACTTTGATACAAAACATATAAAAATGACTATTTATACATATATATATAGAGCGAGAGCGAGAGGGTGTGTGTGTAAAAATTTTTTTTTAATTGTAACAATTTTAATCAAGTTTAATCTAAAATCTGCTTTTTAAGTTTTGTAAATAAAACAAAGATTACTGTAATACATTTTCAAGTACAATTTTTCATTTTCAAGAGCATGAAGTGGAGCGCTCGTTCTTCTTGAGAATGAAGTGTGTTTTGGCCAAACGTAATGCCGGGCTGACGAGTGGAGGATATAAGGTACACAGACACACACACAGACAGACACTCACACACACAGACACGCACACACACACACACACACACAAACACTCTCACACACACAAACACACACCCACACAAACACACACACGCACACACACACACCACACCACACACCCACACCACACACACCACACACACAAGACACTCCACACCCTAAACACACACACACACACACACACACGACAATCCACACAAGCACACACACACACACACACACACACACACACACAGACACTCACACACACACACACACACACACACACACACACACACACACACTCACACGCACACACAAACACACACACACACGCACACACAAACAAACAAACAAACACCACACTACACACCTTCACTCATTCACCACACAACACACACACACCACAGACACTCACAAGACTCTCACACACACACACATTCACTCACACTCTTACACACACACTCTTACACTCACACACAAACACACACACACTCAAACACACACAAACACACAAACACAAACAAACACACACACACACACACACACACACACACACACACACTCACACACACACACACACACAAACACAGACACTCACACACACACATCACCGCAGGCTTGTGCGCCCACACAACAAACACACACACTCACCGCACACACCACACACACACGGACACCACTCACTCACACACACCACAAACACACATCACTAACACACACGCAACTGCACGTGCGGCGCCCACAACAAACACACACACACACAACACACATCACTCACTCACTAAACACACACACACACACACAGAAACGAACACACACACACTCACACACAACACACACAACACACACAACACACACCCATGAGTCAGATGACGACACTAACGTGTGCGGACTTTGACCCGCAGGTCAGCCATGCAGCGGTATTGAGTGTTGCTGCGCTGGACTGCTATCAGAACGTGGGTCTGGTGGCGGTGGGACACACTTTACCTCCCAGCGCCGTCACCGACATCAAGCTTCACAGCAACATGGTCATGTTCAGAGCCAGTCTAGACATGAAGCTCATCTTCCTCGACTCCAGGTGAGATATGACCTGCTTTCAACTTCGATGATATTCTCACCAGTGTTGGGGAGTAACTAGTTAATAATATAATGAGCTTCGGCTACAAGCACTGTGGTACATGCATGGGATGATTGTTTTCTCATTTTCATCTGTTTATTGTATTTGTCCCTAACAAATAAAACATTAAATAAACAAATAAAGCATGAGTGTTATTATAGATGCTCCACTGATTCAGGGCTGTTCTGTGCTTTAAGGGTTTCAGAGCTGACAGGATATGAGCCACAGGACCTGATTGAGAAGACCCTATATCATCACGTGCACAGCTGTGACAGCTTTCACCTGCGCTGCGCTCATCACCTCCGTGAGTCCAGATCATATCAGTATTCATCCTAAAGAGAGGAATCCAAAGTCCTGAATCTTGTAGCTTTATACTGAAAATGTGTAAAAGTAATGTAAAGTGTTTGTGCTGTTATTTATTTGTCATGTAAAGAAAAAAAAAACTACATATCTATAATATAATATACGATAACTCGTAACCTACACTATATATACACTGCAATGCATTCAGAAATAATAGCGGTAAATAAAGCGGAATGTTATAGAACCTAATGAACAAGCAGCAAACACAATAGCAAGTCTATAGGCTATTTTAGTTCTCCTCACTCCACAACAAATCCTTTAAACTTAACTGCATTCAGAACAAAACAAGAGTGAAAAATATAAGTTGCTAAACAAGCCAAAACTAATGAAAGAAAGCAAACGCCTTTGTTCTCACGCAGCCTTCCTCTATCATTTGGCACAAATCCAAATGTTTCTATATTCACGATGTATTTGAATGCTAAACTATTCATGCTTTTGTACTTAACGCGCTTTCCGCAAAAGAAAAAAAAATCACACTCTTCACATGAACAAATATGTGCTTGGCCCGAGCTCAGGCAGAATGACACGGATTGTACAGACCATTTTAATTAATCAGTGTATGTATATATATATATATGAAGAGTTCTTTTGCAAAAACAGATAAATCATGATTTTTCATTGTGCATTCCCATTAATCGCAATCAAACTGCAGTTGGGTTATTTTGATTAAGTAAAAAATAATAAAACAATACGCTAACTAAACACAATAAAACAACACACACTCAAACACCACAAACACACACACACACCACACACCACACACTACACCACTACACTCACACACTACACACACACACACAAACCACTACTCTCTCTCTCTCACAACACACACACACAACACACACACACACATCACTCACTCACTCACTCACTCACACACAACCCACTCACACATGTAAGCGTCTGGACCACTCAACACAAAATATATAGTATTTGTTAGCTCGATTTCACAAATACGTTGTAACACCCAGGACGCCGGACACAAGACCCTGGTTTCATGGAACCGCTACATTTTAACAACTGTCGAATGCGAGCGGCTCTATTGTTGCTTTTTTGCTCCAGAAACAAGGGGTACAAATGAACAGGAGAAATGGACTGTTCTACTAAATAATTCATAGGAAAACCTTTCTTTGAAAGAACAACATTTTCTTCAGGCCATTGTGTATATTATTGCTGTGTTGTTTTTAATCTGTTGTATTATAGACTATTTTTTATTCGTGCTTACGATAAACCAATCATTCATATAACCTTACATATACCGTGCTTAGTATCTATGAATTCGCCTTCTTAAGATCGAAACAAGCGTGTATATTATATAATGGTACATAGGCAATATATATTAGGGCCCTGCCCATGAGAATCTTTAGTATTTTCAATCAAAGTTTCAGATACTAAAGTACCATGTTTCCACAAAAAGAGTCATAAACTCCCCAGGATCTAAAATGCCCACTTGGGATTCCGGCCTCTCTCGTTGGTTAAGCCCATCTTGAGAGGCGGGGATCTGCTCTGACCTTAAAGCTGACACACCATGTGACCCGCCAGTCGGTGGTTCGGTCAGAAGCAAAGAAGATGTGAGAAACGCTTCAGGATACAAAAAGCATCTGTGCCAGGCCTGTTCTTCGGCCTAGTCCTTTCCATTCAACAAGTAACACTGACTCAAACTGGTTCTACTCATCGACCCGAATTCAGCAAAGATATACGGGAAGCTTTAAGATTTGCATCAGGAATCTCTTTCAGACCGCCGAGACTCGCTAAGTATCAAACTTAGTCTTAATAATTGATACATTAAGTATCAGTTACACCTTTTTACAAGGGTGTGTTTGAACTAAGAATAGAACGTATACCTGAAGGCTTTGATTTGTTGATAACATGCAAAGTTTTCCATTAAAATCCATCTTTATGCCTCTTTCTTGCTGAGTTAAACTGTAACCCTTTTTCCTATACCACTGTATGTGTGTGTGTGTGTTTGTGTATGTGTATGTTAGACCGGCTTAATGTGTTTATGTAGTATGTCAGACTAGTTTAAGTTTTTATGTGGTTAATAAAACCTTACTTGTTTCACACTTGACGTGGTTCATTGTTTGTTTATAACTGGAGTCACTTAATCATGCAGTTTTATGCTACAAGCTTTTGTAGAATTGTAAAGTAAGAAAGTTATTTCCTGTAACCAGGAAATTAACGTCTTAGAATTGACAAGACAGTTGACCCTAAGTGGTCAGCTAAATATCTACAGTGGATCTAAAATATGAATAGTTATTTATAACTAGTTATGGTTAATTATTCAAATTTCCCATGAGCTGATTCGTTACAGATTTTGGTGGAGAGAATGCGGGCATTATAAAACGAAAGTTATGAGTTTAAACACTGGTAACTTAAAAGTGTGTGCTTGATAGCCAGGTTAAAATAGGACGTGACTTCATATGCCCGGTGGTGTCCCTATTTGCTGGCTTGTTGAGATGAAGATAAAGTGGGGGTTTGAATTGGTAATGCTATTATACTTGTGAGAGTCTTTATGTATTTCATGATTAATGGCATCGGTGTAAGGTTAATCAGATTTTAGCAAAGAAACCCTAATTTCAGTATTAAAGCATAAATCTGTCCTGACAAAGCGTAAGTCTGAATCTCAGCTCAGCGGCATGTCCAAACTGTACCATAATGTAATATGCTTTAGTGAAGAAATCACAAAATTGCAGTATTGTTTAAATTGTTTCTTGAAGAAGAAATCTCAGTACAGTTATATCAAGGTAGATGTGGGCGCTGCTCCCCTTTCTACAGCATAAGGGCCTTACAGTTTATAATTAGATTGAAGCAATTCACCTACACTTTGACTGTATATATATAAGCCGAGCAACCTGGTGGTCATTACTGTGTTTCACTCGCTGAGTGAAATTAAAGGTGTAATACTGTACTTTAGTACTCATATGTGAGGCAAACATAACTACATATATGTTTAAACCGGTTTTAACTTACAGAAAACACGTTTTGTAATTCTTTAAACAATTGCAAGAAGTTTATTGTTGCATTAGAGAAGCACTCACCGAAGTGCGAATGTAATGCAACAAGTCTTGAAGGCTGAAAGCACCACGTTCTAAAAACTGTGACTGTTTAACATAGACAGACATTAAACTGCGTTAATTACACTGGCATGCATTGGTTACCGTGACAACAACTTGTCACAGGAAGTGCTAACTTCACATAGCACAAAACACCATGTTGTAAACAAACCATGAAGCAGCTAAGCTAACACGACTTAGCATAGTTTCATTTTAGGCTAAGCTACCAAATAGCTTTAACAATTAGGGGTTAACACTCTTTAATTGAAGCTTTTAAATACAGCATGTGTGTATGCAGTGTGAAGCAATTTGAATTTAAACTAATCCCTCGTTTCTGATTTTTCCATTTCTCTTCCTTCTTTTTCTTCTTTTTCTATGTTTCTCAATCTTCAATTCGTCTCAGCGAATTTAACTATCTAGATGTATCCTTCCTGAATGCTATTGCTTAGTTACTAGTTAATTAAATCTAAATTTAATTAAATCTTAACTGTCTATCGAGGAAAGACTCATTAAGGTATTGGGGTGCTTTTAGTAACACACTAATCACTAGTGCTGCTATTTGTTCCTAATACCAGAATGATTACCTTGTTTTGTTAATAGCAGTCAGCTAATTTTAAATCCATTTACATGTTATGCCCCTTGATGTTCTCTCTGAACCTCAAAAGGAACCAGAGACATTTTTTTTTTTGATTTGTTATTTTCAAGAATAATAATAATAATAAGCATAATCTGAATGGAAATGCTCTCCTTTTCCTTCTACTTTTCCCCTTTTCTCCTTCACTTCCTCAGAGATTAAGCCTGTTTGGGAACCGTCAGCAAATTCTGAGTGATAATTTGACAATAATTTGACAGTAGTCTTAAAGCATCAATCAAAATCCTGTTTACGCCCCTTTTCAGCAAAACATATGCTGACTCAAAACTATTTTAGCATTCACACTCTTTTTTGATCTTGTAGTAGTCTCTAGCCCTTTCTCTCAACACCAGTGTGTCAAAACGTTGCAGATGCTCAGACTAACTGCCCAGAATGCAGAACAGAGAGGGCTGGCCAGGCGACGTGAGGAACACCCCCTTACCCAGGCCCGACGACCACCTACTGAGCCGAAAGCAAATGAACACTGAGGGAAGAGTACCGCAGACTAATGACTCGAGCGAGAGTTATGGCTACAAAAAGCTAACCAAGGTCATCATCTTCCTGGCCCACAAACTCATGGGTCTGAAACAGGAGGTAAAAGATCTCAAGCAACAGATCACAGCGGTAGACCACAAGGACCCCAGCAAAATGGAGTTACAGAAGGAAATCAATAGATTTAAAAAGGCTCTGACAGCTGCTGAACAGCAAGAGCACCTGGAAAAGGTAGCCAGAAAGGACCTGGAAAGGAAACACCCACACAAAATTACTATTAAAGTAGCAAATTCTGAGCTCTTAGACAAAGTTGCCAGAATTGAGACTTTGATCCAGCAGCTGAACAACACTCAAGACAAATGTGATATAGTCCAAAGAGAACTCAGGTACTCTTATAGGCTGCAAAAGGAAAAACAGTGGGAGAGACACCTACTCCTGCATCCTCATTCAGCCGTGCAAACTCCCTCATAAGCAACAAGCTACGAAGGGGAGAGCCAACACTTTCTGATTAACAACTCAGCAGACAGAACTGTAATACTTCCAAGAATCCCCGCAGCAGCGCATGATGTGACCCCCAGAAACTTGGACAAGCTAGCCAGAAAAATTCCAGCATTCACATGGCCAGGAAAATAATTGTTTCCTACTTTATGCAGTACGAGCAGTATTTTAGAACGGTGGAGTCGTTTTAAACATTGCTTGCAAGCAGAACCAGTAATCAATCTTATGTGTCCGTCTCATAAGTTTAGTAACTTCTTATACATGCGCATACCAGTTTCTGATCAAAACCAGATAAAATTATAGTTTGAATGCGCCGTCCTGCGAGCAGTAAGAAGTTTTCAGTGCTATAATGTGTTTAAATCGTACGATAAGAAACTAACCTGACTTTAGCGAAGAAATCCTAATTTCTGTGTTAGTAGAGCACAAGTCTATTTTCTGACGACGAAATCTCGGGATTAGCAGCTCATATAAATGGTACCAGAATAAATCAGCCTGATCTTGGGCGAAGAAATCCCCTTATTCAGCACTGTGTAGGTGATCTGAGCAAACTCCTCATTTCATTAATTTAAGGCCATATTATGTGTTACGTATCATTGTATTAATATTGATCCGCTCATGTGAAACATTTACATAACTCCTTATACATGCGCGCACCAGTTTCTGAATATAATCAGATAAAACTATAGATTGAAGGTGCCTTCCTACAGGTATTAGAAAGTTTCAGTGTTATAATGTTTTTAAATCGTACGATAAAAAACTAACCTGACTTTAGCGAAGAAATACTAATTTCTGTTGTTAGTGGAGCATAAGTCTATTTTCTGAAGACGCAATCTCAGATTAGCAGCTCATATAAATGGTTCCAGAATAAATCGGTCTGATCTTGGGAGAAGAAATCCCCTTTTTCAGCACTGTATAGGTGATCTGAGCGATACTCCTCATATCATTAATTTAAGGCCTTATTATGTGTTACATATCACTGTATTTCATTTTGACTCGCTCATGTGAAACATTTAAAATTAATGGTGTTATTCTAGCATAGCTAACTACAAATCCACCATTGCCTGTAAAGTGAATGTACTGTTTTGATTAATGAATGAATTTGTACGGGACATGCACGAGTTTCCCATGCATGCTCACAGCAGTGCAAGTCTGCTCCACCTGCAACTGTTGTGAGCTTGCATTGGTCTCCTAGAAACACGTGACCCCGGAAGTGTGAGCAAACCCTTCCGGTTAATCTGACAACAGCACCAACTTCACAGACCTGTGTGTAAACAAAGAATTGAGTGTAACTAAAGCTAACTCTTAAGCTAAGCCCTTTACCTCAACTGATAGCTGTTAGCATCTGGCTAACGCTTAGATAGGCGTGTAAAGTGTAACTTTCTAACCACACCTCTCTCTCTCTCTCTCTATCCCCGTCAACCCTGGTGTCACTTCCTGTTGATGCCAACACAGGTCCCTGTGGGACCCACCCACATACTGGGTTTACTTGTGTTATTGTTTATTTTTGGTTTGACTTTATTCTACCTCTTTTTAAATTTATTGCATTTATTTACATTTGTTTAGCACAAATGTACCAATTCAGCTAAATAGATTTTCATTAAATTTGAGATTTAATTAAATCAAAATTTTATTTATTTTTTATTTTATTCCATTTTATTTTTATTTTTGTTTATTTACTTTCCCCTTTTACTTTCCTACAGCTCTTAGGACCCCTTTTTATTTTTTTTATTTTATTTTTTTTTTTGTTTGTTGTGTTTTACTTTTAACTTATTTTAGTATTTTCACCATCACCATCGTCGCTTTTGGATAGGATTACAGTAGTTCTAGAAACTGTTGTTTCCTTAACGAGTTGTACAGGTTATTAGTAGCATAATCCCTGTTTCCTCTCTACTTCTCCTCACGCCTCAGTGCCAGGCCTAATACGTTGAAGGGCAGCTACCATTGCAACACAATGTAGGCTAACATAAAACTAGAAACAATTCCCACTGTTTCTTTTTCTTTTGACGAGGTATTTGGTGGGTCCCTGCTAGTTTAGCTAACAGCATAACCCTAGGGTTATGAAGTCTATTGCAACATCACACACAAGTGAAACCTGCTTATCCATATCTCTTAGAAACAAAACTAAAATATGTAAAAATGTTCCTTTTTTTTTTTGATTTCATCTTATTTTATTTCATTTTTGTCATAGTGACCAAACCCGTGAAACATCAGTAGTATAGCCCGGTCATCAGCTGACCCCTGCTTACGGCCCCTCAACAAAGTTACTCAAACTCTCCCTTTGTGTTCACGAACACAAAAACATAGCACCCTACCTCACTAGCTGCCTCCCACCAGCTAGTCATACCTTACACGGCCTACACAGCCGTTCCCCTTAGAGATAGTTTAACACATCTGTACGTACCTGCATTTGCCTTGTACCTCTCTCTCTCTGGTGTTCCCACAACTGTGCCAGTATGTCGCAGACATTCCAAAGACATCCAGCCCTGCCAGCTCACCAAGACCACCTAAAAACCCAGTAGAGCACTGTAATGGACATCATTCAGCTCAAAGCAGCCAACGACCTGCCATGGCAAAGAAAGGAACAGCGAGACTGCGACATAAGCGAACACTTGACCAGCATCATCCTCTCCTCGGCCCACACCCTCAAGGGCCTCAGACAGGAGTTAAATGAACTGAACCTGCAAGTCACAAGAGTTCTACAGGGAACTGACACCTGATCGAAAGCTGACAGAAAGCACAGAACAGATGCAAAGAAACTTACATAATGGTGTAACAGAAGGAAATCACCAGTCTTCAGAAAGCTCTAACAGCTGCTGGACACCAAGCACAGCTGGAAAAAGCCATCAGACAGGACATGAAAAGAGAACTGTTTCACACAAAGACACTCTTAAAAACAACATATGTGGAAATAAATGAGAAAGACACCACATCTTAGGCCTTACAAGGCCAGCTGCATACAGCCAGAGCTGAGGTCCAAAACCTGACTCAGCAATTAGAGAGGAGCTCGACATGGTTCAGAAAGAATTTAAACAATCCTACCGACTGCGCATACACTTAAGCAAAAGACAGCCGGCTGAAAATCGGTCGCCAGCAGTGCAAGCCCTCAACGCCTGTGCACAGCTACGAAAGGGGAGAAAGGGAGCCAAAGCCTTCTGCTTGACAATTCACAAATGGCAGCTCCTGAAACCTCTGCAGCTGCCAACAAAAAAAAAATTTTTTCGGCGGAACCGAAGCAACGCAAACGAGGTGAATTCAGTGTTCACAAAATGAACTGAAATATGCTGAGACAACACGGCGAACAGATAGGGAAAAAACACGAAAAGAACTTCCCCTCGGCCAGAGGCCACCCCCTCAGCCAAGAGTTTGAACCTGCGAGGGGGGGGGTGAGAGCCACTGTTCACACGTCACCAAACAGCAGCCACAAGGGGGTGGGGCAAGGAACTTTCCAGAGGATCACTGCAGACACACACACCGTGTGACACCACAGACCCCAACGAGCTGGCCAGAAACAACACATCTGGCAACCTAAATACTATCAGACCCAGAGTCTGAACACGGACTAATCACTGCCCTAGACACCAAACAGGGCCGGCATGAAACTCCCCATGCTTACTACCACAGACTTTGACAAACTTACTCCAAAAGCTCACAATTACCCTGGGATGGCAGAGGACACCAGCTGCAAGAAGTCATCTAGGCATTAGAGCCTGCCGCACAATGCCTAATCAACAGCTGAGTAACCTGACACAGAAGGCCTTTAACGAGCACAAGGCCTCCACTAAAGGTGTTTGTCAAACCCACTGATTCTGAACTTCACAACTCAGAATCCAAAGCGGGCACCAGAAGGCACCCAGCACTGCCACAATGCAAAACCCTTCTACAAAAAGCCCCTAGCCAGAAGAGGACAGAGCAATCACCATGGCAACAGACCCAGGTTCCAGACCAACCGCTGGGAAAAGGCGTCCTCATCCTGCATACACCACGGTATGTCCAACAGCAGTCAACCACAACATCCTCCTCCACACAAGGAGTGTGAACACGGAAGGCTACCCTTAAAAGAAGGACAGCTGGAACGCCGCACTTCTGGGTACACGGAGCTGCTGACACTCGCAAAAGAGCTCCTTGATCAAAACTCAACTAAGGAGTATTGAGACGGACAAACCTCTGACTCCTTGCCTGCTGCATCACAGCATCAGGCCCCTCCGAGGGAGGAGCATCCCTTGAAACTGGTCGACACCCCTAGAAGCAGCCAGATAACGTTGGATTGAGCAACGGGCCCACTTGCCCAACAGCGAAAGCTCTACCAACCAACACAACTCAGGCAAGCTCAAGTCGGTGCCGCCACAAGAGCCAAGCGCCACCGCAAACATCAGATTTCTAGTGAAGTTCGGGCAGAACAGAGAGCTAACAAACACCTGCTGCTCTCCTGCCATCATCACTAGGTCAGTCTGAAACTCTTCACACTACAAAATCTCCATAACAATTAACTGCAATCCCTGGAACCACCTGCACTCTCAACAGTGAGAGTCTAACCCGGCTGTTCCACATCGTGGGTACCACGGATAGCCCTACTGGCTAACAACATCGACAAACAAAAACATCCTACCCGGACTAACACACTTCAGGATGACAGGTGACACAGCATCGACACTTGCTGCATAAGCTCGAGGACCCACACCTTGATACAGCCTCCTACATCACCACAGCCCACCACTGACAGATCAACACGGCAACAACAGCCAAAAAGCCACCACTGGCTCCCAGACGTGAGTGGCAGGTGTGTGTTCGATTATTCTGCACCTTTGACATCGCTCGTTTTTGTCTATTCTACAGACAACAACGTTCGAAAGGGGGCATTTGTAGCGTCTGGACCACTCCAACACACAATGTATATTTTGTTAGCTAGATTTCACAAAAACTTTGTAACACCCCAGGACGCCGAACAAGACCCTGGTTTCATGGTAACCCGATAAATTTACAACCTTGTGGAATGCGAGCCGGATCTCATTCTGCTTTCTCCAGAAACAAGGGGTACAACTGCACAGGAGAAATGGACTGTTCTACTAATTAATTCATAGGAAAACCTTTTCTTTGAATGAACACACATTTTCTTCAGGCCATTGTGTGTATTATTGCTGTTTTGTATTAATCTGTTGTATTATAGACTATTTTTATTCGTGCTTACGATAAACCACTCATTCCGATAACCTTACATATAGCTTGTTTAGTATCTATGAATTCGCCTTCTGATGATCTAAACAAGAATGTATATTATTTGTTGGTACGTAGGCAATATATTAGTGCCCTGAGAACCTTTAGTATTTTCAATCAAAGTTTCAGATACTAAAGTAACATGTTTCCACACAAAGAGCAATAAACTCCACAGGATCTCAAAACGCCCACTTGGGATTCCGGCTTTTCTCATTGGATAAGCCCATCTTGAGAGGCGGGGATCTTCTCTGACCTTAAAGCTGACACACCATGTGACCCGCCCAGTCGGTGGTTCGGTCAGAAGCAAAGATGAAGATGTGAGAAAAACGCTTCAGGATACCAAAGCATCTGTGCCAGGCCTTTTCTTCGGCCTAGTCCTTTCCATTCATCAAGTGACACTGACTCAAACTGGTTCTTCTCATCGACCCGAATTCAGCAAAGATCTACGGGAAGCTTTAAGATTTGCATCAGGAATCTCTTTCAGACCGCCGAGACTTGCAAGTATCAAACTTAGTCGTTTTAATTGATGCATTAAGTATCAGTTAAACCTTTTTACAAAGGTGTGTTTGAACAAAAAATCTGACGTATCCCTCAGGTTTAGATATGCTGAATATGCAAAGTGTTCCATAAAATTCATTCTTTATGCCTCTTTCTATGCTGAGTTAAACTTTAACCCTTTCCTATACCAACTGTATGTGTGTGTGTGTGTGTGTGTATGTGTATGTTAGACCGGCTTAATGTGTTTATGTAGTATGTTAGACTAGTTTAAGTGTTTATGTAGTTAATAAAACCTTACTTGTATCACACTTGACGTGTTCATTGTTTACTCATAACCGGAGTCAATAATCAGGCAGATTTACGTTACAAACTTATAGAAATGTACAGTAAGAAAGTTATTTCCCTTAAACCAGGAAATTTAACGTCTTAGAATTGCAAGACGGTTGACCTGAGTGGTCAGCTAAATATCTACAGTGGATCTAAAATATGAATAGTTTTTAAAAAAAAAAAAAAAATTTTTTTTTTATAAACTAGTTATGGTTAATTATTCATATTTCCCCATGAGCTGATCCGCTACACACAACACTCACTCACTCACCACTCACCACACCACACTACACACAACACACACTCAAACCACTCTTCTCTCTCTACCAAACACACCACACACACACACACCCACACACTCACTCACTCACTCACCCACACAACTCCACACACACTCAATCAACACACTCTCTCTCTCTCTCTCTCTCACACACAAAACACAAACACACACACACACCCACACACACACATACACCAACACACTCAACACCACCTCTCTCTATCCTCTCTCTTCACACACACACACACACACACTCATATAAACACACTCTCTCTCTCTCTCTCTCACACACACACACACACACACACTCAAACACACCCTCTCTCTCTCTCTCTCTCACACACACACACAACACACTCACACACACACACTCTTCTCTCTCTCTCTCACACACACACAAAAACACACACACACACACTCTCTCTCTTCTCTCACACACACCAACACAGCAAACACCTCTCTCTCTCTCTCTCCACACCCACACACACCAACCACACACTCAAACACACCTCTCTCTTCTCTCTCTCTCACACACACACACACACACCAAACCACCCTCTCTCCTTCTCTCTCACACACACACACACACCACTCACACCCACACAGTTTCTCTCTCTCTCTCACACACACACACACACACACTCAAACACACTCAAACACACACACACACACACACTCTCTCTCTCTCTCTCACACATACATACACACACTCAAACACACACACTCACAGACACACACACACACTTTGTATCTTTTTTTTGGTCTAATTTTGTGTCAAATTTTTTCTTTTTTTGGTGCACAAACAGTTCATAATAAAAAAAAAAATATGTTCCACACTTTCTGCACTTACAAACGTTTCAATATTTATCTGAGTTCATTAGAATCTGTTGATGTTTAATACGGGTCTCTGTCTTCTGCTGGTCAAAGGTCAGGTGACCACTAAATATTACCGCTTCCTGTCCAAACACGGCGGCTGGGTTTGGGTGCAGAGTTACGCCACCATCGTTCACAACATCCGCTCGTCTCGTCCGCACTGCATCGTCAGCGTCAACTACGTCCTCTCGTGAGTCCAGCAACATCTCCCGCTCAAACACGATCCAACGACGAACAGATATATTTATACATACATACATGGGTCAAAGACAATAAGTATAATACTACTCTAAATTGTTGTTGTTTTTCCCCCCAAAAATGTAAAAAGTTTGTTTAATTTAATTGCAATTTTGTTTTTGTTTTTTTGAGCAAAAAATAAATATACATTTTTTTCCCTGATTTACAGAAGACACCCTCTAAAATGTCATTTGGTGTAACATTCTTGTCAGGTATATTTACAACAAAAATCAATTTATGACATATTAAAAGAAATAACTTTCACCCAAAATACTAATTAGTTGTAATTTTACATTTCTAAAATTTGCCACTCTCCTAGGTTGTCAGTAAGAATTTAAAACACAATCAAATTTAATACGCTCCCTTATTCTATTATATATTTTAACATGTACAGGTCAGAATAAGCATGTTTGAATTTTTACATAAATATTGTGTTACACTGAATGACAATGTAACATTATTTCAACCAAATCTTGACATTTTATTCTACAAAAACTTATTTGGAACCTTCAAAGTCGACACTTTACTTATATTTAATGTGCTTTCTGTGGACATAAAATCACTTTTGTAAATTTCCTTTGATGCGGACATCTCAACGTCTTTGACCCGCATACATATATATATATGTTATGTTTTTTAATGTCCTTGAAGTCTTTGGTTTACAGTGCTGTGTCAAACCGAGGTGGTCTGAAACACAGTAAATGCTCACTGCTGTCAGGAGCGATGAAAAGCCTGCGTCTCGTAATGATAAGAGCAGAATGAAGGCTGTTTGCTGTGTGTCTCGTGAGTTCAGTTCAGACGCACAGCTGTGAAATCAGAAATCAGACACATTTCACAAGCTCTGCTTTGTGTCACAGGACTCAGTTGAACTGATTAACCCTCCTGTCGCTTTAAGAAAACACCTTACACACTCACAGCTCAAACAGTCACAACTTCATATTTGTCAACTGAAACCATACTGTATCTGATGAGTGTGCAAATTTACCCACAAAATTCAGTCCTAAAAGTGTGTGTGAGATATGAGAACGAGGCTGAATGTATTTTACAGAAGTAATTTGAGACAAATCTAACTAATGCATGTAAATAAAATAAATACAATTTTTAAAAATCATGTGTAAAGCCGCCATTCACTTCCAGGTCAAAAGTGGCCTGAACGCGAAAGGTTCGTTCAAAACGCAGATTCATTCAGAAACTAAACACAGTTCATACTCATAGGTAATATCTGCGTTAGCAAAACTGAGCAAAAACACACAATATTGTGTTTAAAATATAACACAATAGTAACTTCTTATTTACTGATCTGTTGTATAAAATCACATCTGCACTCGTGCTTTTCAGGACAATAAACATATAAATATGAGACAAAAACATATATATAAATATCTTGAATTTTAGGGCATAACTGCATTTATGGAGTTGTCCGCTTAATTTATCAACAGTAAACTGTATGTAATGTAAGTCTGGGGGCGGAGCCAGTGCGTTAACTGTGTTATTTTTTCATAACTAATTAATTAAGTTAATGCAGCCCTATACCTATATATACCGAGATTATATATTATTATATATGTACTAAGAAACTACGATCAAAAGTGGGATCAGAACAATTTTTAGTTTTTACAGGAAGCTCTTCTGCCGCATCAAGGCTGCATTTATTTGATTAAAAATACAGGAAAAAATTTAACATTGTGAAATATTATTATAATTAAAAAACAGCTGTTTTCTCGGAATCTCTGTGCAACTTAATGTTTTCTGTGATGCGCAGCGTATTTCAGCATCCATTACTACAGTCTTCAGTTACATGTCTCAGAAAAATCAGTTAATCTGCGATGTTATATCAGTTGTGCTGTTTATATTTTGTGGAAGCGTGATACTTTTTCAGTATTCTGTGATGAATAAAAAGAAACAGCATTTATTTAAAATAGAAATATTTTCTAACAATATACACTACAGTTCAAAAGTTTGGGGTCAGTACATTTATATTCTTTTTCTTAATACTTTTATTCAGCAAGGATGTGTTTAATTGTTAAGAAGTGATAGAAAAGTTTTATATTGTTAGAAAAGATTTATATTTGAATAAATGCTGTTCTTTTTAACCTTTTCTCATCAAAGAATCCTGGAAAAAAGTATCACAGATTCCAAAAAAATATTAAGCAGCACAACATTGATAATTCTAATAATAAATCAGCATATAGAATGATTTTATGAAGATCACGTGACACTTTATACTGGAGTAATGATGATGGAAATTCAGCTTTGCATCACAGAAATAAATTATATTTTAAAGGATATTAAAATATAAACCATTATTTTATATTGTAATAACATTCTGTTTTTTCTGTATTTTGATCAAATAAACGCAGCCCTTGTGAGCTGTAAAAACCTTACAAGTCTTACTGATCCCAAAATTTTGACCAGCCGTGGTATATATCTATATATTATTAAGGTGGGGCAAAAAAGTATTTAGTCAGCCACAATTGTGCAAGTTCTCCCACTTAAAAAAAGATGAGAGAGGCCAGTGAAATTTCATCATAGGTATACCTCAACGATGAGAGACAAAATGAGAAAAAAATCCAGAAAAATCACATTGTAGGATTTTTAAAGAAATTATTGGTAAATTCCTCGGTAAAATAAGTATTTGGTCACCTACAAAAAAAAGCAAGATTTCTGGCTCTCACAGACATGTAACAACTTCTTTAAGAGGCTCCTATGTCCTCCACTCGTTACCTGTATTAAATGGCATCTGTTTGAACTCGTTATCAAAATAAAATACACCTGTCCACAACCTCAAACAGTCAAACTCCAAACTCCACCATGGCCAAGACCAAAGAGCTGCCAAAGGACACCAGAAACAAAATTGTAGACCTGCACCAGGCTGGGAAGACTGAATCTTCAATAGGTAAGTTTGGTGTGCAGCTTGGTGTGAAGAAATCAACTGGGGGAGCAATTATTAGAAAATGGAAGACATACAAGACCATTGATAATCTCCCTCGATCTGGGGCTCTATGCAAGATCTCACCCCGTGGGGTCAAATGATCACAAGAACTGTGAGCAAAATCCCAGAACCACACGGGGGGACATAGTGAATGACCTACAGAGAGCTGGGACCAAAATAACAAAGGCTACCATCAGTAACACACACTGCGCCGCCAGGGACTCAAAATCCTGCAGTGCCAGACGTGTCCCCCTGCTTAAGCCAGTACCTGTCCAGGCCCGTCTGAAGTTTGCTAGAGAGCAGTTGGATATAATATCAGATGAAACCAAAATAGAACTTTTGGTAAAAACTCAACTTGTCGTGTTTGGAGGAGAAAGAATGCTGAGTTGCATCCAAAGAACACCATACCTACTGTGAAGCATGGGGGTGGAAACATCATGCTTTGGGGCTGTTTTTCTGCAAAGGGACCAGGACAACTTATCAGTGTAAACGAAAGAATGAATGGAGCCATGTACCGTGAGATTTTGAGTGAAAACCTCCTACCATCAGCAAGGGCATTGAAGATGAAAATGTGGCTGGGTCTTTCAGCATGAAAATGATCCCAAACACACCACCCGGGCAAAGAAGGAATGGCTTCGTAAGAAGCATTTCAAGGTCCTGGAGTGGCCTAGCCAGTCTCCAGATCTAAACCCCATAGAAAATCTTTGGAGGGAGTTGAAAATCGTGTTGCCCAGCGACAGCCCCAAAACATTACTGCTCTAGAGGAGATCTGCATGGAGGAATGGGCCAAAATACCAGCAACAGTGTGTGAAAACCTTGTGAAGACTTACAGAAAACGTTTGACCTCTGTCATTGCCAACAAAGGGTATATAACAAAGTATTGAGATGAAATTTTGTATTGACCAAATACTTATTTCACCATGAATGCAATTAATTCTTAAAAATCCTACAATGTGATTTTCTGGATTTTTTAAAATCATTTTGTCTCTCATAGTTGAGGTAAACCTATGATGAAAATTACAGGCCTCTCTCATCTTTTTAAGTGGGAGAACTTGCACAATTGGTGGCTGACTAAATACTTTTTTCCCCACTGTATATATATATACAGTATATGATGTGTATTTTGATAATCCTAATTCATATGCTGAGTTTTTTTCCTGCACTAAAAATGATACATTTTTTAGAATGTTTAAACAGATCTGGATGCGAAAGGAAAGGTGTTAAAAGTGTTAAAAAATATATATTTTAATTAATGATGCAAAAGTGTTCCCCCCCGTACTAAAAACTATGGATTTTTGACTGGTTTTTAGGTGCGCTCCAGCAGTGAATGTCATGCTCGTGCAGCATATGGACTGTAATAATGTGTGTGTTTAGGGACACGGAGTATAAAGGCCTGGCGCTGTCTCTGGAGCAGCTGAAGCCCAGCAAACCTGCGTTCCCTTACGCTAACCATCAGGACAAACCCCCAGCCAAGACCCTGGCTTCTCCCTTCTCTCAGGTGTCAATCAAAACAAATCAATACAATTATTATCTTCACACTCGGTCGCAGACACTCTCAAACTTAAAAATGCATAATGTATCAAATGCATATTAAATATATTAATTTTTAGTCACAATTTTCACTCACTATATTATCATCGCTGGTTCATTTGTATGTGTTTGTTTATTTATTTATGCACACTATTGTTCAAACTTTGCTCACCAAGACTGCATTTATTTAAACAAAATACAATAAAACATCAAGATTATGAAACATTATTATTACAGTTCAAAATAGCTGTTCTATTTAAGTTCATATTAACTAATGTACTTAATGTCTTTATTGTTACTTTTGACCAAATGTGTCCTTGTTTTTGTTAAAAGTTTAAATTAGATATTAATTTGATATTTTCTGCGTTCATGTTAATTTTTGTTAGTGTTTCGGTAATTTAGTTGTGTGTTTTTGTCTTTTTTAAGTTTTTGTTGTTTTTAAATGTCTAAATATTTATTCGTTTTTATTTCAGTTTAAGTTGTTTTAATTTTTTAAGTTCAGCTGAATGAAAATGAGAATTGTTGCCTTGGAAACTAACTGAAATAAAATAAGTTTGTTTTTATGTTATTATTATCATTTTAAGTTACATTACGTTAAACTAAATGAAAATGAGAAAAAAAATTGAATTTTTTATTTTTATTTTTTTTAAAGCACATTTACAATATTTCACATTTTATGACACTTTTAATGTTTAATTGAAATTCCTAAAAAGCTACGACAATTTCAATAGATCGCTTTATTTTCAAAATGTGACAAAATGTGTGATTTTGGAGTCTAGCCAAATAATTAAAATAAATCATTCTAAGAGAGACTATAAATAAATATTACAGAAAAAAATAATTTCATTGAACGTTTTCACCTTTAACTTTTGAGATCTTAAGAAAAAACAAAAAGAATGAGTACATATTTTGAATATTTTTCCTGAGTGTGTTTTCAAGGGTTCTGTTTTTTCCAGCAGTTTTCGTTCTTCCAGAACGAGCGCTCAGATTCCGACCGCGACAGCCAATGGGACGGCAGCCCTGTGACAGACTCCGCCTCCCCGCAGCGACTGGACACGTGCGCTCAGACACACACACACACGCACACGTCACACACACAGCTGTGTGATCAGAGCGGCAGAGAGGGATGGTGGGATGCCACTAAAGCAACTCAACACAACCATCAAACTCACGGTGAGTTCTTCAGAAATCATTGCTGCTCAAGAAACATTTCTGATCTTCATCAACGCTGAGGATTGGAAACCTGGAATAATTTATGTTTCTGAAAGAAGTCTCTTCTGCTCACCACGGCTGTGAAAAAAAGTGATAAAATTGTGAAATATTATTCTAATGTAAAACAGCTGTTTTCTCTGTGAATCTCTGTTAAACTGTAATGTATTTCTGTGATGCGCAGCTGTATTTTCAGCATCATTACTGCAGTCTTCAGTGTCACATGATCTTCAGAAATCACTATAATATGCTGATTTTTGTTTGCTTTTATTACTATTTTGAAGCAGTTATATTTTCCGTAATTATTTAAGTGTAATAAACTAATTTAAATACTAATTTAAATAATTTCTAAAATAATATTAAATAATTGATTCATTAATTTATGAGTTTATATACAGCATATGTATATAATGTTTATTTTATTTCAAGTAATGACCTGTTATTTGGTTTTAGTGAGATATAATAATATAATCAATTTATTTTTCAGGATTCACAGATGAATAGAGAGTTCAAAAGAACAGCATTTATTTGAAACAGAAATCTTTTGTAACATTGTCAGAGCTTCACTGTCACTTTTGATCATTTTAATGCGTCCCTGATGAATAAAAGTATTCTTTTTTTCTTTTTCTTTTTTAAAAACAAAGCACAACAACTAAATGTCTAACTGGTGCGTTCTTCAATGCATTCTCATTCTTCTCGTTGACCAAAACAGCTATACTTTGTTTTTAAAAATGAAAGTGTTTAAATAGTTTTGTGGCTGACGTCATTTAGGCTACTAGATACTAGATACTAGATAAAGTACATATTTATGTTTTTCAAACGTACCTTTATCTTTAAATTGTAGTGCACTTTTAAAATCTGACTTGATAAGCAATAAAGCAATAAGCCCCGTGAAGCCGTGGTTTACAGTGAATTTATAACAGCTAAGAGGCGTTGTTGTCTCCTATAGTAGTAAGGTTTTCACAAAATAAAAAAGAAGCAAATAAAGTGTAATGATAGTAATAAACACAGTGCTTCCACCAAACAATGTAGCTCCTCAGAAACGGTTGTGGTTCCAACAAAGTGGTTCCTGAGCAACACACGGAAGTAAACAAAGTTGTATGTTTGTTGTGTAATTTACAACAGCTTCGAACACGGCTCAGCCAATCAGAGTCAAGCACCGGAACTATCTGTGTTATAATAAAAATATCTACAACTGAACGTGTTTATATACACACACAAACACAGAAGTTCATAATCGGTCCTCAGGGAGCTTCAGCTCACAAAAAAGTCACGGTTTCATGAAATCTCTTCGGCAGCTCATTGGGACGAGGAGCGTGCAGACGGATCTCCAGGCTCCTCGGGCGATTCGGGAGACAGTTGCTATGAAATCCAGGCGTCCCAGAGCCGGATGGGTGCCAGACAGGAGCAGATTAAGGTGGAGGACGGCTGCATGAGCGATGTCTTCTCCTCTGTTTGCCGAGGACCGCCCCGTCTCGTCCTGCACCGAGACGACAGAGACGGGAGTCCAGCCTCGCTGTCCGGTCTGAGCAGTCCCGGCTCGGACAGACTGTCCCGTTATGACGTGAACGCACACATGCACTTTCAGACCGGCGCCGCGCACAATGCCACATCGGTCATCATCACCAACAGCAGCTGACCGCAAAACACCCGCTGCTGCTTTACCAGCCTGGAAACATCCCTGTGTTGTGACCCTGCAGCACAAAACCAGTCATACGGGTCATTTTTTTGAAATTGAGATTTATGCATCATCTGAAATTAAAGCAATAAGCCCCAAGAAGCCGTGGTTTATAACAGCTAAGGGGCGTTGTTAGGCACGATTTAGCTGTTATAAATTCACTGTAAACCACGGCTTCACGGGGGTTATTGCTCTTATAAAACGGTTACTCCATATACCTAGTAAAGTTTCACAAAATAAAACAGAGCAAATAACGTGTAATGATATTAATAAACAAAGTATTCTTCCACCAAACAATGTAGTTCCTCAGAAACAGTTGTGGTTGCTACAAAGTGGAGCAACAGACAAACATAAACAAAGGTGTATGTTACTTTGTAGAGCAATTTACAACAGCTTCGAACGCGGCTCAGCCAATCAGGGCAAGCACCGGAACTATTTTTTATTTATAAAAATAAGCTTTCCATTGATGTGTGGTTTGTTAGGATCGGACAATATTTGAAAATCTGGAATCTGAGGGTGCAGAAAAATCTAAATATTGAGAAAATCATCTTTAAAGTTGTTCAAATGAAGATCTTAGCAATGCATATTACTCAATCAAAAATGAAGTTTTTATATATTTACGGTAGGAGATTTACAAAATCTCTTCATGGAATGTCTGACTTAATATCCTAATGATTTTTAGCATAAAAAAGAAATCTATAATTTTGAACCATACAATGTATTGTTGGCTATTGCTACAAATATCCCCCAGCGACTTAACACTGCTTTTGTGCTGCAGGGACACAAATAATAGGATTCTCATGTTACTATTTATACAAGCGCTAGTATCAAGAACACGTGTCAGATCACAAGCTAAAAAGGAAAGAAATTATATTTTGCATGAAGAAAAATAAAATTTTTTGCACTGTGGCATTATTTAAGAACCTTTACTTTAATGCAATTTTTTGGTATGTACAGCATCGGCTGTACTGCTTTTAATTTGTTGATATAATGTTTTTTTAAAAATATGATTTACAGTAGACGAAAAATGAAGAATGCATGAAGAAAACTGACTTCTTTTGTTTGCACTGTGGCATTATCATCATTTCAATTTACCCCGCTATCATTAATCCTAATCCTATTTACAGATTTACAGAATGTAGTTGTATTGCCTTTCATTTGGTAACTGAAATAAAATCCATTATTTTTAATGGATTAAGAATGCACGGAAAAAATAAAGTTTTTTGTCACTTCACCCCAGTTCTTTTTATTTGAGTGCAAAATCAATTATATTTTGCTGGGTTTACATCATAATTATATTGGTTGTGCTGCCTTTAATTTGTTGGTTTTAATTGAACATTTAAAATCCATTACAGTGTTTTAAAGAGAATAATGAGAGCTGCAAAAAAAAAAATGCATGAAGAAAATTGTTTTATGCTTGCCCTGAGATTTTAATGTCAATTAAGAACATTTTCACCCTAAATATCTTTTTTTAAACGCAAAATCAATTAGATTTTGTAGTATTTACAGATTGCAGTTGCATTGGTTGTGCTGACTTTAATTTGTTGATTAACAAAATGTTTTTAATATATTATTTACAGTAATCTAAAGAAAATAATACAAGCTAAAAAAAATGCATAAAGAAAATTAGGTTTGCAGTAGTTCACTGCATTATTTTCATGTAAATTCAACCCAATTCTCATTGTTTTGATCCAAAATCAAATATATAACAAGTGTTATTTGCATATCATAGTTGCATTGGTTTGATCAAATAAATCTATTATTTACAGTAATATAAAACAAATGATAAGTGCATGCAAAAATAAAAATGCAGAATGCATGAAGAAAATAAATTTTTTGTTTGCACTTTGACATTCACCCCAAATCTCGTTATTCTGAGGCAAAATCAATTATGTTTTGCGCTGATGACAGATCATAGTTGCATTGGTTGTATACTGACTCTAGACTCGAAAAAAGTCTAAAGAGAATATCAAGGTGCATCACAGTAATGACAAATTGATTGTTATGAAACAAGCAGCTTCATTTTCTTTGTGCAGAATATCATTTCTTGCAATTTGAGGTAAATAATGTTCCTGTGGTTTTCATTAAATTCATCTGTGAAATGATCAACGCTGTCGACTGAGATTGAAATTACATTTTATATACAATAAATTTAATAAATCCAAATATGTGTGTATTTTGGGTGTGTTTAGAAGTATTTTCTGTCATTTCGATCTGAGAAGAGCTTTGGATTTAATTGATTTTCTTCTATACCATGTTCTTATGAAAAGGTTGTGTGCAGATGTGACCAGATGCATTTTTCATGCATAAAATGAGTATTTTTCAACTGAAGCCTTTGGTAGTTCTGCAGGATAAAGTCATGCTGGTGTTTCTGTCGCCAATCATGTGAGGTGAGTATCAGAGATTACTGATGTCCGACATTATGCCTGTGTGTGTGTGTGTGTGTGTGTGTGTGTGTGTGTGTGTGTGTGTGTGTGTGTGGTGTGAGGAGAGCATTATCAGCTCCAAAAAAGAAAAAACCTCCACACACACATTCATAGTCTTATTTCTCAAAAGGACAGTAAACAAATAAACACACAGCTCAAAATAATGTGATCAAACCCTAAACATAATGTGATCAAGCCACAACACGCTAGCAACCACATGCCAGTGTGCTAAAATAACACCTAACACCATAGCAACCCCCGTAATAATGTGCTGAAAACACTAAAGACACCTAACAAACACATAGCAATGCCCACAACAACCTAGCAACAACTAATGCCACCCAAGCAACCACTTAGCAAGACACAAGCAGTCACCCAGAACACTTTAGCAACTGCTGCGCCACCCAGCATGGACACCCTAGCAACGTTACCCACGACAACTTTATCAACTGCATAGCAATGCCATAGCACAAAACAACAACACCCTAGCACCAGTTGCCCAAAACACTTTAGCAACTGCATAGCAACACCCTAGCACAACCACTAACACCACCCTAGCAATGACACCCTAGCAACAGTCACCCAGACAACTTTAGAAACTGCATAGTCAATGCCCTATAACCACTAACACCACCCTGGCAAACAGTTCCAAACCTTTAGTCAACTGCATAGCAACCCCTAGTCAACCACTAACACCACCCTACAACAGTGTACCCAGCAACTTTAGCACCTGCCTAGCAATGTCCATCGCAACCACTAACAACACCCTAACAAATGACACCCTATCAACCACCCAAAACACTTTAGCAACTGCATAGCAACACCCTAGCAACCACTAACACCACCCTAGCAATGACACCCTAGCAACAGTCACCCAGACAACTTTTGAAACTGCATAGCAATGCCCTAGCAACCACTAACACCACCCTAGCAACAGCTACCCAAAACACTTTAGCAACTGCGTAGCAACACCCTAGCAACACTTGATAAACCACCCAGAACAGACACCCTAGCACAGTCACTCAAACACTTAGCAACTGCTAGCAATGCCATAGCAACCACTATCCCACCCTAACATGACACCCTAGCAACAGTCACTCAACACTTTAGCAACTGCATAGCAACACCCTAGCAATGACACCCAAGCAACAGTCACCCAGACAACTTTAGCAACTGCATAGCAATGTCAAAGCAACCACTAACACCACCCTAACAACGACACCCTAGCAAACGTCACTCAAAACACTTTAGCAACTGCATAGCAACACCCTAGCAACCACTAACACCACCATAGCAATGACACCCTAGCAACAGTCACCCAGACAACTTTAGCAACTGCATAGCAATGCCCTAGCTACCACTAACACCACCCTAAAAACAAGACCCTAGAAACAGTTACCCAAAACACTTTAGCAACTGCATATCAACACCCTAGTAACGACACCCAAGCAGCAGTCACCCAGACAACTTTAGAAAGTGCATAGCAACGCACTAGTGACCACTAACACCACCCTAGCAACGACACCCTAGCAACAGTCACTCAAATCACTTTAATAGCTGCATAGCAACATCCTAGCAACCACTAATACCAGCCTAACAATGACACCCTAGCAACAGTCACCCAGACAACTTTAGCAACTGCACAGCAATTCCCTAGCAACCACTAACACCACCCTAGCAACGGTCACTCAAATCACTTTAACAACTGCATAGCAACATCCTAGTGACCACTAACACCACCCTAGCAACGACACCCTAACAACAGTCACCCAAAACACTTTAGCAACTGCATAGCAATGCCCTAGCAACCACTAACACCACCCTAGCAATGTGGCAGTGTGTTTTGTATTGGCAAGCCTCACATATTTAGTAATGACTTGTTCAAACATATGTTATGTCAGGGTCCAATCAGCTCGCTCTGCTCCTGACATGCTCCGCCCCTTCATCTGTGTCTGTCTACCCATAACCCCCGGTGAGTTTCCATCATCTCGCTGTGGGTGTTGTGTGTCAGTAAGCGTGTTAATGTATTCCAGCTCAGCTCCGTCTCATGGGAAGATTAATAACTAATTATTACAGGTCACTCAAGCAGATGGGCCTCCTCTGTGTGTGTGTGTTGTGTGTTTGTGTGTGTTTGTGTGTGTTGTGTGTGTGTGGTGTGTGCAGCTTCAGTCATGGCTCCTTAAACTCTCATAAATTCTGGAGTCCATCTGAGATGTACCGACACGTTATCAACATATGCACGCACACACACACACACACACACACACACACACACACACACCTGATGCAATAGTGTTGCAGTTCTTATGAAAAGCATTTTTATTCAATACAAAGCAGGGGCTGCATTCACAAAACATTCTTAAAGGGACAGTTCAACCAAAAAAGAAAATTCTGTCATTATTTACTGTCCCAAACCTGAATGAGTTTCTTTCTTCTATTGAACACAAAAGAAGATAATTTGAAGAATATTAGTAAACAAAGAGTTGACGGTAGCCATTGACTTCCATAGTATTTTTTCATACTATGGAAGTCAATGGCTGCCGTCAATTGTTTGGTTTCCAACATTCTTCAAAATATGTTTTGTGTTCACCTGAAGAAAGAAACGCACTTGAGGGTGATTAAATGATTAAAGACTTGAAAAGCTGTTCCCTTTAAGAAATAATATTCTTAACTGCTAATGTTATTTTCTAACTAAAAAATAAATGAGAATATTTTGTATTCCCAAATATGTTCTTTTTCTTTTTTTCTTGAGATTGATCGGAAGATAAACCTTAAGAAGAATTTTTTTTTTTTCTTTTAAACAGGTTTCTCTCGAAATGATGCAGGTGTGAGTGTGTGTGCGTGTGTGTGTTAGTGTGTGTGTGTGTGTGTGTTGTGTTGAGTGTGTGTGTGTGTGTGTGTGGTTTGTGTTTTGTGTGTGTGTGTGTGTGAGTGAGTAGGTGATGTGAGAGTGGTTGTGTGTGTGTGTTTGTGGGTGTGTGTGAGTGTGAGTGTGAGTGTGAAAAGTGTCTGTGTGTGTGGTGAGTGAGTGAGTGTTAGAGTGGTGTGTAGTGTGTGTGTCTGTATTGTGTGTGTGAGTGTGAGTGTGAGAGTGTGTGTGTGTGTATGTGTATGAGTGTGTGTGTGTGAGTGTGAGTGTGTTTGTGTGTTTGTGTGTGTGTGAGAGTGTGTGTGTGGGTGTGTGTTGAGTGAGTGTGAAGTGTGTGTGGGTTGTGAGTGAGTGTGGTGTGTTGTGTGTTTGATGTGTGATAGTGTGTTGTCTGTGTGTGGTGTGTGGTGTGAGTGAGGACTGCGTGTACGCCTGAGTGAGTGTTAGAGTGTGTGTGAGAGAGAGAGAGTGTGTTTGTGTGTGTGTGTGTGAGAGAGAGAGAGTGTGTTTGTTTGTGTGTGTGAGTGAGTGTGTGTTTGTTTAGAGAGAGAGAGAGTGTTTGTGTGTGTGTGTGTGGGTGTTGTGTGTGTGTTGTGTGTGTGTTGTGTGTGTGGGTGTGTGTGTGTGTGTGTGTGAGAGAGAGAGAGTGTGTGTGTGTGTGTGTGTTGGTGTTGTGTTTGTGTGGAGGAGCGAGAGTGTGTTGGTGTGTGAGAGAGAGAGAGTGTGTGTGTGTGTGTGTGTGTGTGTGTGAGTGTGTGTGTGTGTGTGTGTGTGTGTGTGTGTTTTTGTGTGTGTGTTAGTGTGTGTGTGTGAGTGTGTGTGTGTGCGAGAGAGTGTTTGTGTGTGTGAGAGACAGGAGAGCAAGGTCACGAGAGTGTGTGTGTGTGTGTGTGTTTGATTGTGTGGTGTGTGGAGAGAGAGTTGTGTGTGTGTTTGTGGGTGTTGTGTGGAGTGTGGGAGAGAGAGAGTGTGTGTGTGTGTGTTGGTGCTGTGTGTGTGGAGTGAGTGTGTGTGTGTTGTAGTTTGTGAGAGTGTGTGTGTGTGTGTGAGAGTGTGTGTGTGTGTGTGACGTGTGTGTGAGTGTGAGTATGTGTGTGTGTGTGTGTGTGTGTGTATATGATGTGTGTGTGTGTGTGTGTGTGCTGGTGTGTGTGTGTGTGTGTGTTTTTTTTTTTGTGTGTGTGTGTGTGTGTGTGGAAGTGTGTGTGTGTGTGTGAGTGGGTGTGTGCGCGTGTGTGATGAGTGAAGTAATGAGAGGTGGTGTGTTTCGTGTTGCTGCCCCCCTATAAACCAGTGTGTTTGCAATTATGATCATGAATTAAAATGATAACAAATAACAGTTATCAATATAAAGCAGCATAACGCACTATTTTTGTGCAGCTAAAATAACTAGACGCCAGTCACACCGGAAGTCTCGCACATCCGCGTTACACGTGACCCGCCGCTATTGATAAGGTGAGTTCTTGTGTTTGTATACATTTAGAAATGCTTTATATTGCTGGAGGGGCAAAGCAGTCTTCAGAAGTGAATAGCTGTAATATAAATGACAAAGTGACTTTCTCAATGGTTAAAAAAAATATTATAAAGTCAATGATATTTTCAAGTTTTCCTTAGCAGATGTGTGAATATGGGTTTGTTTATCATTTATATGGCGCTGAATCCGACTGCAAACATGTGAAACCCAATCAGAAATGAACTATTTGCATAACTTGAAGCTCCACATGTTCAGGTCTGGTTAGAGGAGTGATTGGTCATAGTGAAAATCCTCTGTGTGCAGTTTCTTTATTTAATTGTGACTTTTTAAAACAGAATTACTAATGCAGTGATCAACAAGGAACATCAGTGAGTCTGGAGGGAAATATTACTACATGAATTAATCTGACTGGATTTATGCAAGACAAACAAAACTGTGAAAGTCTTTTATAACAATACAAGTCTTTACTATATGTATGTGTGTGTGTGTATATAAGCATTTTACAAAAAATACTCATATTAGCCCCAAATTAGAATTATAGAAAGTATAATACTATTATTAGTAGTAATAATAATAATAATTTAGAAATACAAATTAGCCTCAACTTAGCCACAAAATGGTAAAATAAATGTATAATTCAAATATAATGCTATGTAACAATTTAAATGATAACTAATTTTTATAATTGTGTTTACAAACAACTTACAAAAAAATGGCAGTGATCTGATGAATAAAAATATATATAAATATTAGAAATATATTGCACATTGTGTCATGCAAAATCACTAGTTCTCTCTTTATTTTTAAAGGACAGTGGTTATTGAGTTCAGTTAAATCTTACAAAACAACATGGATATTCTTTGTAGTGCGCACACCTGATCCCCAATGTGCTGAAGACTTTTAGCAGCAAATTGAAATAAATATACAGTATTATGATGAGCTCTTGCTCCCTCTGCTGGCAGATCACACACTCACACACTTCATACAGATTCATCTGACAGTCCTCACACACACTCTCACACACACACACACACACACACAGCACACCCCACACACACACACACACACACACATCCATTCATCACACTCTCTCTCACACCACCACTCACGCACACCGCTCTCTCGCCACACACACACTCTCTCACACACACACACTCATGCACACACTCACTCACACACCACACTCTCCCACACTCTCTCTCACACACACTCTCTCTCACACACTCACTCTCGCACACACTCACACGCACACTCATGCACACACTCTCTCTCACACACACACACACACACACACTCTCTCTCTCTGTCTCTCACACACACACACCACACACACCCACACTCATGCACACACTCTCTCTCAACACCAACACACACACACACAACCTCACACTCACACGCATGCACACACACTCTCTCTCAGACACACACACACACTCACCACACACACTCATGCACACACTCTCTCTCACACACACACACACACACACACTCACGCACACACGCTCACACACACACACTCACACACGCTCATGCACACTCACACACACACGCACATGCTCATGCACACTCACACACACACACACTCATGCACACCACTCTCTCTCACACACCCACACACACACACACACTCACTCTCGCACACACTCACACGCACACTCATGCACACACTCTCTCTCACACACACACTCACACACACCCACACACACACACACACTCTCTCACACACACTCACACACTCACTCTCTTTCACACACACTCACTCTCTCTCACACCTCACACACACACTCAGCACACACTCTCTCTCACACACCCTCACACACACACTCTCACACACACTCTCTCTCACACACCCACACAAACACACACACAAACACTCTCTCTCACAGAGCACACTCCCATACACACTCACACAACAACCCAGGCCACACCTCTGGGTCAGCTCACACACTCCACACAACCTCCAAGATCGACACACACACACACACACACACTTATGTAGCTACAACATTCTCACACACCCTCGCGTTGACACACACGCACACAAACACAAACACACACACACACACACCGCTGTGTAGCCACACACTCAGCACAACCTCCGATTGACACATCCCCCTAGCACACCACACACACCTCTATTATCTACAAACCTCACACAACCTCCTATTTGACCACAGACTCACACACACACACACACCCAAACACACCTCTTAGCTCACAACACCTCCGATTTACAACACAATCACCCACCCCACACCTCTATGTAGCTCCACCTCTCACAGCAACGAACTCCTCCGTTGACAACACAATTCACACCCACACACACACACAACCCCCTCTGTATTCTCCACCCGCTCACACAACCTCCGATTGACCACAGAAAATACACTCACACACACCACCTCTGTGTAGCTCAACACACTCACGACAACCACCTCCGCTTGACCACCACCACCCACACCACCTCTATGTCGCTCACACACTCTCACACAACCTCCGACTGACACAGACTCACACACACACACACACAACACACAACACACCTCTGTGTAGCTCACACAACCTCCGATTGACACACACACACACACCAACACCACACACACACATAACCAACACACTAGACACCTCTATTAGCTCACAACCCTCTCCACAACCTCCGATTGACACAACACTCCACCACAAACACACAAACACACACCCTACTCTGTATAGCTCCCAGACACTCCGCTCACACAAACCTCCGTTGACACAAGCACACACACCTCTCTGTATCTGACACAATCTCACACACACACACATACACAGACTCACACACACACACACACGTCTGTGTAGCTCACACACTCTCACACAACCTCTGACACACAGATCTGAGGTTTATGAGTCATTACAGACCAAACCTGTGGGTTAGACAAACCTCTGGACACAGAGATATGATTAAACAGAGCTCCTAACGGCTCAGAAACTTAGGAACGCGAGTTCCCGCAGTCACACAACACCTCTAACAGTGTCAAATCTCACACACACACACACACACACTCACACCTTTCATGAGAGTCTGAGCAAAGGTTGGTCAAAAGTTAACAAACACCGTTCATAACAGTCAGCAACACTCTTCACTTCTAAATATTAATTCTATTCTATTATAATTCTATTATAAATATTCATTGTCTATATAGCTTTGTCTTACATTATGACAATATTTATTAAAAAGTGAATCATAAACTGGAAAAATAATTGGCGTAGGAACAGTTTTCACTTTGAAATTGCTAGTAAATTGCACGATTCATTACAAAGAAACAGCAACCAACACATTGAACTAAATGTGAAATTGTCGAGTAGAAAGACTGAATTAGTATTTTCTTACTATTTTCTAACATACTCCTTTAATCTTTGTTTACAACTTAGGAAAAATATTTTTACAGGGTATGGCTATTATCTATTAAACTAAAACTATTAAAAACATTTTTATTAAGTCGTTGAAATAAATAAATAAAAAAAACTAAAAGGAAATTAGAAATGTTGCCTTGGCTGAAATAAGTGACTAACATTAATAAATAACTAAAAATGAAATAAAACTAAATGTAAGCTTAACCTAAATAGTAGCATTTGAAAATCTGATGTTTAACTTTCTTAGTTCACAGCATGACCCGGTCAAAACTCACAGTGTGAATCTACACACATCCTTAATGAACACAATAATTAACACCCTCACACACACACACAACACACACACCAACATATTCCCAACACAACACCTTCAACACACCACACACACGTTCTGCTTTCCCCCATCAGAATATTAGAATTATTTCTGAAGATCATGTGACACTGAAGACTGGAGGAATGATGCTGAAAATACAGCTGCGCATCACAGAAATACATTACAGTTTAACAGAGATTCATATAGAAAACAGTTTTACATTAGAATAATATTTCACAATTTTTACTGTATTTTTGATCAGCTACAATGAGCATAAGAGACTTTTGAACATTAATGCATATACACATGCAAACTTATATTACATAAGCCCCAGCATTATATTTTTGCTAAACAGTTTTTTCAGCTGCTTACACACATTTTCAAAACTCTGCCTCTTTTTTTTCATAACTTCACACACAAATCCAAGAATTGCACACAAAATGCAAAATGCCTCACATCTCTTGCAAAATAAAGAACTGCATTCAAAATATCGCAAACACATCTCAAAAGCAAACATCTGCAAACACCTTTGCCATAATATTAATTCCTCTTAATTGTGTGTTGCATAGAGAATTGTGTGTTGTGTTTTGTAAAAAGTGTTTTATGAAATTGAAATATGAGTCAAAGGCTGAGATTAGTGTATGGTTTTGTAGGTTTGGTGTGTGCTTCTGCTGTTTGAGTGTCAGCTTTCAGAAACTGTGTGACGAGGAAAGATTTTGTAAGCAGTTGAAAAGAAACGTATCATCATGTGAGTGTGTGAGGAGTCTGTGTGTCTGGGAAAGCGGCGTTAAAACAGTGTTGTGTTCAGACATTAACACGTTCATCTGACGCCTGAGCAGGTGTCAAACACACACACTCTCTCTCTCTCTCTCTTTCTCTCACACACACTCACACACACACACACACACACACATATACACACACACACACACACACACACACACACACACACACACACACACACACACACACACACACACACACACCCCACCCATATATTACACACACTCACTCACACACACACACTCTCACTCACTCTCACACTCACACACAGACACAGACACACACTCACACACACTATACACACTCACTCACACACACATACTCACACACACACACTCACACAAACTCACACCCACACCCTCAGACACACACACACATATAGCCATATACACACACACACACACACACATATACACACACACACTCACACACACAGACACCCACACACACAAACACACACACAACGCACCGACCACTCATCACCCCACTCACACACACACCACACATATCACACACTCACTCACACACACACACACTCACACACACACACACACACACACACACACACTCACACACACACACACACACACACACACACACACACACACACACACACACACACACACACACACACAGACACACAAAAACACACAAACAAACAAACACACACACAAACAAACACACACACACACACATATACACACTCACTCACACACACACTCACACACACACACTCTCACACACACACACGCCCTCCACACTGAAACATTTGTCCAATAAACTTTCTGAGTAAAGAAAAACTTAATTAAACAGTTCTGTGTCTATCTCTCTCAGCCTCAGTTTCATTCAGTTCTATAGAGGATAGAAAACCTACTATAACCACAGACACAGAAACGTTTAGTCAAAGATATGAACAAACGTACATTAAAAGAACATTCGTCATCTGCTCTTTAATAACGTTCTCAAAATAATAATGTTCTCAAAACGTTTTTTCCGGAAGTGTTTCAGTTGGACGTGCATCTAACGTTTTTTAAATGTTGCTAGAGAAATGTTTCAGAGAACGTTCAAAAGTAACGTTCCCGCAATGTTTGCAGAATGATACAATGGAACGTTCCCTTAACATTCGCATAACCGAGAGAAATATTTTTGCAACATTTAAAAAAAACTGGATGTTTTGGATCTTCAGAAATAACGTTTTAATGAGAACATGTTATTGTTAGCTGAATATGCAGCTTCAGTACACAGACGCTCATTCATAATATTGTTTTTCATTTCATTTTCTGTTAACACTCAAATTAAGATTCATTTCGACAACCTCGTGATTCAAAGAAAGAGCAAAACCAAAATTTCAACATTTCAAATATTTATTAATCGGAAATAAGTTACAGTTGGCATGTAGAATAAATTATCATAAATACAAAAAAATAAAAAATATTTACATTTAAGCTTCTAGTTTTATACATATTCACAACTATTTACATGCACTGACTAAATAAAGTGAATCAGAGTTCAGAGTCTAGAAGTAAAGCGATGAAGGTCTTCAGTTGAGTTCCTTCTCATGCTCTTCATCATCATCTTCATCATCATCGCTGTCTGAGTCCTCGTACAGGCAGATCGTGGCCTGAAGCGGATAACTGCGCAGGAGGAGCTCCGCATCCAGGTACAGGTAATCGAAACAGCGAGATTTGGGCCAGAACAACCTGCAGAAATCAAGATGAGCGAGATCAGATCAACATGATACAGAACACAACCATACCGGGAAACCTTCTCTCGATGTTCTCTATGAACAAACGCTTTTCCAGTAGCATTAATAGAGCGTTCGTTCGAGGTTATCTGCTGTTTATTAATGTTCTTGAAACGTTAGCACAGAAACATTTATACAATTAAGTTGGACGTTCATCTAACGTTCTTTAAATGTTACTACTTGCATCAAAAGTAACATTCCCAGAACGTTTCAAACGGAATGTCCATCTAACGTTCTTTAAATGTTACTATGTTTCAGGGAGCATTCAAAAGTAGCATTCCCAGAATGTTTCACAATGATACAATGTGATGTTCCCTTAATGTTCGTATAGCCAAGAAAAAACAAAACATGAACGATCAGAAAACCGTTTTCATAACCTAATGGGAACGTTAGTGAAACGTTCTTAGAACATGTTTGTGTTGCCTTACTTCACAGGGTGTGAGATCACAGGCGCTTTCAAGTGTTGCTCAGCTGATGCTCTCTCATAAGGCTGTGGAATAAAGAGATCATTTAATATCAGAACAATAATAGTTGATCTAATAATAGTTGAACGCACCTTATAAGCCTTGGTTTTGCGTCTGTGACTGCTTTTGTGGATCCAGGGTCTCCAGGGTCGCGTCGCGTTTGTTTCAGAGTTGAATCCGTGCGTGAAAGTGAGTTTCTCCATCGTGTCGAAGCTGAAGAGTAGATTCCGATCGGACTGATGCCCAGACTCGACTCTGGAGGCTTTATATACCTGTGTGTGTGCGCTCGTGCCAAACGCGTCAGGTGCGTCAGGTGCGTCAGGTGCGAGGTCACACTCCCGCGAACACATGGCGAATTCACACATCTGACCCAGTCTCGAGTGAAACAACAGTAAAACCTGAGGCGTTTTCAAATGCTCGGCACTGATAAAAGTCCCATTATTTTGATCTGCAAGGACAAGTTATTTTGCATGCAGGTGAAATATATAATATTCCACCGACCACAGGACTCCAGAAACTCCAATAGAGGGTTAGCACAGTATTTAAAAAAAAAAAAAAAATGAAATGTAAATGAATGCTGTTCAATCCAGTGAGGACGAACAGCTCTGCTGAAGAAGAAAAACAATAGAAACCATCACAGAATTTGGTTAAAATGGGAATAGTATACACAAATCTAACAGGAACCCAGTGCTTCATTGTGCAAGAGTTGTGAGGCGTTTTGCATTTTGTGTGCAGTTCTTGGACTTGTGTGTAAAGTTATGAAAAAAGAGTGATGGTGTCTATTGCTCTCTGCTGCTAATTGATCACCTTCTACTGGTGGCTTGTTAAATCCACTAAATCCTAGTGGAATATGTCCCAAAACACATTACAGAAGACCCTTTTTTAATGGATTTAATGGTTAAAAGTTTGTAATGGTATTTGTAGTGGAAACCATTGGAATTTCTGTGATGGTTTTTTAAACAGGGAGGTGTTAGTACATATAATTTTACATAAATTCCATTATAACATTACATGTGTAAGTGTTTAAACTAAAAGGCTTTTAATGCATATTGTTTGTTTGTTTATAGAGTGCGAAAGATATATTTGCAAAGTGTCAATTCGTCGTATTTATGCGTTATGTATTCAATATAATTAATAAATAATAAGTACAGTTTGTGCGTTTATTGTACTGTTTACGAATGTTCTCACTTCAGGTCGTGTCTTAATGTTTAGCTAGTAAGGAAATACATGTTTATGCCAACAATAAAAAAAGTTTCAAAAGCAGCTTCATAATAATAAACAGGAAAATAATAGAATCAATGATGCAAAATTCTAACGTTCTGGTATAGAGTTCAATCAGGAAACGAAGTTAAAGCAGCACTATGTAACTATGTGTAACACTATGTAACGCTCTAGCGGTCAATAAACAGAGCTGCACACATCCCGCGGAAGAACATTCTAACCGGATCTACTTCTCTAAGTGTATGTCTCTGGCGGTTCACGCAGGTGTGTGTTACTCCGCAGCGGTGACCAGGCTGCAATAGTCCGAATATACGTACTTAGTGTACCGGAGTGATTCTGAATAAGACAAAAATGCAGTTTGGAAGATTAATTCATGGTGTACTCGTTCATTATATACATTTTGCACATTTTGAACACAGAAAAAGTGACATAGTGCTGCTTTAAAAGAACGTTCGTTCTTTTGATGATGTTCTCAAAAACATTATTTATGCATCGTTTTTTTAGTGTTGGTGATCAGTAGATGGTCTGATTTAATCAGATGCAGAGTGTGAAGCGACTCCAGAACATTTGCTCTCAAACGCAGACATGACGCGCGAGGTCATGAACTCTATTCTCAGTTCGACAAACGATCAGAATAGAAACAGAAGACGCGTGCTGCAGTTTACTGTGGGACATTGCACTGCAGATACCAGCTTTAAACGACCACAAACGCTTCTGTGAGGAGAGAAAACTAGACATTTAAGCTAAAAGATTAGATCGGTGTCACCTGCACTGTTAAAAACAGCGACTATTGCCTTAAAAATACATTTCTTTCTGAATTAACCTGTAAATTAATTGGTTTGTAAACACTAAATCATTCATTTATGGGTTAATTCGGGAAGAAATGTGTTAAATTATATTGGACCACAAACAGGCTTCTGGAGCACAAAACCAGTCAATATTCTGAAATCTTGAAATCTGAAAGCTGAATAAATCATCTTTCCATTGATGTATGGTTTGTTAGGAGAGTACAATATTTGAAAATCTGGAATCTGAGGGTGCAAAAAAGATAAATATTGAGAAAATCATCTTTAAAGTTGTTCAAATGAAGTTCTTAGCAATGCATATTACTAATCAAACATTAAGTTTTGATATATTTACGGTAGAAAACTTACTAAATATCTTCATGGAACATGATCTTAATATCCTAATGATTTTTGGCATAAAAGAGAAATGTATAATTGTGACCCATACAATGTATTGTTGGCTATTGCTACAAATATCCTCCAGAGAGGGTCACATTTATGACCGGAATAAAGCCATTTAGTTGACATGTTATCTAATTAAGTTAGCATTTTTTTCATTGTGGTTTAAACAAGTAGTTGACTTTTTAACAAACGAAGATTAACGTTAAGTTGGCCTGGTTATTCACGCAGAAAAATACTTATTTTTACATTTTTAGTTTGCTATAATTCGTCACATTATATTCACTCATCAAGTAAATAAATAAATATACTTCTCGTCCACTAGAGGACACTCATAGACTGAGATATGTGTGGAATCTTTTCATCTACAGGACAAAATGTTGATGGGAACAGAGCATCAGTGTATATTTTAGTGCCATAAATATTTTGAAACATTTACAGTCAGTGAATTAACGCACTCACAACATTTCATAAGGAGCCAGCATCAATCAGAAATGTGTTTGCAGAGACGGTGGAGCTCAGATGATGAGAGGAAATGTATTAGAACATTTACATCTGGCTAACAGAAGTTATGAACAAACGTTCTTCCAGGAATGTCAATGGAACATTCGTGCAAAGTTATCTGGTGTTTAATAATGCTCTCAAAGCATTAGCGCAAAACATTATTTATAGGCTACATCGAGTATGAATGTTCTTTCTGAAACTTTTATTTGGACGTTCGTCTAATGTTTTTTTAAATGTTACTGCTTGTTTAAGAACATTCAGAGAACATTCAAAAGTAACGTTCCCATAATGTTTCAAAATGATCAAATGGAATGTTCACTTAACATTTGCATAACCAAAAAGAAACATTTTAAAACCTTTAAAAAACGGATGTTCAGAGAAACGTCAAAATACACCTTACGGGATATTATATTCTCAGTTCATGTCAAAATTGTGTGTGTGTGTGTTTTTTTGACTGTAGTTTAAAGGACAGTTCACATCAAAATGAACCTCGTCATCATTTACTTACCCTCATGTGGGTCCAAACCTGTATGCGTTTCAAAAGAAGGTATTTTGAAGAACTCTGGTAACCAAACTGTTAACAGTAGCTACTGACTTCCAGTATGGAAAGAAACTACTAAGTCACTGGCTACCATTGACAATTTGGCTACACTCATCAAACGTTCTTCATTCTTTTGTGTTCAGAAGAAGAAAGAAACTCATACAGGAACAATGTGAATGATCATTTGGGGGAACTGTTCCCTTTTAAGGGCCAAAAGACACACACCACAACCCACACACAAACACACTCTCTCTCTCACACACACACACAGTTTCTCTCTCTCTCTCACACACACACAAACACACACACTCTCTCTCACACACAAGCACACACACACCCTCCACACACTCGCCACACACACACACACACAACACACACACGCTGCACGTCACCACACAACACACACACACAACATCTCTCCCAACACGCGCCTCACACAACACACACACACACACACACACACACACGCACACACACACACACACACTCGCACGCACACACAACACACACACACACACACTCATAACACTAAAGGCAGTGCTAGTTTCACATTGTGCTCATGTACTTCGAATCGTCTCTATAAATGATTCCTTCAGAGAATCTTCCCTCTATTTTCCATGAACTCTGATATTGTGTTTTCGCTCATTGGGAGACAAGCGAGAGGACTTTGCATCGAGGTCACGGATGATTGAAGATGAGTCATGAAGAGTTTCTCTTGTATTAATGTTCTTTTCCCTAACAATCCTCCTGCAGAAGCATCATATTCTCTGTGACTCACAGGATATTAAATCTGCTGTATTAATGAAGAAAGAGCCGACGGATTGCTGGACCTCAGTTTATGTCCTTCTGCATTTCTCTGCTGCTCTTTTCCTTTCAGTGAAAGCATTGCATTAGGTCCCTTCCTCACTTACAGTATGTCTTCAGAAGACACATTTATATGGTGTTTTTTGACCTTTTGGGAGCTGCACAGCTCACTGTTTTCACTGCATGATAAGAGCAGCATGAATAATCTGCTAAATATCTCCTTTAGTGTTTGACAGAGGACTTCAGCAGATTAGATGTGTGTTAAACCCAGATCAGAGAGCTGTGTGTGGATCTGCTCCGTCTGTAAGGTCTGGATGGTCAGGAGAACACTTTCATGTTCCTCTTATCTTCTCCAGAACACACATAAAAAAACATACATAAGAAGAAAAATAAATAAATGAAAATTAGATTTTTTTCCCATTAAAAACCAACCAACCCCAAAAAACTAAAAAAATATATATATACAGTTGTGCTCATAAGTTTACATTGCAGAATATGCAAATATGTTAATAATTTTAACAAAATAAGAGGGATCATTAAAATTGCATGTTATTTTTTTTATTTAGTACGGTCCTGAATAAGCTATTTCTGTTTAGTCGCTATAAATTATTATATATTAGATTACATTTTGTATTATAATTAATATATATATTTTATATTAAATAAATAATATATACATTCTATTTTTTTAATATTAACAACTAGAAAAAATTACATATACTTTCTTCTAACTTCTTAATAATATAATCAATAAACCGTGCACGTTAGAATCTTTTAAATCGTTAGGATCTAAGTAAATGAATTATTTACTTTTACCTTTATTTTATTTTATATATATAAATTATGGCTTTGTCATGTTCATTCTTTATTACAGAAACCTTAAAATGTAGAGATCTTCTCTTCTCCTACTTGGTTATTATACCGTTATTCATTCTCCTCTCTCCTTTCCTCCTCTCTCTTTCTTCATCTCTCTCTCCTCTCTCTTTCCCTCTCTCCTTCATCTCGTCTCTACTTGCCTCTCTCTTACTATCTTTCCTCCTCTATTTGGCATCCCCCCCTCCTCCTCCGTCTTCTCTCCTCTCTCTTCTCTCCGCTCTTCCTCTCTTTCCTCCTCTCTCGCTCTCTCGCTCCTCTTGACCCTCTCTCACCATCCACGTCAGTCGCTCTTAGCTAGTCTTCTCTCCACACCGCTCATCACCTTCCGATCACCTGCTACCCCTCTCTAAACCACACCGCGTCATTCCCCCGTCAATTGATCATGCCTCTCCACTCTTCCATCTCTCCTCCTTCTCCCTTCCTCTCTCTCTACCCACTTCCTCTCTCTCTCCTCTCTCTCTTCTCCCCTCTCATCTCTCTTCTCTCTCTCTCTCCTTCCCTTCGCTCTCTCTCACTCTCTCATCCCTCTCTCTTCTCCTCTCTCTCACCTCTCTCTCGCTTCCTCTCCTCATCCCGCTATCTCTCTCGCTTCCTCT
>JADLZN010003349.1:537500-540000 GCA_018155175.1 Sinocyclocheilus anophthalmus
GGAGTGTTAGGTGAAGTGTTGAGTGGTGAAGGTGTTGTGTTGTGTGTGTGTGAGAGAGTGTGTGTGATGGTCTGACGGTGTGTGTGTGATGGTGTGTGTGTGTGTTGGTTGTGTGGGTGTGTGTGTGGTGTTTGCGTGTGTGATGATGTTTGTGTGTGTGTGGTGTGTGGTGTGTGTGTGTGTGTGTGTGTGCGCGTGTGCGAGTTGTGTGTGTTGTTCTAAACCTTCTTTGTTTCGTCAGACTCTATTGGGATTGGTTTCTGGGTCGGACTGGCCGTGTTTGTCATCTTCACGTTCTTTGTTTTGACGCTGCTGACCAAAACAGGAGCTCCTCATCCAGAGTGAGTAAAACACACACACACATTATTAAATATATGTGGATAGCATTTGATTGTTTTTGGATTTTGATGATAAATGTGAGTTTATATTCAGATCTCTGACTTTTTCACTTCCACATACGTTGTTTCCAGACTTTTCTGAAAATTGTTAATAGGAACCTTAACCGTTGTGTGTTTTGGGTGGGGGGGGTTTGTGTATAATATTGTTCAGATCTTTTCTGAAACTTTAATATGAGACTTTAACCCTCATAACGCATTCATGTCAGTTTTGACCTGGAAGAGATACACTTTAAGAGCCTCAAAATACACTACTTTTTTCCGTTTTTAAATTGCTTAAAGAGATTTAATCATTTAAAATGTTTGGGCCATTTTTGACCCGGGTGTGTATGGAGCACCAATGGTGTCAAAAATGCTTTCTGTTAAATGATGTATGGAGTTATATAAGTGTCAAAAACGTTTGTGAAATCTATTCAGCTTATATCTCACACATTTTTGGACTAAATTTTGTTGATGAACATGAATATGTACATCTATTGAGATGAAAAACTGATAATTTTTTCATCTGAAAGTGAACGTTTATGCAACATATATATGTAGTATATGAAGTAGTATATGAAGTAAATATGAAGGTTTGATAAGTTTGGACTGATTTTAAGCTATTCAAAGGAATTGAATTATATGTTCTTTTAAATGTCATACAATGATACATTTTAAATAAAATGTCTCATCAATATTGAACAAAAATCTATATTTTGCATCATATATTTTTTGGTGTGGTTCATGTGTAATTTGAGATTTAACAAAAAAATCTACATTTTCAATATATAAAAAAAGGTGTAAATGCAGTATTAATATGGTAACATTCAAAACTCTTTTTCACTTTAGCTCTTTAAACGAGACGTTGCCGATCAGATAAAATAGGGTTGAAAGTTCTGACTGTTTTATAAAATAATGTGAAAACAGTGTTGATTTTGAAAGCATTATGAGATATTAAAGAGATCTCATCAGTCAGAGAGTGTGAGTCTTTGGGACTATAAATAAAACCCCACACAATACTGGAGCACTTATTATGCCAAACTCACAGACTGTCCATAATTCACATGCACACACACACACACACACACACACACACACACGCACGCACACACGCACGATTAATAACACACACACACACACGCACGCTTAATAACACACACACACACATGCACGCTTAATAACACACACACACACATGCACGCTTAATAACACACACACACACACGCACGCTTAAACACAGACACACACGCCAAGCTGAATAACACACGACATGCTGCTTTTGTTCAGATTTGTTATTGTTATCACATGCGCCTCCATAGAAACAGAGTACTGATGAGTTCACGACTGATTAGAGTGAGTCTGTAATCACATATTCAAATGAGCAGAAACACTTCAGCTGCTGCATATATTACCGCAAATGAGCCCTGATTTAATTAGTCATACAAATGTGCTGTTCACCTAAATCATATATCAGACATGGACAAAATATAGATTTAAAAATGATTTAAGTTTCTACTACACTGAAAAACAAATTGGTGTTTTGTTACTTGTAAAAACAATTTTCACTTAGAAATTGCTAGTAAATTTAACAAACAATAACAAAAATGAACAGATTGGGTTAAACATTAAATTCTGAATTAGAAGAATGTGAAATAGGATTTTCTTGTAAAACATACTCGAATTGCCTTTGTTTTATTCACAGCTTCGAAAACTGACTTGTACAGTGTATATAAAAAGAAAGGTGGTAAATCGAAAAATTATTTTGTGATATTTAATAGAAAATATTAGCACATTGCATTTATTAATATAACTAGCTTTACCTTAATTAAAAAAAAAGTAATAAAAATATAAATTGTAATTTAAATTAACAGTTGCCAAAATGGCCCAAATAGAAAGTCACTCGAAAGTTAGGTGGGGATCACGTTGGGGGTTTTTGAGTAGTACTGATAATTGCCCCTTGTTAAAATATTTAAAAAATTGTCTGATTAATATTGAATGATGCATACACCATAACGTGTAAAAATGAGAAAAGGTAACTTAATGAAATCTTAACTGAAAAATTTATCTTGTGTTTCGTTTTTTTTTTAAATATGTCTATAGAGTTTTTTATGGTGTTTAAAATGAAA